>JANAVB010028196.1:13686971-13954471 GCA_029216955.1 Iris pallida
TGTGTATGTATATATATGTAGCCTTTGTAAATTAAGTTTAATATAGGTAATGTAATGGTTGCTTGTGATATGACTATAAGGAGTGTGGGACAGATTAGGATCGTCATAGGAGCTAGTTTGGTCGAATTGACCGACAAGTTGACCAAGTTGACAAAAGTTAACTTGGGTCAAACTTGATCCAAATCGACTCAAACGAACTCCGAATGACTTAAAACTTGTGTATGACCTAAAATTAGTAAACAGACTAGTTGACCTTCAGTTGACCAGGTTTGACCAGTGTTGACAAAGGGTTGACTTTGACCTAGAAGGAAGCTAGAATCATGTAGAATTCATTGTAGGCTTTCCTTAGATATGTTGGACCATGTGTGACTTGTGGTTTACTTTAAATAGGTTTACATCACTCCAGTTCAGTTACACATCTCATCAGCAGCTCAGATTGTCAGGCGAATACATTCGTTTGATTGTTTATTCTTGCTTGGAAGTATTTATTGTTATAGACTAGTTTACTTGTTGTTGTCACAATATATCACGGATTAGTACTATAGGGATCTCTTCATACGATGTTATCCTTCGGATACATCGGATAATTGTGCTTATGTACTTTATCATGGCATCGTCTACTCATTAGATTCGTACTTATTCATATATACTCATGTGACATCACTACAAGAAAATATGGTTTATGTGACATGTACAGTTGTCACAGAAGTTATGAAACTTGTCACAATACTATCTTCTGTGACGAGTCCAGTGACGACTTATTTTTGTAGCATATACCTCCGTAGCTAAAAGTATAAGTGACGACCAAACATCATTGTCACAGAAAGTTCTCTACTGTGACAAGAATATGTTGTCAATAATAGTATACTTTCCGTGACACAAAAATGCGTCACTAAAATATTATAAGTGACGACGGTATTGTCACAAGTAGCATTTTATTGTAAAAATAAATATATATATTTGACAAAAATAAAAAAATATTTTTGTGACGACATTTGATGTCACAAATAATTTTAGTAACACTTTTATTGTTGTCACAATAAACGTATAATTTAGTGAGAAGTACATGTCTTCATTGTAAACACTTGCAGTAACACGTTTATTGTTGTCAATGTATACTTTATGTTTAGTAAAGGTAAATGGTGTCACCGTAGTGTACACTTTATATGTTTAGTAACAAATCAATATTGTCACGAGTATTTTTTTTTGTCATTGTCATTAACATTGAACACAAGAACACACAATACAATATACACAATTCTTGTAGAAGATGGTACATGATTGTGCTCATCTTCCAAGAACCTCCCATCAACTTTCCAATGTAAACCAGAACTAAACATTCACAAATCTCTAAAAGGCATTTATTAGGCAACTAACTCAAAGTAATTATAGATAACACAACATGAAAAGTAATTACATCAATCCTCAAATTAAAGTATTAAATTGCTCCTCAAAATTCAGCACATATAACATGAAGAGTAGTAATTTTTTACTTATAAAATAAAGAGTATCCAAACTAGCTGGTACATAAAACCTAGAGTAATCTATAAATATAAATGATGATCAATTGCATATGCAGCTCCTGTCTTGGTGATGATTAATCTTAATGACCTGCATAATTTAATAAAGATAATGTTTAGAATGTTACACAAGTTATATATATATATAGAAAAAAAAAATGTCAATAAAACTTGATCATTCATGTCATACAACCTTGAGATACTACAAGAAAAATACCCTTTTATAACGCTTGTAAAAAAATGGGTTGCCTATTCCTAGGTTGGCTTGGTTAGCAACTACCTCGCTTCTCTAGTATCCATTTTCAGATGATGAAAGCGGTTCACTTTTATTAAGAACAATCATGGGGGATCCTTAAATTTTTCGGGGAAGGGTTTCGGTGATAAGAGCTCTAAAGAATATGGGAATAAATTCCTCCAAATTTTTCACCAAGTACTAAGTATGGAAAGAAGGGACATCGATTAAAATCCAACGGTAATCCTGAAGAGGCATATCAAAATACTGAAAAACAGCATGAGCCAAAATCATTGAAAAGTAGCTTTAAAGATGAAGAAAAGTATACTTGCAAGTTATCTGAATCAGATTGGAAGGGGACTTGTTTAGATCCTAATATCAGAAGTCCAGGAAGTTGCAGAGAGAAGCCACTAGTTGAACATGAAACTAGCAGCACTATCAAGGAAGGTGTTGTAAAAATGTCAAGGTCCACAGTGTCAAAGAACCACAAAGTTTGCACCTTAAAGATTCTAGCTACTAAGTAGTACAAACTTCAAAGAGAACCTTAAAAATGCATTGATACATGTTGCATCCTGCAGCATAGATAAAAGGTATGTCACATGAACCAAAATGCTCATATAGAAACTTAGCTAAAATCTTGTGAATTCTCTCATATGACAAACGTACCTAAAATCTTCCAAATGTCCATAGTCATTAGATGGCATGAGCCAACCTTATCTGAAAACTTTACACAAAATCATCTACAGACCAGGTATGAAGGATGGCCCCACACACAATACAAAGATCACACTTGCTCTCTAAATTAAAAGACTCAAAATAATTCATGTTTGATGTTGAGCGCAATTAATACGGTGTCGACCCTAACCTAAAATTAGTTAATTCTAAACCGAGCCAGACCTTGATCTCTAATCCTGGACTTCAATTGGTAATAAATGTACGAGGTGTTGCAACTTTCACTTCTACCCTTTTTTTTGTCGGCTGCCACTGAAATAGAAATGAAGACCCTAGAAAAAACTAGTTCTTTTTTTAATCTGTGAGAAAAAAACACTGGTTCCTCGAAAATTCTTATTGTCATCCACAGAACATATTGCGATCCAATGTTTTTTTATCCAAGTCTTAGACCACTCTCTACTTTATCTTCATTTCTTAAGGAAGAATCTCTGCCGAATACAATCTAATATCAAACCAATTATGTTTCCTCTAGCAAATAATCCATAAATTTGGTGATTCAGGCTAATTATACATCAATATAATCAGCTGGGACCATAATGATTCCAGTTTGCAAACCACTTATTATGGTAAGCCATAAAAACATGCAATGAAGAGTTTAAAAAGGAAAAACTAATAAAGAAGAGTTTAAAAGGGAGAAAGTAGTAGAAACAACAACAACACGAAAGCCTTTATCCCAAATTTTTGTGGTTAGCTAGTTTTAAATGCTATGAGCTTCCTGTTGTGTGAGTTCAAAAGCCCTATTGTATCGGCCATCTATTATGTCATAGATATCACCTCTAAGGTTCTAATTGATATAAATGTTGAGATATTTATGATGGTATACCTCATGCTTGCTAGAAGCATAGTTTACGGTGTCGGCTGATACCGAAACCGATACCAAAACTACCGAAACTACCAAAACTACCGAAACTCCCATGTTATCAAGTTATACATTTTATTTCCTAATGACAATCTGGACCCTAAATAAAACATGATTTGTTGTGTTTCAAGCATAAATAAGCTAGCTTAGGATATAACTTATGTTCTATAACTTGGCAACTCAAAATTAACTTACCTTGTATCCGCCATTAAACATTGCATGAAATGCATCTGAAGAAACAAGCAAAGCAATCTTGTATTCATAGAATCGTTCACCTGAATAAAGGAAAATAAATATTAGTAAAAATATTAGCATACCTATTGCCAAGAAGATATATCAATATTATACTAATGAATAAAAATTATAATGGTGATGGCTAAAGGATATGTTTATCACTTAAGAAATTGTTATATGTGTATGGGTCAATCGTCCAGAAAGCGAAATCATCCTGCCAGCTAAAGACTTGTCCAGCGGAGTCAGTTCTCGTTGAGGCTAAGTCCTTGACTCATGGTTTTGACATCACTAAAACTCACAACATCAATAATGTAATTAGAGAGACAACATATCAAAACAACAGATTCAAGCCTCACATTTGAGATGATAGGATCTTGTATGCCATTAGGAACGTTCAGTGCTTGGTCTTTCCTTGGTGATTCTCTGGTGGTATAGGAGAAAATAGTCCACTCATTGCAAGGACTTCTACACATAGTTCCTTCTTGTGTATTATAAGTGGTTGCAACAAACACCATAGAATAAAATATCCTGGCTGCTTGCAAGGAAAAATTAAAATTAATCATTTTGTAGCACTCTGGAGATAATAACAGGCTTTTTTTCTTTTTCTTTGAGAAGATGTTTTTACAGCTTACCATCTAAAGAATTATGGATTTCAACTTTTTTGTAAAATATTACCAATCCGGAGATAATAACAAGCATTTTGGTAAAACAACAACAATTAGGAATTTAACACATATATCATTTGGAAAAACTACACCAAGTAGCATAATTGATTAGCAAAATACATACATCTGTCATGTATTACTAAACAATGATAAGAAATCAATCAATGATAAAAAATCTAGGCTACGCCACTGCTCAAGGTTGCAGTTTTCCTTGATACAAGTATTATATAAAGAGAGTTATATACACCCCATATATTGTCAAGCTAGTATAATAACGTGCAATGAAGTTAAAAGAATGTGTTTCCAATGTAATCCTTTCCTCTTATGCAAATGAATCAAAACAGAAGGAAGACAAGCCCCCTGATGTCGACAATGTCTTCCACACATCCTCTTCGACTTCCGACCAAAAGAACCTGAAAACACAAACTTTTCACTTATCAAGCCCTCCTGTCATGTAAACTACACTGCCACCCCGCCTATCAGAGCACACAATAAATACTAGTTTCTCCAAACATATCAAGGCATGAACCAACAGATAAAATACTATGTAATTTGTTGAACCAAGCTACTGATACTGAATTTCAATGGTTTTTGTCTACCTAATTAATTAGGTGAAAAGTAACCCATGTGCACAAAATGAATCAAAACGATTTTCAATAACGGTCAAGTTCGGAAAGATCCTCACTGAGGAATAACGATGCCCTGAATGCATTGTATAAGGACTGCTTAAAGAATAGTTTTAAAAGTAAACATGTGACAAACAACATTATTACCACAGCAAGCCATCATTTACATATAGTTTTACTACTATCGTGTAAAATCAAATTAATCCAAAAAAAATTTCTTATGAAAATTGGGAAAAAATAAAATCGTACCCAATGGAGTCCGAGTCGAGAGGTAGCCATCGGTCTTCTTGGTGGTCTTCAAATTTGGTCCTGAAATTGGTATATACATAACTGAAAATAAATATGTATGCCCTAAAAATTAAATCGAACTAAATAAAATGGAGGAAAATCCTAAATAAAAAGGGGGAAAATGGAGAGAAAAAAAGAGAAACGTCTGTAGAGAGAGACGCCTGTAGAGAGAGAAGAGAAACGAGAGACCCTATAGAGAGATAGGAGAAAGAGAAATGAGAGAGAGAGTGTGAGAACCTACGGGAGAGAGAAGTGAGAACCTGTGGAGAGAAAGTAAGAACCTACAAGAGAGAAAGAGCAGCGAGAGAGAGAAGGAGAACCTGCACGGGAGAGAAAGAGAGCAGCGAGAGAGAGAAGAAGAACCTGCACAAGAGAGAAAGAAAGCAGCGAGAGCGCGCGCGAGAGAGAGAGGGGGGTTCTCTCTGCTTTTTAGGGATTGATACATCCGCGGGAAACAAAAAGTATAGGCGCGCGGTTCTAATTTTTGGGAAGTTAGAACATTTATTGTGTGCCCTCTTTTTGGTATAGTCAACTATGGCGTTTCAAATGCACACCATTAATGACCTAATTGTTGCATTCCAAAATTTTTTACGACATTCACTGAAATATATGTCGTGGATTAACTATTTACGGCATACTTTTTATGCACGTCTTAAATTTAATGTCATAAAAAGTTACTTTTCTTGTAGTGCATCGCCATCGTCGGAGTCGGAATCGTCAGAGCGAAATTATGGCTGGCCTTCTCCTCTTAGGGGTGCAACTTGGGCGGGCTAAACCCGAACCCGATCGGGTAAACCCGTTAATGGGTTGGGTTAGGGTTGAAGATATTCGGGTTCGGGCTTGGGCTCGGGTTAAAATATTTGAACCCGATCAAAAATTGGGTTGGGCTTGGGTTCATGTGTTGGGTAACCCGAAACCCGACATACATATAATTTATATATATATTGTTTCATACTACTTAAATAAAAAGTTTAAACTATAATTTTTTTCACCCGAACTATTCAATTCCTTGTCTTAAATCTCATTTCAGTTTTATTTTGTAATGATTGAGGCTTGATTGCTATTTGATTATACATTTAATATTACTTTTGTTTAAAATTATTTCAAATATCATATTAGAGTCCGATAAACCCGATGGACCCGACCCAACCCGAGCCCAACCCGATCCTCCGGGCTTGGTCTTGGGCTTCATATGTTGAACCCGAAGTCGGGTCGGGCTTGGACTTGGGCTAGGCTTATGATCTATCGGGTTGGGCTAGGGTTGACCTCAAACCCGACCCAACCCGCCCGAGTTGCACCCCTATCTCCTCTATTTCTTCTTCTTGGAGTCGGAGTCATCGGAGTCGTAGTCGGAGTCCTTCGAACCTAGCGACATGCCATATTCTTTGAGATTTTAGGATTAGGGTTTAGATTGAGAGATAAAAGGAGAGGATAAAAGAAAAATTGACCATCATTTCTGTCCTCCGCCTCCATGAAGCTGCAAAAGGGCATAGAGGCAGGAGAGGATGCAAATGAGGGAAGAATGGCGACACAGTGGATTGAGAAAAGGACCAGCAAATATTGAGAGAAGTTTTGAAAAAAAATGAAAAGTGAAAAAGAAATAAGTTTACAGATGAGGGAATTTTTAGAAAATATTCCATCTCATGGAGGAGGGAGAAGGTGCGGGTTTTCGTAAGAATTAGGGGAGCAAAAGATTTCACTAAAGCATGGAGCCAAAATTTTCAACACAATTTTGAAGTTAAACAAATGTTTAAGTTCGTCAAATCCATACATATTGTTTTAGTAAAATATATTTTGATGTTAAACAACAATTTTAGTGCGTCGAAAATACAATAACAGTTTTAATATGTCGTTGTTGGACAACTCTAATTGTCGTAAATTATCTATTTTGGTATAGTGTCTGCTGAGAGATCAATGGTGGGAAAGTGTGTTAAGAGATCTAACTGGTGTGAGAGAATAGCAGAGTCAATTTTTTTGGTAACGAGTCTTCAAATATTTGACATTCCGGTTTACATTATTTGGGACAGTTCTAGAATTTATATTGGGACAATAATTTTAATAGTTCCAAATAAAAGATCTATTTTTTAATATGTCCCAAATGATACTATTTTTTTGTTATAAAAAATATAGTCGTCCCAAAAACTAAATATTCCAAAAGTCTACCTTTTTGGTAGTGATATCATTCAAGGATAGAAATAAATTATAAAAGTGAGGGAGAACCCATACATCTTCTTCAATTGATTGTTTTTTAGGGGGAGCGAGTTTTTGAAAGGTGCCCTTCAGTGAAAAAGGGGGGAATATGTAGCGGGAATGGAGGGGCAGAAATTTGGCAGCAAATAATTTCGTGGAGAAAAAAGGGGAGGAAATTGTCGGGAATTGCTAGGGCTTGTAAATATTTTGTGGAAAAAAAGGAGGACATTTCTAGGGTTCCGTGGGAAAGCGGGTGGGAGTAGATTATATTTATGGATATTTTAGTATCCATATATAGGATAGTATATTAAGTCCAAATCAGGTTAGGATTTTAAGTTACAAGTTAAATATGTTACATCCAGATTGTATTTTAAATTGTATAGGATAGTATAATATGGGAGTAGATTGTATTTTAAAATTTTAATTTATAGGCAAAACATGTTACAACCATATTAGGATTGTGATATTTCACGAGAATATTTTTGGTATGGTCAAATCCAGTATAAATTTAAATATTAATGTCAAAATAGTATCAAAATCAGAATATATTTTTTATTAAACTTTTTTAAATTACTTTAAGTTTTTGTTACAAAAAATAATTTGTGACTAATACTTTTGTGTGACATACAATTATTTGGTAACTAAAAGAACTTTTAAGTGACAAGAATAAAATTTTGATCTTGTGGCTAATACTTTTATGTGGCAATAATATTTTCTTGTAAGTATAAAACACCCTTAAGTGACAAGTATTTTCACTTATCACACATAATCTATCTTTGACATAAGTCTAAAATTTAGATTTTATTTCAGTGACAATATTAAGTGACAACCAATAAAAATATGGTCACTAAATGATTTAACTGTGTGACGGAAAACAACTGTTGCTACAGAATCAAATTATGAGTGACAACAAAAATTATTTGTCACAAAAATATCCCTTTCAGTGATAAGTTTTACACTTGTCGCAGATTACTTGTCACGAAAACACGAATTTCTTGTAGTGCATTCATGTACACTCATGATCATGTGAGCCTTCATGTATCACCCAGTGTGCATGTGGACTAGCTATCCATGTGACGCACTACCTTCATGTGTTATAACATAACCTGGACAGATCCTTATGTTCTGATTGGGGCAGGGGGAGTATTTGTAACACCCATATTCTGAATACGTATTTTGTCAAGCTTGCATGTATTTCAGACCTGTATTTATTTTCTCGGATTTTGGCATGTACTTGTAATTGGCTTGACTTGCAGATTTTGGTTCTCGTAATTAGGTTTTACCTGGCTTGGTTTATTTTGTGGAGGAGAATTGGTTTGATTTGGTTTGGTTTGGTTTAACATGAATTGGAACACCTTAGCCTATGTTCAACCCTCATTCCACCACAACCCACCCTCTTTATTATCTCCACCTAACACTCTCTCTCCTCATTACTTCCTTCCATTAATTTCTTCTTCTTCTTCCTTCCTTCCTCTACACAACACTCCACCCATCGGCAAGTGCACCTTGCCACCACATGAGAGCCACATTTTATTTGTTCATTAGCTAGATTAGACCATGGTGATCAACATTAGTGCTTGACATTTTGTGATTTGGAGTCTCCATTGCTCTAGATCTAGGTTTTAACTATTTTCGGATTTATATGGTTTTGATCTATTTTGATTAGATTTTTGTGGGTTTTGATGCTTCCATGTGGAAGAGAATTCAATTTTACTCAAGTTAGACCTTTGAAAATCTAGATTTGGTTTTGATTTGACCAAGATATGAAGATTTGAACTTTGGTGTTCTTGAAGAGTTCCTCTCGGCCTGGAGTAGCAGACTGCAGCCTGCGCTCTTTAGCGCAGTACTGGACTGCACATCCTCTTTTCGGCCTGCGCTCTTTAGCGCAGTGCCGACCGCGCAGCTTGCCCCATGGTGAACTGCGCTCAACCCCAGCGCGCAGGGGCTCTTGTGCAGTCTGCTCATGCGCACTCCACTCATACGCAATCTGACCCATGCTTCATCCCTCCAGCGTACTTCACTCATGCGCAATCTGACCCATGCGCCATCCCTTCCGTGCACTTCACTCATGCGCAATCTGACCCCTGCGCCAACCAGCTTAGCGCGAGCCAACTTCTGCGCAGCTCACTCCTGCGCAGTTGGCCCCCTAGCGCACTTGACTCCTGCGCAACCCGACCCCAGGGACCCTTGCGCAATCTGTCCAATCATGGAGATTTGGTTTTATTTTTATTTTTCCTTAATCAACTTAACACCGTGGGTGTTCCTGCTTGCTTGCTTGTGCAATCCACTTGTCTTGTCTTGCATCATGTCTAGGACATGACTCCCTGGTTCCCATGGTCAGGGACTCATACTGAATATGGATTAGGCTAATGACTAGATCAAACTATAGTTCATGGAGAATTCCAGTCACAGGCAATCTCGTTATCTGGGCGCTCTTAATTGGACTTGTAGCTTGCCGACGAGTAGAGCACATTTTCAGCGCACTGTCATGTGTTGCACCCTCTAAGTCACCTAAGGGTATATCGTCTCCGGGACGATGTACCCAACCATACTCTCAACCCGCGGAAGGATAACTAGATGGTCTGCAGGGCTTGGGACTGGAAATTTCTCACTTGCTTCTTGTTAGTAATTAAGGCTTGTGATAACTGTGAGACTCGTCTCACAGTATCGGTATTTATATACGGATACGTATTTTGTAGCGTATTTTGTATTTTCTTGATTTTTGTAATGCTTTAAAAAAAATTTAACTTACAGATTTTCTTCTTGGCCGGCATACCGCCAGTATACCGGAGTATACCGACGGCATACCGTCCAGACAGATTTTTCATATTTTAGATATTTTCGATTTCAGATATTTTCATGAATAGTGTTTCCGATATTTTCATGAATAGTATTTTAGATATTTTGATGAATAGTATTTAGATATTTTCATGAATAGTGTAGATGCACCCTATTACCCATTGGATATTTGGTTTTGTTTTGATGGTTAGGATTGACTTAGATCTTCACATGGATCACGATCCGACAGCTAAGATTAATTCCCCCTTCTATATATACCATTTCACTTTCTCTCTCCTCTCTCTTTTCATTCTCTTCACTCTCTCTTCATTTCTTCTTCCTTTCTCTCCCCCTTGGAGCTTGCCAAGAGCTTGGCCTTGAGGCCTTGGGTGTGGTATCTAACCCCCTAGGAGGAGGAGTAGAAGATTAGGCTTGGAGCTTAACCTAGGCAAGTACATCTTGCCAAATCCATGAACCATAATATTTTTGTTGTCATTTTATTTTCCTTGGTAGTAAATACTTAGAATTGTTCTAAACTCATTTTGAAAAATATGTTTTCCTTATGATTCTCGTATATATGCATGTTTCCAAAATTTGTTTAAACAAGGTTTTGATTTTCTGTTAAAACCCAATATGGACTTAGTAGAAAACTTGGTATCAAAAGTGATACTAGTGTTACCATCATGGATCTTGGTCACATATACATATATGAGGCCCTCACATAGTTTGTATATCATGGATTTTGAGTTTGGTGGCAATCGGAACCCGTTTCGGTGTCCCGAGAACCTCTGTTTGAGAGTATTTTGAGGTATTGATCTATCAAATGTTTTGATTTGTGAAAACTAATACTTCCATGTTGTAGGAAATTCAATTCTATGCAATTTTGACTTTTGAAAATCCGAATTTCGATTTAAAACGAAGTTTTTATGGCCGAAACAAGTTTTTAGTTCAAAAATCAACTTTCTGTGACAGTTCGAAAAATCCGTCGGAAATCCGCGGAAATCCGTCGGAAAATCCGTCGGAAAATCCGAACTTGCACCACAAAACTTGCTGTTTCAATCCGGAAAATCCGCCGGAAATCCGCTATAATCCGCCGGATAATCCGGTTAGGCTATTTTTGTCTGTTTTTGCCCGTTTCTGCCCGTTTTTGTCCGTTTTTGATATTTTCTTCGATTGTAATGATTTCTTAACATGATTAGATGATCTTGCATAGTTGGAGAATGATTGTACACCCTATATACACTTGACACTAGCACATGTTCAATCATTTTCTATGAAATGTACTTAGCTTAAATTATTGTTTCCCACATGACATGATATGTCTTTTGATAGATTCTTTCTTACAAGCTATGATAATTGTTACATGTCTTCCTTGCTTACATGACTGTGGCCCATCGTGGCGCACTCTCCTTACATGTCTTCTTTGCTTACTAGATAGTGACCCGTCGTGGTGCACTCTTGTACATGTCTTTCTTTGCTTACATGATAGTGGCCTGTCATGGCGCACTCCCTATAGTGGCTCGTCGTAGCGCACTACCAGCTTCCAGTTTATGATGTTTTCTTGTTGTGGCTTGTTATGGTGCACATTCTCGTTATTGTCCAGTCTTGCATGCTCATGTCTAGGATGGATTCTGCGGAATGCCACACCCAGAATCCAAAAAAATGGTAAGGATTATATAACTAGATTGATTATTAGAACATGGGTGGGGAGGATTTCCCAGTTACCTGTTGCCTTTGGTCTAGGTCGTTATAACATTTATTTAAGGGTTTGGAGCTATCCGTCGAGATGAGCACTCTCCCAGCTTCACCGTCGCGTGGGAGCACAAAGTCACACTTGTAATCAAAACCCGGCATGACCAATAGGTGGCAGCAGGCAGGTAACCGGACTTGGAATTCTCAAACTTGCATTTGTTAGTAATTAGGATTGTGACAACCCTAGTTAGCTAATGTATAAAGCCGTACTCATTGCTTGGCCGTGACTATTGTATGGAGTCCAGTCTAGTCTAGTTTGCCTAGGCAGTGTCCGGATTTGTTTATTTTAGTACATCTTTGTTTATGCTTTACTTTTGTCGGTAAATGATTAGATACTAAAGTTCTGTTCAGGAGAAGGGTTACAACCCCGGTCCTTGTTTGGTTTACGGGTTGTAACTTGGGTTCCAGAATACTTCCTAAGTCATCTAATCATTTGTCGTTCTATATAGACATGACATGCTCACATGCTCCAGTTACATAATATGCTCACATGTTCTAGTTACTTAACATGCTCTACAAGACAAGTTAACAAGTTTTCTTTAAATGCCTTACATGACAAGTTTCCTTTAAAATGCTCACATGACAGGTTTACAAATGATGTCTTCCTTTACATATCTACAGTTAACTCTATATGACATGTTGTTTGTTTATTGTCTCTCATCGGGATAAGTACATTGGTAGTGCACAAGTCTCGATTAGCTTTACCTTTATGTCTCTATCCATTGCTTGTTAGAATTATATTGGTTTTAGTTCATATTTTGGCTTCCTTTGTGGTACTTGCTATTGGGGGTCTGACCCCACTGGTTTTGCATTGACCAGATCTGATAGAGGAGCCCGGAGGATCTTCCGTACCTTTCCACTCGTTGGTGATTACCCAGAGCACCAGAGTACCTTAGTGGGTTTTCTATTTCATTCTCCCACTAGTTATGTCGGCGTTTAGCCTCCGAGCACGTGTTTAGCTCGTGTTTTGGACTTGACATTTAGCCTACGGGCCAGAACATGATTTGCGTATTCTAGACTATAGCTAGAGCTTATCATGTATGACTATTACTCTTGCTAGTCTTCACTCTGTATTACTAGCTTCATGATCATTGATATATGATAGTTTGGGACGCTTTACTATTTTATATTCCAGTTGATCTTACTTCTTGTACATTGTATACTGCCTGTGATTGAGATACCTAGGATTTTTACCTAGGATCGA
The DNA here is from genome assembly GCA_029216955.1 of Iris pallida. Taxonomy (NCBI): domain Eukaryota; kingdom Viridiplantae; phylum Streptophyta; class Magnoliopsida; order Asparagales; family Iridaceae; genus Iris; species Iris pallida. The sequence goes on from JANAVB010028196.1 coordinate 13,700,052, forward strand.
CTGTTGGCTTGTAGTAGTAACCCCCATCTATATAGCTTATACGTTATTTCGGAGTACTGGAGTACTTTGGTATACGTAGCTGGCCTGGTCCGTCCCTACTTGCCAGTATTCTGGTTCTGGGGCATGACATAGGTTTTAGTGGTGGCCCACGCAGGTCTGATTTATCAGATATGTGGGGGTTACTGATGTTTAGATATCTCAGTCACAATTCTTCTTTATTGATATCCTTCGTGTTATTCTATATCTCTGATCCTTTAACCTGATATCTGCCTTGATCGTTGATCCTTCCTGTTCTCTCGATTTAATCCTTGTGTCCTTTAACTTTCAAGGGCACGGTTCTAAATCCTTCCGATTATCTTGTTTGGGTTTTGTCGATGGCAGTCAGCAATCTTCTGTTAGGCCAGTTATGGAGGACCAGTCTCAGCATTCAGGGGCAGAGTTCAGAGTTGACCCGAGGGAAGAGGCATCATTTCAGCCTGATCAGCCAGCAGGGTCAGTCCTGCCAGAGTCCAGCTTTACCGGCTGCCCCGGCAGTCCAGCAGTATATGGCTCAGGTACCATTTCAGCAGCAGCAGGTCAGAGCAGCAGTTCCGAGATGTGGGCAGGCAGAGTTTGGTATGTTATAGCAGGTTTTGGTCGAGGGCGATTATGTTGTAGGTATTGTCCTGTTCTTCTTCCACTATTATTTATCTCTTGGGTTACGCATATTTGGCGAGTTTCTCGTCCTACTCTTCTGTCTTCGTAGTCGAGGCATGTGATAACTTCATTGGTATCGACTACGAAGATACGTCCTAGGTAGAGTCATGCCTTGGATTAAGTCATTGGTACCGACTTATTTTGAGAATTGACTTTTATCTAAGTTGTGGAGTCATCGTAGGCCTGCTCCTACTCAACTGACTCAGGAGACATATTTATTCATATGCCTCCATCCCTTCTTGATTGTGGTTATGTTACTGCTTACGCATTTACTTATATTACTGTTGTCTTTATCTTACCAACATGCCATGTTTTGTTTTGATTTATGTGATTTTCCAGCTCTTTGGTTTGGTTTTCATGCTTGACTAGATTTAGGAAATTCCGAGGACGGAATTTATTTTTAAGTTGTGGAGAGTTGTGAGACTCGTCTCACAGTATCGGTATTTATATACGGATACGTATTTTGTAGCGTATTTCGTATTTTCTTGATTTTTGTAATGCTTTAAAAAAAAAATTTAACTTACAGATTTTCTTCTTGGCCGGCATACCGCCAGTATACCAGAGTATACCGACGGCATACCGTCTAGACAGATTTTTCATATTTTAGATATTTTCGATTTCAGATATTTTCATGAATAGTGTTTCCGATATTTTCATGAATAGTGTTTTAGATATTTTGATGAATAGTATTTAGATATTTTCATGAATAGTGTAGATGCACCCTATTATCCATTGGATATTTGGTTTTGTTTTGATGGTTAGGATTGACTTAGATCTTCACATGGATCACGATCCGACGGCTAAGATTAATTCCCCCTTCTATATATACCATTTCACTTTCTCTCTCCTCTCTCTTTTCATTCTCTTCACTCTCTCTTCATTTTTTCTTCCTTTCTCTCCCCCTTGGAGCTTGCCAAGAGCTTGGCCTTGAGGCCTTGGGTGTGGTATCTAACCCCCTAGGAGGAGGAGTAGAAGATTAGGCTTGGAGCTTAACCTAGGCAAGTACATCTTGTCAAATCCATGAACCATAATGTTTTTGTTGTCATTTTATTTTCCTTGGTAGTAAATACTTAGAATTGTTCTAAACTCATTTTGAAAAATATGCTTTCCTTATGATTCTCGTATATATGCATGTTTCCAAAATTTGTTTAAACAAGGTTTTGATTTTCTGTTAAAACCCAATATGGACTTAGTAGAAAACTTGGTATCAAAAGTGATACTAGTGTTACCATCATGGATCTTGGTCACATATACATATATGAGGCCCTCACATAGTTTGTATATCATGGATTTTGAGTTTGGTGGCAATCGGAACCCGTTTCGGTGTCCCGAGAACCTCTGTTTGAGAGTATTTTGAGGTATTGATCTATCAAATGTTTTGATTTGTGAAAACTAATACTTTCATGTTGTAGGAAATTCAATTCTATGCAATTTTGACTTTTGAAAATCCGAATTTCGATTTAAAACGAAGTTTTTATGGCCGAAACAAGTTTTTAGTTCAAAAATCAACTTTCTGTGACGGTTCGGAAAATCCGTCGGAAATCCGTCGGAAAATCCGAACTTGCACCACAAAACTTGTTGTTTCAATCCGGAAAATCCGCCGAAAATCCGCTATAATCCGCCGGATAATCCGGTTAGGCTATTTTTGTCTGTTTTTGCCCGTTTCTGCCCGTTTTTGTCCGTTTTTGATATTTTTTTCGATTGTAATGATTTCTTAACATGATTAGATGATCTTGCATAGTTAGAGAATGATTGTATACCCTATATACACTTGACACTAGTACATGTTCAATCATTTTCTATGAAATAAACTTAGCTTAAATTATTGTTTCCCACATGCCATGATATGTCTTTTGATAGATTCTTTCTTACAAGCTATGATAATTGTTACATGTCTTCCTTGCTTACATGACTGTGGCCCGTCGTGGCGCACTCTCCTTACATGTCTTCTTTGCTTACTAGATAGTGACCCGTCGTGGTGCACTCTTGTACATGTCTTTCTTTGCTTACATGATAGTGGCCTGTCATGGCGCACTCCCTATAGTGGCTCGTCGTAGCGCACTACCAGCTTCCAGTTTATGATATTTTCTTGTTGTGGCTTGTTATGGTGCACATTCTCGTTATTGTCCAGTCTTGCATGCTCATGTCTAGGATGGATTCTGCGGAATGCCACACCCAGAATCCAAGAAAATGGTAAGGATTATATAACTAGATTGATTATTAGAACATGGGTGGGGAGGATTTCCCAGTTACCTGTTGCCTTTGGTCTAGGTCGTTATAACATTTATTTAAGGGTTTGGAGCTATCCGTCGAGATGAGCACTCTCCCAGCTTCACCGTCGCGTGGGAGCACAAAGTCACACTTGTAATCAAAACCCGGCATGACCAATAGGTGGCAGCAGGCAGGTAACCGGACTTGGAATTCTCAAACTTGCATTTGTTAGTAATTAGGATTGTGACAACCCTAGTTAGCTAATGTATAAAGCCGTACTCATTGCTTGGCCGTGACTATTGTATGGAGTCCAGTCTAGTCTAGTTTGCCTAGGCAGTGTCCGGATTTGTTTATTTTAGTACATCTTTGTTTATGCTTTACTTTTGTCGGTAAATGATTAGATACTAAAGTTCTGTTCAGGAGAAGGGTTACAACCCCGGTCCTTGTTTGGTTTACGGGTTGTAACTTGGGTTCCAGAATACTTCCTAAGTCATCTAATCATTTGTCGTTCTATATAGACATGACATGCTCACATGCTCCAGTTACATAATATGCTCACATGTTCTAGTTACTTAACATGCTCTACAAGACAAGTTAACAAGTTTTCTTTAAATGCCTTACATGACAAGTTTCCTTTAAAATGCTCACATGACAGGTTTACAAATGATGTCTTCCTTTACATATCTACAGTTAACTCTATATGACATGTTGTTTGTTTATTGTCTCTCATCGGGATAAGTGCATTGGTAGTGCACAAGTCTCGATTAGCTTTACCTTTATGTCTCTATCCATTGCTTGTTAGAATTAGATTGGTTTTAGTTCATATTTTGGCTTCCTTTGTGGTACTTGCTATTGGGGGTCTGACCCCACTGGTTTTGCATTGACCAGATCTGATAGAGGAGCCCGGAGGATCTTCCGTACCTTTCCACTCGTTGGTGATTACCCAGAGCACCAGAGTACCTTAGTGGGTTTTCTATTTCATTCTTCCACTAGTTATGTACATTATTCTTTTGTGGCGTTTAGCCTCCGAGCACGTGTTTAGCTCGTGTTTTGGACTTGACATTTAGCCTACGGGCCAGAACATGATTTGCGTATTCTAGACTATAGCTAGAGCTTATCATGTATGACTATTACTCTTGCTAGTCTTCACTCTGTATTACTAGCTTCATGATCATTGATATATGATAGTTTGGGACGCTTTACTATTTTATATTCCAGTTGATCTTACATCTTGTACATTGTATACTGCCTGTGATTGAGATACCTAGGATTTTTACCTAGGATCGACTGTTGGCTTGTAGTAGTAACCCCCATCTATACAGCTTATACGTTATTTCGGAGTACTGGAGTACTTTGGTATACGTAGCTGGCCTGGTCCGTCCCTACTTGCCAGTATTCTGGTTCTGGGGCGTGACAATAACCCTAGTTAGTTAAGTAGTAAGCCGTAGTAATTGCTTGGCCGCTTGTGAATGGATGGAGTCCAGCCTTGTCTAAGTCTTGTCTAGTCCCTGTACCTGGCTACTCTTGTACATGCTTGTTTTACTTATTTCTAACAATAAATGGGTAGAGACAGAGTACTGTTCAGGCGAATGGTTACAACCTCGGTCCTTGTCTGGTTTAAGGGTTGTAACCTGGCTCCCGGAATGGTCCCACGTCACTAGTCGTTTATTGTCCTGTTGCACTCTTTATTTACTTGTACCTTCTTCCATTTCTTTTCTTATGTTCTGATATGCTGGCTTTTGTTCTTATTTCGTGGCCTCCTTTGTGGCACTTGCTCTTTCTGGGGTTTGACCCAGCTGGTTTTGTGTGGCCAGATTTTGGAGCAGCTCCCGAGAATCTTCCGAACCTCCAGCCCGATGGTGGCGACTAGAAGGAACCCGGGCTACGAGTGGGTTTTCTATTTTGTTTCGCTCACTCTATTGTAAAGTTATTCTTTTGAGGCGTTTAGCCGACGAGCACCTGTTAGCTCGATGCACTTTACTTACTGTCTGCCTACGGGCTGTAAACATTATTAACAAATCTTAGGGTTGATCATGTATGACTTAACTCTTGCTAGTCCCAGCATTTTGTACGACTAGCTTCATGATCAGCTGATATGTAATATTTGGGACGCCTTTTATTGTATATTTGGTGGTCAAACATCTTGTGATCATATTACTTGCTTGAGATTGAGACAATAGGCTTGACCATAAGAGACCGTTGGCTTGTAGTAAACCCTCATATCTAGACAGCCGTGACCGTATAGTTGAGATGTATTCTATTTCAATATACATAGCTGGCTATGTACGCCCCCGCTCTCCAGTATTCTGGTTCTGGGGCGTGACAGTATTTATTTGGTTATGTGATCTACACCCTTTTTATGTGCAACTCCAAACTAGATTTAAGTCATGTATAACCTAAGCCAGCTTACATAACCAGATTATGTTCTACATCACGTAGTTAGTTCAGTTCTCTTATTATATCATGTATATCTATTTTCATATATCATGTTCTCTTTTACAGTCTCATTTCTTTATCAGCAGTTCATGTATATTATTCTATAGCTTGTTTCATATTTCTTTTCATGTTATGAAATATGTGAGATTGTAATACCTAGTTTTCCAAATGAGGATAATTTTGTAATTATAATTATTATTTATTGATATTTATTTCATATTATAATTTTTGGTGATTTTTAATCATTTTTAAACTATTTAAAAATATGACTTGTGATTCGGTGTTTTGTTAGTGTAACACTAGAGATAAGTGACCTAGAACCTAGCCATGTGATTAGAGTATTTCATTTATCATTTCTAGTATAGGGGTATTTTTGTCATTTTTTAGGTTATTTGAATTTATTATAATTTACTTGAATTTATGGGAATTTTTAGGATTTATTTTGGAATTGTTTGAATGATGGTTGACTAGGTTGACTTTGACTAGCATTGACCTTAGTAGACTAACCTAGAAGCTAACCCTAGTTGTGTTGGACTTGGTTAGGTCATGTAACCCTAGTTAGACTAGAGTTAACTTATGGTTTAGTCATTAAACTCAAGTTGGAATAGAAGGCTTTTAGTCATAAGCCATGACTTATGGTTTTGAACCATTGATTAATGATTAAGCCACTACAACAAAAAACCCTTTCTACAACGTTGGATATACGTTGTTAATACCTTTTTACAATGTTTTTAAAAATGTTGTTGCTCGAGGAGTTGTAGAAAGTTTGAAATACTTTTACAACATCGGGCTATCGTTGCACCACACGTTGTGAACACAATTTTCGACTACATGTTTTATCATTGTAACAACGATTCTAGAATGTTGTAAATATTAGGTTTAACAACGGTTTCAATTTGTTGGCATTACAGCATTCAACAATGTTTTATAAATATTACAAACTACCATTAACAACATTGTTTCAATATTGTCATTCTTACATGAGCAACTATTTACAAACGTTGTATATATGTATTTCACAATATTTCTTCTTCATTGTCTTACAGGTGTTAACAACATTTCGTTAATGTTGTAAAATAGTTCTTACACAATATCTGCTATATGTTGTCAAATATTCATCAACAACGCTACAGCTACGTTGTAGTAAAGTAATAAAACCATATTGGCTATATATTTTCAAATGGGTACTGCTTGTCAATACTGAAAAACATGATGAGAAGAATTCTTTGACCACGCAAATGAGCTCGTGCAGGTACACAAGAAGTATCAAATGTGCAACAAGAATCAGAGCATCAACTTCACAAAACAGAGCTATTTTTTTAAGCAAGGGATATATTGATTCATCTAGTCAAAGAGTTGTTACAAATTGATGCAAGAGTCAGCCTCTTCCCATACAACTACATGGTTCAAATTGGAGTCTCATGTCGATACAACTAGCATACAGGCCAACAAATACTTATTTCTTGACAACAACAAAAAACTCAAAATTTTCATCAAACCTCGCAAAAATGAAACCAGAAACTCAATTAACCAGAGAAGAACATCGTCACAGAAGGAGAATCTACTTCTTGGTGTGCATGTGGCGGATAAGATCAACGACCCAAGAGCTGCAAATGAAAAGACACACTAATTAGAAAAGATGAGCAAGGATGAAGCAGAAGTTAAAATTGTTGAATGTGTTTTTGAAATAGAACATGAGCCCTTCCGTTCCATACAAGTGGCTCTCACCACCTCCCAGTACGTTATACTGCAACAGATTGAGAACCGAAGATGTCCATCTTCCATAGCAGTAGTAATCAGAAAGAACAGAGAGAACCTAAGAAGAAGAAGAAGAAATTTAACAGGTGTTAAAGCAAACTGAAAGAAAACAATATTCAGAGTACAAAAGGATTGTAGTAAAATGCTGAAAGCAAAAAACAAGTAACCGATAAACAATCCGGGTACAAAGATAGTAATAATATTACTAGAGAACTTACAAGAATGCAGAGAGATGACACCAGCCCTGACAAAAACACCTGCTTAAAATTTCCATAATATAATGAAGCTACTGTAACTGGTAAAACAACTAAAATAGAGAAAGGCCAGCCAATGATCACTCCAGCCTAATAATTCATAAAATATAGTACCACACATAATCGGAGTCATCATTGCAGTCAAATGTCCAAAACAAGATCATCTATAAATACTCATCACTAAAGTAAAATAAATTCTAGCAGTAAATCGATCAAAAGGGAACCTGAAGGTACTGTATAAAAGCTTAAAGAAGCTCTCTAATCTAAATTTCAAAAAAAAGCAACCAATACTGCTAATAGAGTTTCTTAGAAATAGAATGAAGCAGCCAACATACAATGTAATAGAAAGTAACTCGAATTTGCCACAAGCATTATACCTGAGTAAATAGATCTGCCAAACATGTCAAAAGATTCTCCTCTGCATCTCCCATATTTTTGTTATTTGCATAATAGTCCAGTAACTGTTCTCGGAAAGGGACGCAAAAGTAAAGTGCCTGTATACGAACAAAAGATCAGAATGCTGAATGATACTAAATATAAGAGTAGAATGATATACAAATTAGCATTTACATAATAAATTTATGTCTTCACACAAAAAATTTGACCTCAGGTTCTTGAAATTTCTTTCCAAATGAAGACGTATAGAAAATGCTTGAAAACACAGATCAAATGTTAATAATGGACAGTTACAGCGAAAACCAATTAGATCACATGATGAATGTAAATGTTATGTTATAGGTTTCATGACCAAATGAAGAAAAGTTCCTGAAGCTTACTTATATAAATGGTACAAAGTAATCATGTGATAACTGTAATTAAAGCTTCTTCTTTTTTGACAGAATCAACAGCAGCAGTTATATAGTTTTTATATTCCAACACCACAGAAAAGGACAAAGAAACCATCAACTGATCCTCAAGAATCAAGATAACCAGTAAGAAGATTCCCTGTTCCAAGTGTACAACAACCATGCATGCTATCAGACCTGAGAATGAATAGCCAAATTTGCAAGCATATATTGCACTTATCAGTGAAACATTCCAATAGAACTATTTACTTCAGTGCTTATTATGCATGCTATTAGACCTGAGAATGAATACCCAAATGCAGCATATATTGCAAATCAGTGAAATAATATTCCAATAGAACTATTTACTCCAGTGCTTATTTAGAAATTTGTCAAGTCAGCTTTAATTTTGTTGCCAGCTTCTTGCTCTTATCAATGTCCTTGCAATCCTCCTCAGATGTCTTAGATATATCATATACATATTTGTTCATAGCTTATCCTAACAAACATGATCCAATAAATTGCTTCAGAGAATGAACCAGCCATTCTCTCTTTTCAGATTGAACATATGAAAGGGTCGACTATAATCACAAAGTTATCTACATTGGATAAGCATTTTTAGTAAAGCAAAATTTAAGCAAGCAGGATTTGATTTGCCTTGAGATAAAGCTCCATGCCCTGATGGTTTTCCTGTTTTTATCAAATTTTTGTGAGGAAATTATGAAGGATGTGATGTGGTTATTTAAAGATACATGTGAAGAACACATTGATCTATCTAGGATTAATTGTGCTTCAATTATTTTGATTTCTAAAGTGCCCTGTGCTAATGAAATTTCCAAGGTTTAGGCCTACAAGTACTTAATTGTTTCTTCAAGAGGGGTGTATAGCATACCTTGGCCTTGACTAGCATTTGCAACTGATTGAATGTAATGGCTCAGTTGGAAGGCTTAGTACAACAGCAACTTTGTATCAAAGATGGCTCAGTAAGGAGAGGCTAGATGTTAGTCTAGGAGAGTGCATCTAGAAGCTGACAGTGGTAGCTATTAGTAGTTTTTACCATGATAGTCCATTTATAATAGTTCAAACTGAAAGGAAGTGCAGATTATCAGACATGAGTAGTTTTTACCTTCTGAGACAATCTTGATTGTAGACAGAGAGCACCTCTTCCCTCCTCCTTTATCCGGGCTTGGGACCGGCAATGTTAATGCACTTACATTGGCGGAGTTAAAAAGGGGTTAATCAGAGCCTGCAATCAATTGGTTCATACAAATGCATTAAAGTGTGAAAATTCTGCAAAGTGCTAATTCCATCATTAGTCACCTAAATAACATTCATAATGAAATGTCACATATTGGAAAAAAGAGAGTCAATGATCAACAAAATATTAAGCAAGTATCTCAAATATAGCATTAAACAAATGTGTGCTTGATACGAAGTCTCAAATAGAAATCAGGAGCCCAAACTATAAAAACACTTACTAAGAAATCTTAACTGTCAAAGTACTTGATAAAGAGCCTAAATGATAAAAGTTCCAATCAAAAGCTTTAAGGATCAAGTAAAATATATTGCTTATTCCATGCAACTGGAACTCCTATAGCATGCTCAACCAATGTCAGGTCTGATGTAGTCCGCCACAAATGAGCTTCAGGAACCAATCCAACTTCAATCCAAACTTTCCAAGCATCTAGTCCAAGGGGTTTGCAATACACTAGTGAGGCGGGATCTATAGATGCTATTGATCCTTCTGCAACAATCTCTCCCTTTTTGTACCAGCTCATAATCTTACATTTTTGTCCAATGCTCGGCTCATGGAGGTCATTATTGGTGTTGCTAGCATGATGTGACTGTTGTAAATGTAATGAATTTATAGTTAATACATAATAAATAGGTTTTTTAAATTCCAAATTTATATTTCTTTTATCAACACATTTACCTCGGGAGTACTAACAACTTGTGGTGATGGCACCCTCTCTTGTCCACTTCTTTTCTCTCCTTGCTGTGAGAACCACAAATTAGAATGCAAGTCACAAGTTGTGACATTTGTTAATTCCAATAATATAACTACTTACCTCGATCAATTTGTCCAACTTGTCCTCCAATCTATTGACCTTATCTTCGAGTGCATGTATAATCTTAGAATAATGTGCTTGGGCATTCAACTTAGTAAGTGTAACTCCAAACCCAAGTCCAATTACTGTTCTACCAGGTCTGTCTTCACCCAATACTTTTGAGAGAGCATCATCTTTCAAGCTTGATGATATTTGTGAATCAGATTGTGATTCTTTGATCTCTTGAATTTTTTTCTGACATGTTAAAAATGAAATTTAAATATAAATTAAGCAAACAATATAAGAATATATATAAAATATTCAAAACTTAATTTGTACTTACCAGAGATTCGACAACATATGCATTTTCTTGTTTGGGTTTCTTTGATTTATGTCCTTCCAACCACAAATCAACTCTTGATATTTCTTTTTGTGTTGGACTCTCTTTCTTCTACAAAAATAAATAAAATAATACAATTTTACATTTCAGTGAAAGAAGAAATCAACGAATGCAATTAAAATTGTTTTTAGCGAAGCCAAGCATTATGTTAAGTAAAACCTGATAACCGAGTAAGAACCATTAGATACAAAAACAAAACGTCAGAGTTTAGAAGATACGATTTGGTAATTGATCGCCATCATGAATGTTCATAGACATATTTGTCTGCAGAGAATTCAGCATTAAAAAGACAACATCTGGTACTTACATGAAACGCAGGAAAAAGAAAAGAAATAAATCAGCCAAGTCCTTCATAGTATTATCCCTGATTTGGCCCAAGAGAACACTTGTTACCGGAAGGCGGCAACCAAACATAAGTATAGCAGGAGGATGTTTTCTACAGCAAAACTGGAACAATGCACTTCACAAAATTGATGTATGTGCTAGATAATCCGGAAACATGGTCCACTTTGAGGAGGGATCTTGAGCAGAGTTGCTAAATCATATTAGTGCAAAATTATCAAACCATAATATTTACAGAATTGCAAATAAGAGCACCATATCACAAAAGAACTTGTGTGCCTCGTATCAGTCTCCAGTGCTCAAGTGCACTGCCCCAGGGACCCTCCCCTCTCTACTACCCCTTTCAGTCCTTACTCTCCAAATGATACCAACCCACATAAAAATGGTATTGAGAAGTAAAGGAATATATCAACCCACATAAAAATGGTATTAAGAACAGTAGGTAATTACATAAAAATGTCAAGAGGTGCGGTCACAGTGCTGCAGTCACAGGCGCGGTCACCCGGCAGTCAAAAAAGACTTTTCGACAAGATAAACATGTAGTACCAATATGTGATGGTAAATATGAATCTGAAAAAATGGGAAATGCAATCTAAGGTTCATGATAAGATGAATGTGCCACATTAATACAGCAAAAGCTAAAGCTATATCCACACCTATGAGACTCGTGTGTAATTATGGTAAATTCTTTTCCACAACTTCACAATATAAATATGAGCAAATCTTGCACATCAATACGTGACAGTTTCATATACATTCAAACCTCCTCACAAGCTAGCTATAGCTAAAACAAGAATTTTTAAGGGACGGATACCAACTCAAGTTACTAGAACTGATCATACCTACATCCTTACCATACATTACAGACACACACCCCTTATGCATAGAATGGGGAATTTCGAACTCGAACATGACTCTATATATTTCTTCCATTCACGAACGAATTGCATGGTTTGAAGTAAAGAATACATAATTATTACTTAGGTGGCCGCTAAGTAGCGAGTACTCTTCTTCTTGATCCTCACTTTCCACCCCTCCCTTCATTTGGAGTATGACTGAAGGTTTAGGCTCGGGGACGTGGCCCTGCCTATTGCTCCTAGCCATATGCTATAGCAGCTGGCATAGGCACTTGTGTGCCTCACATCAGTCTCCAGTGCTCAAGTGCACTGCCCCAGGTAAACGTACATGCATAGGCACTAGTGTCATGGCACACACGATGTGTGTGCAACGCGTTTTACAAATCTTATTACAATTTTATGTAGCAAAAATAACATACAAACAAACTAACTTAATAAAAAAATATTTTCCAATAGGATATTTTTTATGCTTAGAAATATCGAGATAAGTGGAAATATACAACTCATTAAACTCTTAATTACCAAATAAAAAACTTCAATAAATGTGTACTTTTCTCCTCTAAAATAAAGTAATTATACAACTCAGAACAGGAGCGACCCATCACTAATTTTCATCACTTTCTCTCTCTAAAAAAACTAAATATGATTTTGCAGCAACCCAAAATAAGTTCCAATGAAAAGTTATAAAAATGAGTATTACGAATAAGAATCCTTCGTTTGCAAAATTATCGATTATACATCAGAGTTTATATAGTAACTTACAGTTCATACAAAAAGTTCAGGTACTTTACCTACCTTAAGTAAAAAAGAACAGGTACTTTACCTGCCTTGAAATTCAAGCAAAAATTTACAGGTTTGAAAAAAAAAATTGATTAGTTGTAACTCTACAAATCTACCTAACCTTTAGTTCTTGTTTCATTATTCAGACCATCACTCGTCTACCACGATGGTAACATGGCCCAATCCTTCAGTCAAAATTAATTTCTTGGACGCAGTCTCGTTGGTCTCTTCAGAACTTTTAAAACGTGCTCACTTGGCAAGTATTTCGACCTACGCAACAATGGCATGAATGCAACTAAAGAGTTCATTTAGGACGAAAACAAAGGGAGCAATATTCAGTATTTGTTTGAGGCCTTCACAGTTCTTCAAAAGGGAGGTCTTATAGTGTAGAACACTCTTGTGACCTTCCAGGAACTTCTTGCCTTCCAAAGCCTCTGGTATGACCTACATCTTGCATCGTGTTCGCAAACTTCTCCAAATTACTAATGGTCAGCCTATGAAGATTAAAAATCATTTGAGAAAAATCCAAACATATTAAAAATCATTACACAGTCCTATGAAGATTAAAAATCATTGCAAACTTCTCCAAATTTTAGTCCTATGAAGATTAAAAATCATTCTAGGACTGAAACTAATTCAGTCTTGGACTGAACAGCATTCAGTCTTGGACTGAACTAATTCAGTGAGGAAAGGGATTACCTGCCTGTTTTACACAGTCCCTGTATCTATCCAACTCAATGTGCCAGGACTGTTGGCACATATCCATCCAACTCAATGTGCCAGGACTGTTTTGCACAGTCCCTGTATCTATCCAGAAATTATCTATTGGAACAACTTGTAAGCATTTGTGGCCAGCTAACAGAATCATTATACAAGTGAAAGAAGAAATCAACAAATGCAGTTACAATCCAAACATCATAAAATATATAAACTTAAGTGAAGTAATTTTACCATCTTTTGCTCTAATCGGGCATAACCCTGTCGACTCATCGTATGGGGTAGCTTATGATGACTCCTTATATACTTCATTAGATCGCTCTTACCCTACATCAAATATGAATTATTATTAACGAAAGGGAATAATTGAAAATGTAATATTGTATATGAACATTGAATGTTACAACTTACTTTACCCGTCACTGAGCACGCCCGTTTAATGAACTCTTTCCATTCATGATCTGTCAAGTTTTGAGGTTTCAACTTGGCAAGCTGTAGATGTGCTTCATCTACTTCCAACGCACAAGCTGCTCTCACCTTAGTGGAAATCCTGGACCGATACTCTCTCAAATAGCTTCCTATTTTTGCCAAGGTATTTTTCTTGTTTACCTCATCTAGTTTGTACCTTTGCTGTAATGTAAATCATGCTATAATAAAAATATATTGTGAAATTATAAGTGAGCTTAAGATATTTAGCTCTAATTAACTTACCAGTATAACTGTCCACATGTCCTCCTTTAGCTGTTTAGAAACCAAAGTCCAATTCTTTACAGATATTTGAACTGTAGATCGAACTAAGGCCCCTAAGAAAGAGGCAAAGGTAATTGAAGTATCACCTATAGGCTGCCCTCTTTCATTATATTCTACTTCTTTAATCGCATTTTGATCCATCCCAAGACCCTTGAGCTTTGTTGGACCACGTTTGTTCTTAACCGACATTGTCTCCTCATTAAGGTTGGAATTAGGTACATCAAGCAAGTCAATAGGCGAAGAACGAGATACATCTAAACCGCCCTCTAGGCTTTCATCCCCCTCTAGTTGAACATCTGACATAACATATTGTTGTGATTTTTTTTTTCGTTTCCCTGACTTACTTTTTGAGGCCTACAAAAATAAATAACATTTCATGGATAAATTAAATTAGTATATGAAATGCAGAATACATGAATATCCATAAATTATATATATTGATAATCTCAATTACCTCTGTTGTAGGAGCCATAGCTTTTACGATTTACAACTCTGGTGAATATTAGTCAAATTGTTGTTAGTGACAAAATAGAACATAAAAAAGAATTATATCCTATTCTAGAAGGCCAGATAGATGAAAAACACATATAACATTGTAGTAAATATAATTGCAACTGAATGGAACTAATCATTATGATCCAAAGGTTCATATATATAAACAAAAAGTCAAAATCCAACTTCAAAAGAGACATTAACACAATTAAACCAATACGCCTTCACAATCTTTATCCCTTCTTTCATAGGAATTATCCTCATCATCAATAGCTTCGCCAAGTTTTGAAATATCCAACGGTTGACAGTTTGTTTCTGCATTCTCATTATATAATTCTAATTCGTGGAAACCTCTTGGTGGTGGTTTCAACACAACATACCAACTAGAAGAATCTGACTCTCTAGAATAGAATACTTGCTTCGCTTGTGATGCTAGAATGAAAGGGTCACTTTCGAACTGATTTTTGAATTGATAGAGATTTACTAACGTAAAACCATCTTCAACCTTGACACCATGATAAATGTGCGCCCAATCACACCTAAAAATAGGGATTTGAAAAGTATTATAATCTAAAACAAGAATTTCACGCAAGACCCCATAAAAAGCTCTTGAGTTTGAAGTTCCAGCATTGTCATTTGAATCTGATTGGCATACGGTTTTTGCTTCTAAAGAAACACCACTATTTTGAGTGGACCTCTGAACATCTTTGATTTGAAATCGGCGCCCATTGATAAGGAACCCAGAATATGACATTACTTCCTTTACAGGCCCATAAGCCAACCACTTTATTGTATCACATACATGAATGCCTGTACTGATTTCTTCCTTGACCTATAAAGAAACTCATAGTAAGATCTAATGATGTCATACATATTGCAATGTCAAAAAACAAGAAAAAAATACTTGAACTAGTACCTTTTTCTGAAACCAATCACAAAATGTATCCGAGTGTTTCTTCCAAAGTTTGTTTTCATTTGTGAAAAGACGCTTATCTGAATTCTTCAATTCAGTCAAATGCATTCTAGATGAAACAATATGGTTAGAAAACACATGGCCACGCCCAATCTAAACATTAAATTATTACTTTTATATAATGAATCTCCTTATACTTACTCTTCATAAGGTGCCACCTTTGCAGTATTAAATAGCACATATCGATGTACAATTTTTAAGATTTCATGAGACATTGTTAGATGCACTCCTTTGGATAATGGGCGTCCCTCATGTAATAAGTTGTCAAGAGAGTCTTCGTTACGTCTATGACGAACACCTATTTCTTTTGCTTGTTCTGTATAGCCACTACAATACCTCATGCACTCCTCAGAAAGATAGCACTCTGCTATGCATCCTTCAGGACGTGCTGAATTTTTTACATATCCTTTGAGTATTTTCATATACCTAATAAATAAATAATAAGTTATTTCAGCTATTTATGAAAGGTATAAACTGATATGGTTTGAGAAAGTAAGATCAAATAGTGGAGTACCTTTCAAATGGATACATCCAACGATATTGTACCAGTCCACATAAACGTACTTCTCGCACTAGGTGAATAGTCAAATGTACCATAATATCAAAGAAAGAAGGAGGAAAATATCTTTCTAACACGCACAATGTTTCAATAATTTCAGCCTCAAGACATTCCAATCTCTCTTGATCAATAACCCTTTGGCATATTTCATTAAAAAATGAACATAATCGAAGTATTGCATTTCTCGGACCCTTGTGTAAGAGATCTTTCAAAGCTACAGGTAGCAATTGTTGCATCAAAATATGACAATCATGAGATTTCAAACTTATTATGTTGTTATCCTTTGAGAAACAATTCCTAATGTCAGAACCATACCCATCGGGTACCTTCAAATTTCTTAACCGATTATAAAATAATTGCTTTTCAGTCTTTGATAATGTGTGTGATGCTGCTGGAAGGTATACTTTACCATCTCTATCATGTGGATGCAACTCTTTTCTAATTTCCATTTCTTGCAAATCTCTTCGAGAATTAAGTCCATCTTTTGATTTCCCTTTAATATCTAGAAGTGTGCCAAGTATACTCACATACATTCTTTTCAATGTGCATTACATCCAAATTGTGGCGTAGAAGCAAATCCTAATAAGAAAAAAGAATTAATGTTATTATGAACTATATCTTGAAATCATAACTATTAAGACAAAAAAAAAGAGATAAGTATACTGATTAAAAATGACTTACCTTCCAATAAGGTAGCTCAAAAAATATTGATCTCTTCTTCCATATTTGTACCTCACCATCAATTGCAGCATTTGACTTCTTTCTTTTCTTTGGTTTCTGTTTTTTCTTCCCCCAGTCATTTTCGATTTGACTAGTAGCTTCCAATATATCACGACCGGTCATTATTATAGGTTTTTCCCTATTTTCATGTTTTCCATCGAACCAACTTCTTTTTGTTCGAAATGGGTGTTCTGAAGGAAGGAATCTTCTATGAGCCATATATATAGTCTTACAGCTATGCGGTAGCCACATTGATAAAGTATTACCACCACAAATAGGGCAAGCCGCCTTTCCTTTTGTTGTACATCAAGCTAGATTTCCATAAGCAGGGAAATCATTTATTGTCCACATTAAAATCACCTTCAAATTAAATGTTTCCTTAATGTATGCATCATAAACTTCTACCCCATTGTTCCATAACTCTGTTAAATCCTCTATGAGAGGCTGCAAGTAAACATCAATATCGTTACCAGGTTGCTTCGGCCCTGGAATTAATAAAGTCAACATTAGATGTTCTTTCAACATGCATAACCATGGTGGAAGGTTGTATGCGACAAGCATCACAGGCCAACAACTATAGGTAGAGCTAAGATTACTGAAAGGGTTAAATCCATCGGCAGCAAGACCAAGTCTTATATTTCGGGGATCTGATGCAAAATTGGGCCACTTTCTGTCGATTGTTTTCCAGGCTAATGAGTCAACTGGATGGCGTAACTTGCCATCTTTACTTGCATTGGTGCTATGCCACCTCAAATGTTCAGATG
Organism: Iris pallida; assembly: GCA_029216955.1. Lineage (NCBI taxonomy): Eukaryota > Viridiplantae > Streptophyta > Magnoliopsida > Asparagales > Iridaceae > Iris > Iris pallida. The sequence goes on from JANAVB010028196.1 coordinate 13,717,594, forward strand.
TTTCCATTGATAGAAACATTCTTTTTAGCCTTGGTATGATAGGAAAATATCTAAGCACCTTCACCGAAATCTTTTTTTTATACTTGTTCTCGTTCCTGTTATCTTCTATATTGCAGTCATTAACTTTCCAACGAGAATAACCACATTTGGGACAATTATCCATATCTGCAAGTTCTTTTCTAAATAAACAACAATCATTCTCACAAGCATGTATTTTTTCATAATTTAGATCAAAAGACTTTAACAACTTCTTTGCTTCATATGAGGTTTTAGGAAGCTTGTTATCTTCTGGAAGCATGTTACCAACGGTTTTAAGAAGTTCGTCAAAACAAACCTTGGATAGACCATTCGTAGTTTTGATTTTATATAAAGATACTGTTGCAGACAATCTTGTTTGATTTGTGCAACCGTTATACAAAGGAGTTTCAACATCTTTCGGCACATTAGCAGATCCTCTTCTATCACTACTATGATCTGTAGTCCCTTCATCTTGAGCAAGTGCATTTGCATACATTTGATACATATCAGATGATATTGTACCTTGGTGCACCTCTGCATAAGGTGTAGATTGTTCCCCATGTAATGCCCAAGTAGTATAGAATGGATCCATTCCTTTACAAACTAAGTGCTCATACACAGTTGAACCAGCAAGAGAATCCAAGTTCTTGCATTTCATACAAGGACATGAAATTGTTTCTGGATTATTTAGATTCTTCAAAGCGGTAGTTACAAAATTCATCGCTCCCTGTTGGTATTTAGAGGTGTGTCTACATATTTACAAAAAAAAAAATAGAATGAATATCAAAATGGTGTAAATCCAATAATAAAAAAGTAAATACTTTATTATGGGTAACTTCAAAACCTTTCAAAATGCAACCAAGCTTTATCCATTTTTGGAAACGTGCGACTGTACTCTAATTCACACCAAACAAAAGAGCATTAGGGAGCTAGTAAGAAAATCAAATCATCTATTTTATAATTGAATCAAGTAAAATGGTGCAATAAAAAATAAAATAAATTAGATTAGCTAATTAAATATCAGACCCCCAACAAAAACAATAATATTTGTGTTAAAAAAATTACTTAATATAACTTTAACAAGAGGCCTATATGCGCTCCCAATTTAACAATTAAATAGTGAACTTGTGGTAGTAACTAAATTCCTACAATTAAACAGTACGGACTTGTGGTAATCGTCTTATATTAATCATGAACTCTGCATACTACGGGGATCTATTGGCTTCTACATTTGCCAGGACCTGACGATGAACGAAGTAAACTGTACAGTAGTAGTACTTCTGTGTGAAAACTGATTTTCTTTCGCTGCCACTGTTACTTGAAACTTCAATAGTGGTTGACAAGTAACAAAGATTAATTCATTTAAACTTGGGAAGCCTTTAAACTGAATAATACTTGAGACATTTTGATGTTTAGTGTTGTCCCCTTCCATTCTAAAACATTATGAAAATTTAAAAACTAAAGGTTAGCCCTTATCGACCCCTTATTTTCTATGAGAGTTAATGCAATCTTTCATCAAAAAAACAAATCAAAGGAATCCCAAAAAGCTTGTACAACTTTTCTCTTGGTATATATACTTTTTTTACAATCAAGTCCAGATATTGTACATCCACATATGCAATTGGAAAGCCCGTGCACTCATGGCTTAAGGCCATGTGTAATATCAAAGTGTCTCAACACTAATTAACCTGGCCATCACATGCATTCTAGTAGCATCAACATCGCATTGACCAATGAAGAATATTAAAAAAACTAACCTGTTGGAAGGAATCGAGTGGTAGGGATGACACTGATGAATACCAATTTCTGCAATAATATAGATGAATCAAGACTCAGAGAATAAAAAGAAAAACAATCAAGATTAAAAATAATGTTTTAAAACATTCTGAGCTAAGGTTTGTTTATTTAATTTGCTTTTCAACCTTGACCATTCTATATGATTTTAAATCACAGCATAACTATGACTATATGTCAAAGAACACACAATTTGCCTAAAGAAATCGAATACATTCAGTTGTTTCAATAATCATGCAACAGAGCATTATTTGAACCAAGCTGCAACCGACACTAACCTGCAAGAGAATACCAACTGCAGCAATGACGACATCTAAAGCTACAAGAAATGCAACATATTTAATTTTTCAATCTGAAGACACTGGAGAAACTACTACATTTCTGACATTATTCTTACACAAACACACTTCTGATCCCCGGAGCAAGAGAGAGGATAAACAAGACACTGACTGACCACCATCATATTGTAAACCCTTCAAATATGAAATATGTTGTGCTCTTGAAGAGAACACAACTCTACTACGACAGAAAAATTAGGTTTGGGAGCACCAAAATAAACAAAACCTAAAAATTAGGTTGACAGAAAAAACAGACCAACTACAAATTAACAATAAAAACATATAAATTAACTTATTTCTCTCATAGATTTGGGAGCACCAAAATTATGAAGGTCACCGATCGATTAGGAAACACCAAATTTATGTAGACCATTCATCAATTTGGGAGAACCAAAATTTAGGGCTTTAAAAGGGTTTGAAACGTCGGCAAGATGAAGTCGAAGAAATCGGCAAGATTAAACATCAGCAAGATGAATCGAAGACGATGAAATGTCGGCAAGATGAAGTCGCACTCACAAAAAAAGAAAGAAATAACATACCAGATATTAGGGTTTCCTCTCCCCGCGGAGATGAAGATGAAGATGAGAGATTTCTCTGAAGGGGAGACGAAGACGAGAGATTTCTCTGAAGGGGAAATTTTGGATCCCGCGGGAAATATATTAGGTTTCCATCCGCGGGAAATATTTTAGGGTTTGCTCTCGCCGCGAGAAAATTTTAGGGTTTTTAGGAGTTGGGTTGCGGGAACAGCCAAGTCAGAGAAAGGGAGTTGGGTTTTTAGGAGTTGGGTTTTTAGGAGTTAAAAAAAAATTGAAGGTGTGGATACTTTTATTGGGGTTCATTGTGCAATGAAAGGGAGTAAGTTGAAGTGTGGTGTGGTCTTCAAGCTGTGTTAAATTAGAAGCAACTCTTGTCCCTTTATTGTCTCGATGGGCCCAAATAATTTGGATCCCGGATTCAACTCCTTCATTTTTTTTAACTACACAAAAATAATGTTGTTAAAGATTAAATCTACAACATTTATCCTAAATCATTGTAAAAGAGAATGAGATTCACAACATTTAAATACAAAACGTTGTCATCATTAATATTTTACAACATTTTCAATAGAAACATTGTAAAAAAAACTCACTTTTTACAATATTTTTAAAATCGTTGTAAATGAAACGTTGTAAAATGGGTTTTTTGTTGTAGTGAGCCAATAAAAGCCCAACCCACTAGCTAACCCTAACCCTAATCCATTAGTGGCCGGCCAACACTTAGCCTAGGTATTCCCACCCTATAAATAGTCTCCTCCATTTAGGACTAGCCTCTTTTAGGAAAGAACAAGTTTAAGGAAGAGGTATTTTTCCAACTTCATAAATTCATAAAAATTCTATTTTATCTTATTTTTCCCTCAAATCAATTGCATTAGATCCTAATTTTAGTATTCTTGCTGTTTGTGGAGGTTTTTCTCAGTTTGTGAGCAATTTGAAGAAGTTTGCTAGCAAGGAGGAAACCCCCTATTGAAGCTTTTCTTGTATTTGGACACCATTAGGTAAATCACTAAAACTCTTTGTTAGATGCTGATTTTATTGCATAATGACCTAGATCTAAGGGTCCCCTAGCTAACCCTAGATTTCTGTAGGATTTCGTGTCCTTTTCGTGTCCTAAATAGACACGTATCAGTCCATGGGTTTAGGTGTTTGATGAAATGCCCAAAGGGCATTTCGAATTGTTTTTAGGAAAGTGTTTAAATAGGAAATTGTGTTTTGATGTGGTTTTCATGTTTTTGGTCGACTGAACTGCTTTTGGTGTCGTATCGTGTCTGTTTGGACACGTGCACACGCGGGTGCACACATGCACGCGGGCAGTGTGCGTGTCCTGCTACTCGGGGTGTTTTCACCTTGGACACAGCACGGGGACACGTGTAACTTCATGGACACGTTGGGGCAGTGTCTGACATGACACTCCCTAAGTGGCACAACCTCTCGTGTCGTGTCGAGGGAACACGAGACACTGCACTGGGTTTGTACTGACTGTTCAGTCGGGTTTTTTGTGCACTGACACGCTCTGTTTGACACGACACAGGGACACGCCGACACAAATCAGGGTGATGGACACAAAGAACTATCCTAGGCAAACCTAGGTTGGTAAGCACGAGGCCGGGTTTGGCCTGTGTCGGGTACACGGCACGCGTGCACTTGTGCACGAGACTGCACTGCTGTGCAGTAATAATTACACTATTTTGGGTTTCTGTGATGTGGACACGCCGTGTCTGACTATGGTGGACACGAATTGGTCTGTATGACACGTGCACATATCTAGGATGTGTTACCAACCATTTGATTTATATTTTAGGATGTTTTAAACCATTATTTCTCATTTACCTATTTGGGACTGATACACATATTTCAGTGTTTATTCTAGATTTTTAATTCAAACTTGGGCATCAAAATTAACCTAATTAATGCTGTTGTTAGCCTGGTTAAGTCCCTAATGTTGTTCTCCTATATGAAATCTATATGTGTGTGAAATTTGGGTGATTTTGGTTTCAAAATGGGGGAGGGAAGTTTTGAACTGAAAACTGTTAAAAATGATTTGGTTTCCTTCCTTCACTGTTCCTATTTCCAGGTTTTTGCTCTCACACACACTTGCTGATTTCCAGGTTCATTTATACACACATTCCTGAATTTTATTTGCACACACACAGGTTTTGCACTACCATGTTAACTGTTTTTTTTTCAGTTTACTCACTGTTTTCCTATCACTTCCTCACACACTCATTCATGTACACTCACAAGTAACACACACACACACATTGCCTTCCCTCTCTCTCTATATGTAATGTATGTATATAGTTAATATATATAATGTGAAGTAGCCTATATGTACATATATGTGATGATTCCTATGTATATGTACTATAGCCTATATATATATATATATATATGTGTGTGTGTGTGTGTGTGTGTGTGTGTGTGTGTGTGTGTGTGTGTGTGTGTGTATGTGCCTATAATGTGATGTATAAGTATAGGTATATAGAGATAGTATGGTATTCCTAATGTGTGTGTATTAGCCTAAGAATATAGCCTATGAATGCAATGTGATGTAGTGTAATGGTTAGAATAGACTAGTATAGACTTGATAGGCTTGCATAGCCTTGTAATGGTGTGTGTTAACTAGTTTAGACTTGTTAGACCTAGTTTGACCATAGTTGACCTAGTTGACTTCTAGGGTTGACCAGAGTTGACCAAGAGTTAACTTTGGCCTAGATTAACCTAGATTCATTTAGAATGCATTAAATTGCATCTTGTTATCATTTTAGACTTGTTGTGACTTGTGCTGTTCTGATTAAGAGCCAGACACCTCTCCTCGGACAGTACATTTCATCCGGACACTCAGATACCAGGCGAGTACATTCTCTAATCATTTCATATCCTGCTTAGAATTATTTTTCTGCTTTAAATTACTTTACTTGATACTGTCACATTGGTCACACGGATTAGTACTATATGGATCCCTTCTTGAGATGTTATCCTTCAGGAGCATCGGATATTACATGTTCTGTGCATTTCACTTACATTGTGTATCACTATGCTTCTTGGTTCATTGATCACTTGTGACAAGTACTCTCATGATCACAGAATTTTCCTTGAATCCTTCCATTTATTGGGCTTTCTAGAATCTCTATTTATGGGACTATCATGTACCACCCTTCGGGGACCGTTACATGAATCATAACATAACCTGGCTGGATCCTTGTGTATTGATTGGGGGTACGAGGGAGTAGAAGTAGACATGTGAATATTATCCAAGTAGTGTAGCATCAGAATTTTTCCATAGTGTAGCATCAGAATCATCCTATGCTATTTACATGTCTATATTGTACTCTGACTCACTAGACACTGTTAGTTCTCTATGTATAGTAGATATTTCTATTACAGTTCTCTCTCTGTTTACATACTGTATTTCTTCAGTTCATATATCTTACTTTACTGTATGATTATATTTTCTAACCTGCTATGATCTGTTGAGATGTATTGTGCTCGCTTCTGTCCTGACTGGACCTGTTGATAAATTTTACAGATAGCCTGGAGGTTGCCTGCTAGCCTAGAGGAGACATAGTAGAGGTTGTATAGATAGCTAGGGTTTTGCTTATAGCTTATTTTCAGTTGTCTTGAGTTGTATTTATGGATTACTGTATTTGAGATTTGAGATGTATTTCTGGGTTTGTGTATCTTAGACACTTAGACTTCTATCTGCTGTATCTCTTTTGGATTTCATGTTTTATCTATCTTCGATTATGCTCTACCTTAGATGTGATTGAGTTTACATTCTGCTATGTCACCCCCATTCGGGGAGTATAAACTGCTTAGCCTTATACTGTTAGATGCATGAGACCTAGGACAGCGTTCTACCGCCAACACTGCGGCGTAGGCTGGACGTACCCACGTCTCGTGCCCTTACTCTAGGGTGCGGGTCGTGACAGAGAGATATGTATTCGTTCCTGTTCTGACTGGACCTGTTAAAATAATACAAATGATAAGGAATGTTGCGACACTTACTATGTAGCAGGCCTAATTGATACAGGTGACCTGGACCCTCAGCAAGATCCAGTAGTCGCTGAGGACTTGCCATGAGTTAGATTATACTGATATTATTATCTAGTTATGAGACTTTATGATTGTATTAAGATTTATTATGGTGTGGTTTACACCGAATTTTATATTCATATTGTGACTCTCTGTTATGATTATCTTTTTTCTATTCCATCTTAGTTATTATGATTGAGTTGTACCATATATATACCATTCTCCAATTGGAGCATATTCTAGATTGTGTTAGATGTTGGACCTAGGACAACGTTCTACCGCCGACACTGCGGTGTAGGCTGGACGTACCCATGTCTCGTGCCCTTACACTGGGTGCGGGTCGTGACAAGCTCTTCATCTGCATCATTCCAAAGTCTTAGGTCCTCGCATTCCTTTAGTATATCACGGATCTTCATTAGTTCAGCAATTATGTCATCTTTTTCGACTTTTGGATCTGCTTTCTTATTATTTCTTTTCGTTCTAGATCTGGGTTGAGTTTTTTCTTTTGGATCGACATTAATCTTTCGCTTTTTATTAGCCTCTATTAATGTTTTCTTACCCAAGGGAGTAAAATCTTCATCGGCTAATACTGCTGATGGTTTTACCAACTTCGTTTGCTGCGGCCTTCCTTTTTTTGGTTACTACTGGATCATGAAGTTCAGCAGATTGTTGTTCAGCAGCTTGTTGAGGCTCTTTAACCTTCAATACTTCAATTATGGCATCAAGATTAGCAATGTTTGCATCCTTTTCAATGACTTCTTTATTCAACAATTCAACTTTCCCTTGAAGCTCGCTTTTCTCTTTAATGAGCCTTTTATTTGCATCTCTGAGCTGCTCTATTATTTGCACTGATATAAAACAAACATCAATTAAAGGGAAAATGACAATAAAAAAAGAGAAAAAGAAAAATTATTCTCCGTATAATTTAACACGGAGAATGGTCATCCCCATGCATTTTAACACTGGAAATGACCATTCTTCATGTTATTTAACACGGAGAATGACCATTCTCCTGTATTTTAGCACGAAAAATGGCATTATCTGTGTTCTTAAAGCGGAGAATGGTCATACTCACGCGTTTTAACACTAGAATAACCATTCTTCGTGATAGTTACACGGAGAATGGTAAAGAATGACATTCTCCGTGTAACTTAACATGGAGAATGCCAGTATCCGTGTAATTAAAACGGAGAATGGCATCCTCCGTGTAATTTAACACGGAGAATGAACATTCTCCTTTTAGCTAACACGGGGAATAGAATTCTTCATGTTTTGAACATGGAGAATGGTCATTTTCATGCATTTTGACACTGAGAATTTCATTCTCCGTGTGATTTAACACAGAGAATGTCATTCTCCGTTTTAAATTACACATAGAATGGCATTCCCAGTGTCAAAATGATAGAGAATGGCCATTCTCCGTGTAATTTAACACGGAGAATGTCATTCTCCGTATTTTTATACACGGAGAATGACCATTCTCCTGAACTATAACACGGAGGATTACAAATCAGAAATTTGAAATAGAAAAGATTTTACCTTGTGCCTGTAGCTCTTTAACATTGTCGATGAGCCGTGCCTTATCAGCAATAATAACAGAATTATGCTTTCCTCCAATTCATGCACAGAGTCCTCCATCACAACGTTGGCTGAACGTTGTTGTGCTTCTTGTGCCTCGAGCTCTTTCAGCTTTTCATGTAGCTCCTCATTCTGCGCGTTGGCTGCACGTTGTTGTACTTCTTGTGCCTCGAGCTTTTTCAACTTTTTTTTGAGTTTTTCGTTCTTAAGGTTGGCTGCACGTAATTGCGCTTCAATTGCCTCTAGCTCTTTCAGCTTTTCTTTGAGTTCTTCGTTCTGCGCGTTGGCTGCATGTAATTATGCTTCTTGTGCCTCCATCTCTTTTAGCTTTCCTTTGAGTTCTTCGTTCTGCACAAGAATATCAGAATGATGTATTCTCAAATCCTCCAATTCCTGCACTGAGTCCTCCATCACAACGTTCATTTCATCATGTTGTGGTATCTCTTGTTCAGCAAACTTATCCCCACTTTTTTGTTGGTGTCCCTCTCCCTCTTTTTCAACTTTTTCTTATATAGGTGGCTCATCTTCTTTGTGTCCTTCTTCTTTCCCAACAAATATAATCAGATCTTTGAATACCATCTTCGATTTCAAATTGTTGTGATATTCGGCCCTGAGGAAGTTTGAGATTTCGTACCCATCCCATGTGAAAAATCTTGGGTAATCAGGAATTGGGTCAAACTTCCTTTTCATAAATGTACTATGTTCTGCAAACCAATAGAGGAAGTATATTGTACAACCTTCCATTTTGGAGTAAGCAGTGGAGTAATCCTCCCCTTTAGTTCTACTTGTACTTCTCTTGATGCTATTCATTACATATGCCAAGATTAACCATGGCCAGCATATACTGTTGATGACGTCCACGCTGTCTACCAAGGCGAAGAATTTGTATGGCAAATCTAAACCGCCAGTCTTTGTGAAGAATGCAATTTGGCACAAGTTGAAGATTATTATCTTGGCCATATCATTTGGATTAACAGCTTTATCTCCTTGACGAAGCCGATGCAACAATTCAAGGAACTTCTCTCTCACTTTCTTATTACTGACTTTTGAGTTTGTGCCCTTGGAATTAGTCAGCAATCTTCTAAAATGATCTCTACGCAGGCTAAATGAGTCTGGTGGTGGGGGATGCTTCTGTTTTTCTATGATCAATTTTTTGTAAATAACATCATTATCGCTTTCTTCCTTTAGCGGTAGACCGAAGATGACTGCCATATCATCGACGCTTGGCGCGATTTTAACAGTGGTGTCAATTCAAAGTACCCGACGCCATCTTTGTCTTCTGCGTAAGTTGTAATCAAATTCTCAAGCCCTTCCGTTACCTTGGTCAATTCGGAGACGTGGACTCTTTTTTGGTCGAATACCTCGACAAAATTTCAGAAACCGGTCTTCTTTAAAAAATCAATAACTGGCTCAAGTAAACGATCGACATCTATATTGACCTCCTCCATAAGATTTAGAATTGGTTTGAAAGTAGAACAGAAAACTCTTGATCCCTTATTCCTGACAGATTTTTTTCCTACAAATTTTTTTTAGGTTTCTGTCAACTGTTCTCCGTCGATATAAAATGGAGAATAGTCATTCTCTGTCATTTTGACACGGAGAATGACCATTCTCCGTGTTAATTAACACGAAGAATGGCCATTCTCATGGGTTTTAACACTGGGAATGACATTCTCCGTGTAATTTAAAACGGAGAATGACATTCTCCATTTTAACTTACACGGAGAATGAACATTCTCATGCGTTTTAACACTAAGAATGTCATTCTCCGTGTAATTTAACACGAGAATGGCATTCTTCGTTTTAACTTACACGGAGAATGAACATTCTCATGCGTTTTAACACTGACAATACCATTCTTCGTGTAATTTAATACGGAGAATGTCATTCTCCGTTTTAACTTACACGGAGAATGAACATTCTCATGCATTTTAACACTGAGAATGCCATTCTCCGTGTAATTTAACACGGAGAATGCCATTCTCCGTTTTAACTTACACGGAGAATGAACATTCTCATGCGTTAACACTGAGAATATTATTCTCTGTGTAATTTAACACTGAGAATGATATTCTCCATGTTTTTATACACGGAGAATGCCATTAAACGTGTAATTTAACACTAGGAATGTCATTCTCCGTATAATTTAAAACGGACAATGACATTCTCTGTTTTAAATTATACGGAGAATGGTCATTCTTAAGCGTTTTAACACGAAAAATAATCATTATTCGTGTAATTTAACAAGGAGAATGACATTCTCCGTGTTTTTATACAAGTGGTTTTGAAGGAAGCTTGACACGTGTTAGATTACACGGATAATAACATTCTCCGTGTAATTTAGAATGGAGAATGGTCATTCTAATACGTTTTAACTGGGAATGATATTATCCGTTTAATTTAAAACGAAGAATGACCATTCTCCGTGTTAAATACACGGAGATTGCCATTCTCATTCGTTTTAACACTAGAAATGTCATTCTCCGTCACGCCCCGAGTCGACAAACCGTTCATCCCAGTGTTATTTTGCCGAATCGATCGTCCTCGCTAAGGCGTGATGCCGTACAAGTCTGGAATTGCACTCGTACAAGAAAAGAACGTTACGTTGATTTTTATATTGAAATGCCAAGTTGAAACTTTACAATCACATCAACTTGAGACGCAGTATAGGAAGATAGAAATATGCTTTTCATTCATAGCTTGCAACGAAGTGCAAGTCGTAATTACATTGGATGTCGTTGCGGCTACATTGATTGAAAATAAAGAAAACATACTCGACAAGCTGCCTGAACTAACACTTCTCGTTCCATACATTTTCCCCTTTATACATAAGCCTTCGATTAAATTGGCTTCAAAATACTTCAGCATAGGAAGAGTTTCAAAACGCCTCTCCGCACTTCAGCTTCTATCACGACCCGTACCCGCTTTTCGGATACGAAGCGTGTCCAAGCCCAGCCTATGCCGCAGTGTCGACGGTAGTACGTTGTCTATATACAAGTCACGGCAATCTAGAATCTTATGATAATCTATATCTCATCCACAGAGTAATCATATCACAAACAAGATCAATAAAAAAGACATGAAACTGAACAATAATGAATATACTGAATGTTTTCAAGAATCAATGCACGTCCGGTGGACACAAATCCACTACCAGTAGACGAAAAGAGAAAAGTACATGAAATACACTAACTGAATACAACCTGCTAATCAAGGCAACCTCAACTGCAAAGCTCCGCGGTCTGGTGCTGACTCAACCTGCTCAACTGCTCCTGACTCAAACTCGGCTAAACCTGAAGAGATCATCAGGTCCTCAGAGGACTAGCAAGATACATAAAAATGAGCCTTTCTAACAGTTTATTATGTATGGAGAAAAATACAGAATAAACAAGTAAAATTGAGTAATGAATAAAATACGAATCTGTACACTGACTACACGTAAATGAACTGCTGAACGAGGATGAGAGAACTCATGTCAAGATGTCAACGGATAACCAAATCGAATACTCAAACTCTCGTCCCTAGTGTGGACTCGCAGGTTTGATCAACTACTAGCCCTTGTCCCTAGTGTGGGCTCGCAGGCTAGCATCACCCTCGTCCCTAGTGTGGACTCGCATGTGTGAACCATATACTACTAACCCTCGTTCCTAGTGTGAACTCGCAGGCTAGCATCACCCTCGTCCCTAGTGTGGGCTCGCAGGTGTGAACCACATACTACTAACCTTCGTCCCTAGTGTAGACTCGCAGGCTAGCTTAAGACACAGATAACTACTAACCCTCGCCCCTAATGTGGACTCGCAGGTTAGCTTCAAAATTTCAAGACAAGGAGGTATAGTAGCTCAGTTTATGACTTCTCGACCCACGACACGACTCAATCAAGGCTCAAATGAATACATCCAATAAGACACAAAGCTAACTGTGAACACGGTCTACATAACAATGATACAAATATACAAGCAGGATATGACAGATACATGTCAATAATATGAAAAAAATTGGATAATAATAAAAAGACATTGCATGTAAATAAAGCTGTGTAGAAAGGCAAGGTATACTTGCCTTAATTCCTGAGCTGTTGGCACGGATTAGAATCCGTGTTGAGGAACAAGTAACCTGTTTGATAATTTATAATGATCAATACATGATATCTGTAGAAAAATAAGCCAACTTTATTAACTTGTTTGATGAGTGGCCTAGGTTGTCTATTTTTCTTAGGCATATAATCACTAGCTTTAGTGCTTATTAAGAGGGGGTTCTTTATTGGCATGTCTTAATGTGGTACTTAAACAATTGATGCTAAACCCTTTTACATCTGTATATTTATTACTGACATATACATGTATCTATCTCCTTGTACTCTTACCCCAATGTCAATACCTATCTACCTCTTGTGGTATTCTACCTATATTTTGGGCTGAACTGGGTTCTTCATAACTCTCTTTACTACACTCAATTCCTACAGATTTTACTTAACTGTTTTCCTAAACAACTGGGACTGCCACCACTACATACCCTTGAATATTGACATCTACTCCAGCACACCTGTATTCCTATGTGCAATTTTATTTACCAGGCTATTTTCTACCTGTTGATGTATACAGGTAAAGATGAGTCTTACTTCAACCTTGTTCACCTTTCCTATTGGCTACAGGATTTTCAATAATTCGAATAGGACTTAACTCGGATACAAGGACCTCAGATACAAAGGGTTTTGATACACACCCACTTACTCTACAGTTGGACATACTAATGGAGTGATACCTACTGTCACGACCCGCACCCTAGAGTTAGGGCACGAGAACGTAACAACGCCCAGCCTACGTCGCAGTGTCGGTAGTAGAACGCTGTCCTAGGTCTCAATGCATCTAACAGTACAAGACTAAACAGTTTATACTCCCCGAATGGGGGTGACATAGCAGAATGTAAACTCAATCACATCTAAGGTAGAGCATAAAGGAAGATAGATAAAACATAAAATCCAAAGAGATACAGGAGATAGAAGTCTAAGTGTCTAAGATACAAACTCATAATACATCTCAAAGCTCAAATACAGTAATCCATAAAATAAATACAACTCCAGACAACTGAAAATAGCTAACTAAACAACCTCTAACGTGGCTCCTCTAGACTAGCAGGAAATCTCCAAGCTATCTGTAAAATTTGTCAACGTATCCTGTCATGAAAATGAGCAAGTACAAACACCAACAGCAGTTCCATATGAATTGAGAAATACTATAAGAGACAGTAATAATGAAATACAAGACAAAGATATCGGCGACTTGGGAACCATTTAAAAGCCGAGTTACAACCCTTAAACCAAACAAGGACCGGGGTTGTAACCTTTCTTCCAAACAGAACTTAGTCCCATAACCATGGTACAGTACGAAACAGGTAGAGCATGTGAGAAATGAATTATAGCATGGTGAAAGTACAGTAAGTAAAGGTGAACTGAAAATATATGATATGACAATAAATGAAAAAAGGTGATTTGAACTATTAGAGCGATATGTGATCGGCTAGGGAAGCAAGAGATGGTTATCCACTTGGCCCGGCAATCCGCGGTGTACTCAACGGAGAGTCATGCCGTCCAACCTGGATAACTGGTAATGGGGTGTCTGCAACACCCTACGTGAGGTGAGGGTGACGCTAGCAATGTATAGTTACAGGAAGGCTTTGATCACATATCCCCTAATAATTCCCCCATCCCCGAGTAGTATCACGGATCCGGACATGGCACGTCATGACACAAGGTTCGAGAGCAGGGGGCCGGCCCACTCCCAAATCAATGTCTATACAAGTACAGAAAACACAGAAATATCACATACCCATATACCAAGAAAGTCCAGGAATAATATCTCATGACAGGATCCGACGTATACTAGTCCGTGAACCGTCGTGTCGGGAATCAAGTAAAACACTACGACTGAATCGGATATAGTAGATATCAAGACAATGAAAACTATCAGTGAATGTACTCGCCTGGTAACCTGAGCAGTTGATAAGTATAGAGGGTCCAACTGAAGCCACAGAGTCCTATTTAAAGCAACACAGGTTACAAGGTATTCAAGTTGTAATAAATAAATCTCTACAAGCAATCTATCTTGTACTAGGTTCTTCTAAGTCAAAACGACTCTAGGTCAACTCCGGTCAATAATCTAGTCAAACTAGGTCAAGTGTTGACTTACAGTTGACTTTGGGTCAACTGGTCAACTCTGGTCAAACAGGGTCAAATCTAGTCTAATTATTGAAAATATAAAGTGTACTTCGTTATTCGTACGTCGAAACTTACGACACGTAAATCGAGATAAGAATATCAATGGTAAGGTCGATAATCTTATTATGGTGTTCCACGTGTCCATCCTGTAAATTTCAGCGATGTGAGATCACTGGAATTGACTGAGCTCAGTTTCGTTGTACTAATCCTGAAATACGAGCATTATATGAATTAATTATTAATTAATTATAACAAGGCTAAACTCAGAGAAACTATCAACAAACATTGTCGGACGATGAAATAAACATCGCCAACGTGTCCAGAATGGTCAAATTAGCTGGGATAGCCTACTCAACGGTCCAATTTGGACACAAGGGCAAAAAGGTAATTTCGGATCAAAACGGTGTCCGTGTCGGAGCCGTTTTGCACCGAAAAATGCGCAAGAAAACAAGTCTATAAAATATAAAAAAATTATATGTCCACGAGACCAGAGTGACGATACGAACCCAACGGTATCTCCAGAATTGGATTCCGTTGACCCGATCTTAATTTGGCCCGTTGACCAGAACTTGAAATTCCGGTTTGCACAGAAATGCGTGCCGGAGCCAAAGTTCTCAAAACTCAGCAAACTACCTGTCAACGAGTCCAGAATGGTGATACGAACTCAACGATATCTCTGGAATTGGATTCCGATGAGCCGATCTCAAAATGACCCGTTGACCCGGATATTGGTATCCGTCTTGCACCGAAATGCGTGCCGGATCCAATGTCCACCAAAACCTAGCAAATTATATGTCAACGAGTCCAGAATGACGATACGAACTCAACGGTATATCCGAAATTGGATTTCGATGAGCTGGCGTCAAAAAATTCCTTTGACCCAGAATGTGAGACCCGCTTTGCACCGAAAAACGTGCCCGGGCCCACGTTCTCCAAATCTAACAAATTTTATATAAAAACATGCCAGAACGATGCCACAAGTCTAATGGTGGTGTCAGAAATGAAATCTGGAGTCCCATGTTCAAAAATGGAATTTTACAAGTTGGAAATTACGAATTCGGACGACCAACTTTGGCGTCGAATTCAACCAATCAAACAAGCTCACAATGAAACGAAACTGGAGGGGTAACAAGAGGGTTATACCAGCTTCGTACCGGAACTGGTAGCACGCCAAACGGAGCTGCGGTGGAGGAGATACAAGCTGACGAAGTTGGCCCCACGAAACTGTCCAAATTTAATACAATTTAAACGGTCAACTTGGTGGCCGGTTTTGATGTATCAAACGATAAAATTAACGGACGAAAATTGACATGAGCGAAGGTGGATATACCAAGATTGCGACGGAGTGAAGAAATCGCCGATCCAACGGTCGAATTTTCGGAAAATCGTACGCGAAGTTGCTGCGACGGAGCGCCAAAACGAACTCGACTCCGCGTGCGTCACGACGGGACGTCGTGCAAAACGCACGAATCGTCTCGACTGCGCATCCCGGAGGACGGTGGCCGTCAGGGAAGGTTCGCCGAAGAGAGAGGGTGCACGGCCAGGGGCCACGGCGGCCCATGCGGCGGCACGGCGGCGCACGACGGCGGCCCGCGTGCGCGCGTGTGCGCGCCTGCAAGTGCGGCTACTGATGCTGTCGGGCTCGCGCGGCCAAGGGGGGCGGCTGTGCAGCCTCGACGAGGGTCGACGGCAGCGCACGGCGAGGTAGGTGGTGGCGCCATGGTGTTGGTGGTCGTTGCATGGTGATCGCCGGAGAGAAGTGGTGATGGTGGTCGCGGTTTGATTAGGTGGAGGAAAAGAAGGAGGAGATGGAGTGGCTGCGGTGGTCGACGGCCAGGGGAGGCCGACGGCCTGGAGGAGGGTACATGGCCATGGGAGCTTGGTGAGGAGGAGAGATCGGGGGAAGGAAGCTGCTGTCGTTGGTGTGTGTTGATGTTGCTTGAGTTGTTGTTGGTTTTTGTTTTCTTTGTGTGGGAAAAAGGAGTGGGAGAGAGAGGATAAGAGAGATAGAGAGAAAGTAGCATTGGGGTTAGGGCCGGCCACAATTGTTGGCTGTGAGAGTGTGGGATGGAGGGAAAAAGTTCCATGTAGGATTGAATGGTTGGGATTAATTGTGAGGGAAAATCTATGGCTAGAAATTAATTAGAGGAAAAATTGTCATTCCTATAGGAATTTAAGTCAATAGAATTTCCAATAAATATAAAAATAGGTAGAATAAGCACTCAATATTATTTTTGGGTAAGAAAAATGAGGGCGAAATAAGAGAGAGGAAAAATAAAGATGGGGTTGGGTTCAGTGGAGCCGGATTGGATCCAAAACCGGACATTATGCAATAATTGAATTAAAAATAGACGTTGATGATCATGAGTAAATAAGTAGCACATGGAGATTCCAATAAATGGGACACAAGTGGCGGACGGGTAGTAGGCTCAATGTGGACCATGTCCATAGTTAGGGCTGACAGGTTTTGGTCGAAAGGGGACCCACAAATCAAGTTGGAAGATAAATATGATACCGTGGGATGAAATAAAATCGGGTCACGTATCAAGAAAGTTGCGCGAAGCAAATGGAGCACAAGATGGCGTGTCTGAGTGGGACACGAAGGTCATGGGTGACAAGCGTCTCGAGTAGATCAAGCATGAGAAGTTGGTTTCAAGAAAATAACTGGTCTTGCGCTCCAAAATTAAAAGTTACGGTAACGTGCTAAAAATGATCAAGGAAAAGAATGGGAAAATCAATTAATAATCAAATGGTCTAATTCGACCCGAAGTTCAGCGAAGCAAAAAGAGCACAAGGGAACAAGTTTGAGTGGGACACTATATACCGTCATGAAGGTAATCCTGTCCACTCCAAAACTCGTGAAGAAGATTTCCAGTGTTGAACATCTCTGACACTCCAAATATCAATGGCACGGAAAAGCACACTTAAGGATAAATAAACAGAAAAATTATTTATCGAAACCAGATCAATCAGAAAATTAAAATAAAAATTAAAAAAAATCAACCCGAAATTCAGGGTGCTCACATCCTACCCACCTTATAAAAATTTCGTCCTCGAAATTAAAACGTCCATACTCCCTCTAGGTCAAACCCCCACAATCAAGTCCCCGAACTTAAACAAATCATACCATCAAAAGGACGGCATACAGGGTCATGGCATACGGTGGTAGTAAGTCTCATCTAGGTATACTAGTCATGCTAACCAAAACGGTTATAGGGTATCAAAACACACAAGCAATCCAGGGTGCGAAACAAAAAAGTTACAGAGACAACAAACCATCAAAACTGTAAGACAATCTACCATCCTATATGAAAACTGGTACTCATCAAAAAATAAAATGAAGGTAACTACCAATTATCTGAAAAAAGGTACTATTAAAAAAAAATCAAAATCACTAGTTAAGGAATAAAAGTCAATTGCATGGAAATCCAATCACAATATATACAGAGCATTAGAGAGGGAAAAACTAGCATTATGTGTATAGGGACATGTTCATATGGTTAGATAGTAGGCGTGTGTGTACGTGAATACATATAAAATTGTATATGAGAAATTGGGTTCCAAAAATCCGTATTAAGGGTTAATATGCACACAGTCTCAGATTTTAGGGTTTTGAAACATCACAACTAACTCAATGCTTCCAATACATTCTAACACGATAGAGAAGTAACCCTAACATACTATCCATACATTTATCTATACACACAGTCCAATATTACATATTAAATCTGAAATTGAACTAAACATTTGAAATAAATGTAAAAATGTTAACATGTATTCAGTTTTCAGGATTTTGGAGAAATTTAACATCAACTAACCCAATGTTTATCACAACCTAGCATGTAAAAATACGAAACCTAAATTTATATCTAAATTACGAATTTAAACTGGAAAAGCAGAAAACTAGAAATATTAAGGTTTGACAATTTAAACATCAATAACATATTAATGTGTATTTAGACAGGTGGGAAATCAAGTGTAGCATGCATACGTGTCAGGCAAAGTGTTTGTGTCACTATATCTATATTCACATGACCCAATATAAAAACCAAATTCTATATCAAGAGCAACATTTAGAATTTTACCAAGATTGCAAAGTAGGCGATTGTTGTAATCAATGCAGTTTTATTATTATTATTTAATACAAGAATAATAGCAAGAAAGAAATAACGATAAAATCTGTTTTGCTTATCTATTTAAAGAAGAACCATTTTGAAATCCAGAGCTAAATTATCAAATCCAAGATAAAGTCTAGCAAAATTATCGATTCATTGTATTAAGAAGAAACTCATAGCAAGAAGTTACGCAAAGGTTTATAAAAACATGCAAACCTACTCTTAAGTTAAATAATGAGAAGCAAACAAAACAAAACAATTAATAAAAAAAAAATTTGAAGGACAGAAACAAAAGTAGAGAAAACATGTTTCGAAAACATTTAAGGTACAATCTGATAATCATATGCGTCTGTCCAAAATCATGGTACACTAAATCCTTGTCATACTAGTAAGCAAGGCTACGATAATCACAGAGTCCTCGACTTAGGCACATACCTCTAAAATCATGGTATTTAACATTTTTGCGATGCCGCTAGCTTGGCTACGAAAACCTTAAATTCCCACACCCGAGAGATATATCCAAGTCAAACTATATGTCCTCACCATGCTGGCTAATATGACTGTAGAAGACTAGACTCCATAACTTAGATGACCTAGTCCATATGATTTCAACTTGACAAAATTAATTTAAATCAACAATGAATACTTAAAAATCAATTCAAATTTATCAACGAACATCAAAATCCAAAAATGAACAAAAATCCATGAAATACAAACTCGGATGCAACAGCTATCTTCAAAATTTAAAATTCAATAATCATCCTTCAAAATCAATAAATACAAACTCAAATTCAATAATAATCCATCAAAATCAAATTCAATAGCAGAAAGTAAAGATAAATCAATCAAGGAAAAAGAGTTTTCAAATCGAAGTTAAATAAGATTCTCAAGGGTCGTCTCGGGAATCTCTCAAGGGTCCTAACTGTGATTGAGTACCTTCAAAATATATCATAATCCTACTGCAGGCTGTAGTGGTACTCTAGTTCGAATACCACTACACTTTTAGTCTCGACCTGCATGGGCCACCACTAAAAACGTGTCACGACCCACACCCTAGAGTTAGGGCACGAGAACGTAACAACGCCCAGCCTACGCCGCAGTGTCGGCGGTAGAACGCTGTCCTAGGTCTCAATGCATCTAACAGTATAAGACTAAACAGTTTATACTTCCCGAATGGGGGTGACATAGCAGAATGTAAACTCAATCACATCTAAGGTAGAGCACAAAGGAAGATAGATAAAACATAAAATCCAAAGAGATACAGGAGATAGAAGTCTAAGTGTCTAAAATACAAACTCATAATACATCTCAAAGCTCAAATACAGTAATCCATAAAATAAATACAACTCCAGACAACTGAGAATAGCTAACTAAACAACCTCTAACGTGGCTCCTCTAGACTAGCAGGAAATCTCCAAGCTATCTATAAAATTTATCAACGTATCCTGTCAGGAAAATGAGCAAGTACAAACACCAACAGCAGTTCCATATGAATTGAGAAATACTATAAGAGACAGTAATAATGAAATACAAGACAAAGATATCGGCGACTTGGGAACCATTTGAAAGCCGAGTTACAACCCTTAAACCAAACAAGGACCGGGATTGTAACCCTTCTTCCAAACAGAACTTAGTCCCATAACCATGGTACAGTACGAAACAGGTAGAGCATATGAGAAATGAATCATAGCATGGTGAAAGTACAGTAAGTAAAGGTGAACTGGAAATATATGATATGACAATAAATGTAAAAAGGTGATTTGAACTATTAGAGCGATATGTGATCGGCTAGGGAAGCAAGAGATGGTTATCCACTTGGCCCGGTAATCCGTGGTGTACTCAACGGAGAGTCATGCCGTCCAACCTGGATAACTGGTAATGGGGTGTCTGCAACACCCTACGTAAGGTGAGGGTGACGCTAGCAATGTATAGTTATATGAAGGCTTTGATCACATATCCCCTAATAATTCCCCCATCCCCGAGTAGTATCACGGATCCGGACATGGCACGTCATGACACAAGGTTCGAGAGCAGGGGGCCAGCCCACTCCCAAATCAATGTCTATATAAGTACAGGAAACACAGAAATATCACATACCCATATACCAAGAAAGTCCAGGAATAACATCTCATGACAGGATCTGACGTATACTAGTCCGTGAACCGTCGTGTCGGGAATCAAGTAAAACACTACGACTGAATCGGATATAGTAGATATCAAGACAATGAAAACTATCAGTGAATGTACTCGCCTGGTAACCTGAGCAGCTGATAAGTATAGAGGGTCCAACTGAAGCCACAGAGTCCTATTTAAAGCAACACAGGTTACAAGGTATTCAAGTTGTAATAAATAAATCTCTACAAGCAATCTATCTTGTACTAGGTTCTTCTAAGTCAAAACGACTCTAGGTCAACTCCGGTCAATAATCTAGTCAAACTAGGTCAAGTGTTGACTTACAGTTGACTTTGGGTCAACTGGTCAACTCTGGTCAAACAAGGTCAAATCTAGTCTAATTATTGAAAATATAAAGTGTACTTCGTTATTCGTACGTCGAAACTTACGACACGCAAATCGAGATAAGAATATCAATGGGAAGGTTGATAATCTTATTATGGTGTTCCACGTGTCCATCCTGTCAATTTCAGCGATGTGAGATCACTGGAATTGACTGAGCTCAGTTTCGTTGTACTAATCCTGAAATACGAGCATTATATGAATTAATTATTAATTAATTATAACAAGGCTAAACTCAGAGAAACTATCAACAAACATTGTCGGACGATGAAATAAACATCGCCATCGTATCCAGAATGGTCAAATTAGCTAGGGTAGCCTACCCAACGGTCCAATTTGGACACAAGGGCAAAAAGATAATTTCGGGTCAAAACGGTGTCCGTGTCGGAGCCATTTTGCACCGAAAAACGTGCAAGAAAACAAGCCTATAAAATATAACAAATTATATGTCCACGAGACCAGAATGACGATACGAACCCAACGGTATCTCCAGAATTGGATTCCGTTGAGCCGATCTCAATTTGGCCCGTTGACCAGAACTTGAAATTCCGATTTGCACAGAAATGCGTGCCGGAGCCAAAGTTCTCAAAACTTAGCAAACTACCTGTCAACGAGTCCAGAATGGTGATACGAACTCAACAGTATCTCCGAAATTGGATTCCGATGAGCCGATCTCAAAATGACCCGTTGACCCGGATATTGGTATCCGTCTTACACCGAAATGCGTGCCGGACCCAATGTCCACCAAAACCTAGCAAATTATATGTCAACGAGTCCAGAATGACGATACGAACTCAACGGTATATCCGAAATTGGATTCCGATGAGCCGGTATCAAAAAGTCCCGTTGACCCAGAATGTGGGACCCGCTTTGCACCGAAAAATGTGCCCGGGGTTCTCCAAATCTAACAAATTTTATATGAAAACATGCCAGAACGATGCCACAAGTCTAATGGTGGTGTCAGAAATGAAATCTGGAGTCCCGTGTTCAAAAATAGAATTTTATAAGTTGGAAATTACGAATTCGGACGACCAACTTTGGCGTCGAATTCAACCAATCAAACAAGCTCACAATGAAACGAAACTGGAGGGGTAGCAAGAGGGTTATACCAGCTTCGTACCTGAACTAATAGCATGCCAAACGGAGCTGCGGTGGAGGAGATACAAGCTGACGAAGTTGGCCCCGCGAAACTGTCCAAATTTAATACAATTTAAACGGTCAACTTGGTGGCCGGTTTTGATGTATCAAACGATAAAATTAACGGACAAAATTTGACATGAGCGAAGGTGGATATACCGAGATTGCGACGGAGCGAAGAAATCGTCGATCCAACGGTCGAATTTCCGGGAAATCGCATGCGAAGTTGCTGCGACGGAGCGCCAAAACGAACTCGACTCCGCGCGCGTCACGACGGGACGTCGTGCAAAACGTACGAATCATCTCGACGGCGCGTCCCGGAGGACGATGGCCGTCAGGGAAGGTTCGCCGGAGAGATGGGGTGCACGGCCAGGGGCCACGGCGGCCCACACGGCGGCCCGCACGCGCGCGCGTGTGCGCGCCTGCAAGTGCGGCTACTGATGCTGCCGGGCTCGCACGGCCAACGGGGGCGGCTGTGCAGCCTCGACGAGGGTCGACGGCAGCGCACGGCGAGGTAGGTGGTGGCGCCATGGTGTTGGTGGTAGTTGCATGGTGATCGCCGAAGAGAAGTGGTGATGGTGGTCGCAGTTTGATTAGGTGGAGGAGGAGGTAGAGGAAAAGAAGGAGGAGATGGAGTGGCTGCGGTGGTCGACGGCCTGGAGGAGGGTGCATGGCCATGGGAGCTTGGTGAGGAGGAGAGGTCGGGGGAAGGAAGCTGCTGTCGTTGGTGTGTGTTGATGTTGCTTGAGTTGTTGTTGGTTTTTGTTTTCTTTGTGTGGGAAAAAGGAGTGGGAGAGAGAGGATAAGAGAGAGAGAGAAAGTAGCATTGGGGTTAGGGCCGGCCACAATTGTTGGCTGTGAGAGTGTGGGATGGAGGGAAAAAGTTCCATGTAGGATTGAATGGTTGGGATTAATTGTGAGGGAAAATCTATGGCTAGAAATTAATTAGAGGAAAAATTGTCATTCCTATAGGAATTTAAGTCAATAGAATTTCCAATAAATATAAAAATAGGTAGAATGAGCACTCAATATTATTTTTGGGTAAGAAAAATGAGGGCGTCATGAGAGAGGAAAAATGAAGCTGGGTTTGGGTTCAGTGGAGCCGGATTGGATCCAAAACCGGACATTATGCAATAATTGAATTAAAAATAGACGTTGATGATCATGAGTAAATAAGTAGCACATGGGGATTCCAATAAATGGGACACAAGTGGCGGACGGGTAGTAGGCTCAATGTGGGCCATGTCCATAGTTGGGGCTGACAGGTTTTGGTCGACAGGGGACCCACAAATCAAGTTGGAAGATAAATGTGACACCGTGGGGTGAAATAAAATCGAGTCACGTGTCAGGAAAGTTGCGCGAAGCAAATGGAGCACAAGATGGCGTGTCTGAGTGGGACACGAAGGTCATGGGTGACAAGCGTCTCGAGTAGATCAAGCATGAGAAGTTGGTTTCAAAAAAATAACTGGTCTTGCGCTCCAAAATTAAAAGTCACGGTAACATGCTAAAATGATCAAGGAAAAGAGTGAGAAAATCAATTAATAATCAAATGGTCTAATTCAACCCGAAGTTCAGCGAAGCAAAAAGAGCACAAGGGAACAAGTTTGAGTGGGACACTATATACTGTCATGAAGGTAATCCTGTCCACTCCAAAACTCGTGAAGAAGATTTCCAGAGTTGAACATCCCTGACACTCCAAATATCAATGGCACGGAAAATCACACTTAAGGATAAATAAACAGAAAAATTATTTATCGAAACCAGATCAATCAGAAAATTAAAATAAAAATTAAAAAAAAATTAACCCGAAATTCAGGGTGCTCACACCTACCTGGACCTCTACTCAAACCAGCTATTGTGTTTAGCTATGATAGGCACATAGGCTTCTAGCCTGTACTATTAATGTAGCCACGATTTCTGAGCCTCTTTGCCTATTAGTTAGTACCCAAATGCTTCACACACATATAGGGACCACTAGTTTGAGGGCTACACAGTAAGGAGTATTCAAACATGTTATAACTCTCCTCTGTTGCTGCCCACACTTAATGACCACTGTGGTATACTTATGTGTGTTACCTCTTTCAAGCCTATACCCGTTTTGTAAAGGCACCCCTGTATGGCTGTATTCATATTTCCTTACCTGTGTGTCCTAGGTTGTCTTCCTACACCAATACTCCTCTATCCTGGCTGATATGATGGTAGGCAATGGGCAGATGATTGATGAATCGATTGAAAGTAAATCAACCTTCACCCATCTCCTTACTGCACACAAGTTCAAAGGGATTCGAAGACTGATACTTGAAGTGAACAGTGCGATGATTACTTAGAAGAGCAGGGCAGAACTAACTAGTGAACTGAGCATATGGGAAGAACAATGCTAAGGACAGAACATAAATGTGAGGGTGGAATTGATACTTAGTGAAGGAAAACTAATACACTAACCCTTGGCTGATATATATCATCTAACAAGGTCAATTAAACACAAAAATATTCATGATACGGGGCATAGCAGAGGATGACATCGTGGTGGTATACTATCAGCATATCAAAATAGAATCAGTCTTTAAGTGTAGTGCCCCGTCCCACTCAGTCAATCGAAGGAATTGAAATGCCGACGGCGTTCGGCCTTAGCCTTGCAACGGCTGCTCGAAGGCTCGCTCGGTCAAGGCGACCGCTCGCTCAGGTGGGGTAGTTTCGGTGAACTTGCCTCATCTTAGCCTTCACATAATAAATTGCATGTTTTCAACTTGCACAAGTAGGCTTGATAATAAAAGAGACGAATTCACATAGCTAAAGGAAATAATCCCGACGGGTCGAATTGAGTTAGAATATAGAAAGTTCCAACGGTCGGCTTAGAGTTGGTGCACGGCGTGCTTTGAAAATGACACTCGATCCTTCGTCCCGTGGCTTGGGAGAAGGAAAGTTGGTTGAGTAGACGAAGTTATGATCATAGCCTAAGTCATAGGCGTCGCCCGCATGAATGATTCATAAAGTATGCACGGTCCCATCGTCCAAGGCTTGGCATAGCCTTGGCTTGCCCATGAGTTAAGTAGCATTGAGCAACTTGTGACCTAAGTCTAGGCACCCGAGTGACTTGGTCGTTCAAGTTGGATGCGTGCACGGCACGATCCGTTAAGGCGAAGCTTGACGCAGCCTTTGCTCGTTAAGTTATTACAAAGTTAAGTTAGACAAAGTTATGTCGGTCGACCTAAGACATTACAAGTACCGTCCCGCTCTTTTGCGGTTTGTCAAAGTTAAGTAGTCCCACGATCTCAAGGCTCGTCGACTTGGGCAGGAGTGTCGCATAGAGCACGATTGGCTTAAGGCACGATGCACGGGCATAGTGTTTAAGGCAAGGACTACAATTGATTCAAAGTAAGTTTTGAGAAAAGACTATCAAATAAGCGTTCATGAGTTGAACCAAATGATAGGGTAATCGTGACCGTGGGTCGTCGAGGGGTCTCAAGGATAGAAGTCTTGAACTTGGTTTTGATAGAGATAGTAACATTGGAAGAGGAATGACTGTGTGAGACGTCAGTTTGTATCGAGTCTTGCATGGTCATGGACAACTTGTACAAGGAAGAAAGGGCTTCCTCGGATCGACAACCTGCGGCCTCAGGACCGATCCGGCCTAGGAGGAAACAGGTATAGCTGTGCCAGGTAGAGGCAACATGTATTCGGTGGACGCTCATCGGGGCTAGCTACTTACGGTGACCGGACCATCCTATACGCCAGCTATAAGTCCAGGATAGCTTGTCCTGCCAGTGACCCGTGTTCATATAGATGTCGGCAAAATGGCGGCTATCCGCACGTATGCCTTTGGAATGTAGTCTAGTCGAAGGTGTATACAAGTTAGAACATGATGCTTGGGGCCTAAGATGTGGCTTCAACATAGGCGACATGCTTGGCACAGGGGTGTGGCGTCGAGTCGTAAGTCTTGGCATATAAGTTGTATTTGTTGGATCTGAGTTGTTTGGAGTTTAAGTCAGGAACCGCCGTAAGGCGAAGTGGGTCGACATAAGTTCAGAAGTCTTGATTGGGTCAGTTGGTGATAAAAATAGTAAGGGCCGCGAGACGGCGACATGGTTAAGTCACATTGAGTGGCGAGACACGGCACAATAAAGGAGGTAGCACGGTCACACGGAAATGGAGTCTCATCGTGTAGTTGCATCTATGATTTTGGGCCAAAAGGCAAATACGACTTGATAGGTTAACGTTGTTGGCACAAAAAGGGTCTAGAGGCAAGGTATGGGCTAACGTTGTTGTTGCAAGCACGAGATGGTATTGAGGCACGAAATAGGCCAAGGCGTCGGTCCTAAAACTGATCCTAAGGCAAGACTAGAAAGACAATTGATAAGAAGGGACTATGTTGCACAAAGTAAATTAATATGTTGGTTTTGTATGGGTGGGCGAGGAGCTCATTCCACCAGTACAGTTGAGTACTGACACCCACATAGTTTACATGTGCAGGCACAGGTAGAAGCTCGTGGCGCGGAGCTCGCTTGGATGCGTCGAGGCATGGAGTTCCTTGGCGATTCGAAGCGCGCGGCTGCATGGAGTAAAGACTTATACAGGACATAATGTATGGACGTCGCCTTCCGAAGCATCCGCTGGCTCGAGACATGTATTGAGAGATGAGAGAGAGCTGAGTGACTTGTAATGTGAGATGAGTGAGCTTGAGAGACTTGTAATCTTGGCCTTGCGCCCCAATGTAACCGTTGTTTCAATATCAATAAAGAGCTTCTTTGAATAACCTACGTCTGTTCTAAATTTCTGCTGCTATGATTCAATGTCTCTGCATGGGACTTCTGTGCGACGACCCCGTCGCAGCCGCTGAAATCGGCCATTATGGAACCCGCCTTGTACGAGCGCAATCTAGGCTCGTGCGACGTCATGCCTTAGCGAGGACGATTGCTCCTACGGGAGCGGGGCATGACATAATGGTATCAGAGCACGGCTTTACGTCCTTGGACTACCGATTGAATTCTTTAACTTCGTTGTTTCCGCAAACTCTGAATTGTTGCTTCCGTAAAGTTGAAATCGTTGGTGCGCTCTCTCTCAAATGTCCCACGTGATGTCCATACAATAAGTCTATCTATTTTGCAAAATGTAGGAGAACAGTTTTTGACAAAGAAACAAAAAGGATAGTTTACGTAAGCACGGTTGGCTAAGTCGGACTGGGCATATACACCAAGGATTGTGTCAACCTTAGCAAAGTCGAGTACGGGATTCGTAATATTTCGAGCAAGGATGGGTTAGACTTGGTTGAGTAAGTGGGATGACTATCGATAGGGATGCTATCGAGCGACAATATCGTCGATGCGTTTTGGATGAGCGTGCTTGGAATTAGAGGAATGGTTCGAACGGGATTGAAGAGGTCGATTTAGATTCAAAGGATAGTTTTGAGGATTTGTTGAATGACTTTATTTTTGAGTGGTGTATGCGATATTCTCAGGAATGTCGATCGATCGATTGAGGATTCGGAGTGTCGACGAGTCTATTAGCAAACGTCGCATGGATGCAAAGCCTTAGATTGAA
The DNA here is from genome assembly GCA_029216955.1 of Iris pallida. NCBI lineage: Eukaryota > Viridiplantae > Streptophyta > Magnoliopsida > Asparagales > Iridaceae > Iris > Iris pallida. The sequence goes on from JANAVB010028196.1 coordinate 13,745,411, forward strand.
TATGATTGAGCAAAATATAGTCTTGAAGATTTTGGTGAGTTGATATTGAACAACTTAGAAATTGACGCGCACGGAACGTGCACAGGATTGAAGATTACGCAAGTATGAAACGCGAAGGTGATTGAGTAGGTAAATTAAATTGAGAAAAAGTTAAGGTGTGCGAATGGATAACTTGATCGAGAAAATCGATAAGAATCGTATACGAAAAGTTAGCACGACGAGAAGATAGTGTGCATGAAAAGTTTGATTCGAATGTTTGAAAATGACTCTAAGGATTGGATCGAATGTTAGTCGATGATTTGAGTTAGTAAGGAATGCTATAAATTAAGGAAATACGTTGGTCGATGACTTAAGATAGACGGATGAACAATACGTGAAATTGGTTTGAGGAAATTGATGTTGTGAATGATTCGAGGGATAATGATCGAACTTGAATTGAATGTCGAGGAGATTATCCAGTCGAACGATGGCATCATTCGCACGACTCAAAATTGGTTGCAAAGGAAGATCGTCAGGTTACGCATATCGTCGATGGTATTGAGGCGTACCAAAGATCGATTTGCGATAACTCGGGGGTACTCTGACTCGGCGAATGACGATCGTGCAAGTGTTATTGTTCAGTTGGATGCTATACTTAGGATTTTGATTGAGATGAATGTTGGATGAAAATGATCGTGTCTTGATGGTTACGTTGATAACCACAACGTCGACGATCATGTCTTGTACAAGCACAGCTCTAACCTCGCACATGCGTTGCGTCGGATTTGGGGCGATTGTTCTGCGTGAGCGCTGACATGGTGATTCATGTCGCAGGAATGATCGAACTCGAAAAATCAGGATGCGGCAACTTTGATTGTCTCGACTTGTCGGTTTGATGCGAAGAAAATTTGAGGATACTAGGACTTGCGATCGATGAATGAAATAAACTTAAGGATTGAGTAGGTCCAATCCGTGCATCGAGAACAAATTAGTCTAGACTCGAACAAGAGTTACGTCCCAATGAGGATGATTATCCCGTAGGAGCGTACATGGTGATTCATGTCCACCGTGGAAAATCTGACTCACGTGAGATCGGGGCGCAACGTATAGTTAAGTCAGATGACCTTGTGATCGATTTCGTGTATTGGGATAAATGACTTAGGGAATGTGAAATGTGAACTATGGTTTAGCGGTGAATTGTGTCATAGCGTGCTTGACTTGGAAGGATTGTTAGGCGTATTATGTTGAATGTGTTCGAAGGAGTAGACTATGCGAAATGGCTTGATGAACGAAGTGATATTGATATGTCAAGGAATTGGTTGAAACGTGAGTTATCGTAGGATGGCTTTGCTGAACGACTCGGACCCCGTGCGATGAATATTGGGATGTGCGTAAGGAATCGATGCTCGATGTTTAGAAATCGGAGTGATACGAGCTTGGATAGAAAATCTCGTACCATCGATTTGGTTTGACCTTAGGATGGGGTCAGCGTTGATATCGTTGTTTGGGAACTATGATTCCAGTACTGACGGAAAGATATAGCCTAGCGGTTAGGCAGACGTCCGAGTGCGAAGCGATAAGATTTGTGGAGGCACCACTAGCGAGTATCAGTTGACATGCATGTATATCAGGGACGCCCGAATATGTGCACGATTAGACTCGAGTGGTGGTGGCGGATTCTCTATCACGAGGCTTGGCTGAAATGCATGTATTTTGGGGACGCCTAGAATATGTACACGATCCAACTAAGTGATACGTTGAATCAAGTGAGACTTGAGGAACGGGAAAGTGTCGAGGATTTGAGATCGTGAGTTTCGAAGAAATGTTGATGGTAATACGATCATTGAATTGAGACAAGTTAGAATGTTGGTTGAACGGTTGGTGTGCTTTACGATTAAGTTAGCGATAAGCACGAGCGTGGCTCGGATTGAGCGAACGTATAGGTGTAGTATGTGCGAGAGTCCTTGAATGTAGAACAAAGTTATAAGTCGATAAGTGTACTCAGTAAGTTTCGAGGACGAAACTTTTTTTGAGTGGTGTATGATGTAGTGCCCCATCCCGCTCAGTCAATCGGAGGAATTGAAACGCCGACGGCGTTCGACCTTAGCCTTGCAACGGCTACTCAAAGGCTCGCTCGGTCAAGGCGACCGCTCGCTCAGGTGGGGTAGTTTCGGTGAACTTGCCTCATCTTAGCCTTCATATAATAAATTGCATATTTTTAACTTGTACAAGTAGGCTTGATAATAAAAGAGACGAATTCACATAGCTAAAGGGAATAATCCCGACGGGTCGAATTGAGTTAGAATATGGAAAGGTCCAACGGTCGGCTTAGAGTTGGTGCATGGCGTGCTTTGAAAATGACACTCGATCCTTCGTCCCGTGGCTTGGAAGAAGGAAAGTTGGTTGAGTAAGCGAAGTTATGATCGTAGCCTAAGTCATAGGCGTCGCCCGCATGAATGCTTCATAAAGCATGCACGGTCCCATCGTCCAAGGCTTGGCATAGCCTTGGCTTGCCCATGAGTAAAGTTGCATTGAGCAGCTTGTGACCTAAGTCTAGGCACCCGGGTGACTTGGTCGTTCAAGTTGGATGCGTGCACGGTACGATCCGTTAAGGCGAAGCTTGACGCAGCCTTTGTTCGTTAAGTTATTGCGAAGTTAAGTTAGGCAAAGTTATGTCGGTAGACCTAAGACATTACAAGTACCGTCCCGCTCTTTTGTGGTTTGTCAAAGTTAAGTAGTCCCACGATCTCAAGCCTCGTCGACTTGGGCAGGAGTGTCGCATAGAGCACAATTGGCTTAAGGCACGATACACGGGCATAGTGTTTAAGGTAAGGACTATAATTAATTCAAAGTGAGTTTTGAGAAAGGACTATCAAATAGACGTTCATGAGTTGAACCAAATGATAGGGTAATCGTGACCGTAGGTCGTCTAGGGGTCTCAAGAAAAGAATGCTCGCGACCGTGGATCGTCGAGGGGTCTCAAGGATAGAAGTCTTGAACTTGGTTTTGATAGAGATAGTAACATTGGAAGATGAATGACTGTGTGAGACGTCAGTTTGTATCGAGTCTTGCATGGTCATGGACAACTTGTACAAGGAAGAAAGGGTTTCCTCGGATCGACAACCTGGGGCCTCAGGACCGATCCGACCTAGGAGGAAACAGGTATAGCTGTGCCAGGTAGAGGCAACATGTATTCGGTGGACGCTCATCGGGACTAGCTACTTACGGTGACCGGACCATCCTATACGCCAGCTATAAGTCCAGGATGGCTTGTCCTGCCAGTGACCCGTGTTCATATAGATGTCGACAAAATGGCGGCTATCCGCGCGTATGCTTTTGGAATTGAGTCTAGTCGAAGGTGTATACAAGTTAGAACATGATGCTTGGGGTCTAATATATGGCTTCAACATAGGCGACATGCTTGGCACAGGGGTGTGGCGTCGAGTCGTAAGTCTTGGCATATAAGTTGCATTTGTTAGATCTGAGTTGTCTGGAGTTTAAGTCAGGAACCGCTGCAAGGCGAAGTGGGTCGACATAAGTTCAGAAGTCTTGATTGGGTCAGTTGGTGATAAAAATAGCAAGGGCCGCGAGACGGCGACATGGTTAAGTCATATTGAGTGGCGAGGCACGGTACAATAAAGGAGGTAGCACGGTCACACGGAAATGGAGTCTCATCGTGTAGTTTCGTCTATGATTTTGGGCCGAAAGGCAAACACGACTTGATAGGTTAACGTTGTTGGCACAAAAAGGGTATAGAGGCAAGGTATGGGCTAACGTTGTTGTTGCAAGCACGGGATGGTATTGAGGCACGAAATAGGCCAAAGCGTCGGTCCTAAAACTGATCCTAAGGCAAGACTAGAAAGACAATTGATAATAAGGGACTATGTTGCACAAAGTAAATTAACGTGTTGGTTTCGTATGGGTGGGCGAGGAGCTCATTCCACCAGTACAGTTGAGTACTGACACCCACATAGTTTACATGTGCAGGCACAGGTAGAAGCTCGTGGCACGGAGCTCGCTTGGATGCGTCGAGGCACGGAGTTCCTTGGCGATTCGAAGCGCACGACCGCATGGAGTAAAGACTTATACAGGACATAATGTATGGACGTCGCCTTTCGAAGCATCCGCTGGCTCGAGACATGTATTAAGAGATGAGAGAGAGCTGAGTGACTTGTAATGTGAGATGAGTGAGCTTGAGAGACTTGTAATCTTCGCCTTGCGCCCCAATGTAACCATTGTTTCAATATCAATAAAGAGCTTCTTTGAATAACTTGCATCTGTTCTAAATTTTCGCTGCTATGATTCAATGTCTCTGCATGGGACTTCTGTGCGACGACCCTGTCGCAGCCGCTGAAATCGACCGTTATGGAACCCGCCTTGCACTAGCGCAATCTAGGCTCGTGCGGCATCACGCCTTAGCGAGGACGATCGCTCCTATGGGAGCGGGGCGTGACATTAAGTCTTTAATTCAATTGAAACCAATGCCCTATCCACAAATACATATACCAAGTCACAGGTTACAATTGCAGAACACATATTTTGATATACAAATACTACTGTGGGAGCAAAAGTTTGGGCATAAACAATTAAAGATCATTGGCAAGGTACTCGTAGATACAGAGGGGCATTCCATCACTATACCTGGTTATTATCTGATACACCTGTCATCAACTGGACTACTGATACATCCCAGTGTATATCCACATGCTTGTGACTACCTAGGGTATCCTCCTAAGCTTGTCAGGGCCTGGGCTAATAACTCAGTAACAAGATCGAGTCTCAAGCCCTGGGGTGATCCTCAGGTAACTCAGTAACCTCCATCGTCCTGATACCACTCCTTAGTTATCTGCACTCTGGTTACTCAGTAACCCACACTCTGCTGCTATTCAGTCCCCCACCCTTGTCACTGCTTTGAGGTCCTGGCATTTCCTGCCTATGGGGTCATCTCAGTCTACATCAATTGACCCCTATGGTTGGCTTTCCAGTTCAACAGGTTCTTTATAGGCCATCCTCCCTATACCTAGGTAGCTGTTTGGGTTTAGCTACTGCATCCCCTGCTTCACACAACCAACTGGTCCCATCCCTTACTGTCAAATACATACTTGATACAAAGGTACTAATTCTGACACCATGGATACTTGCTACCCTATGCTTAACTAGCACCTATAGTTAATTACCTATGCCAACATATCTTTCTTGAGTAAATGAGCCACTCATTTTAATCTGGTAGATATTACTCAACATGTACCAAAAGATACCTGGTCAAGCATTATCTGGTACAAGGCCATGAGCCTTGGACAGGTGGGTACATGAGTTTATACTTACCCTAGTCTGTATGTGTCACGACCCGCACCCACTGTGAGGGTACGAGTACGTAACATCGCCCAGCCTACGCCGCAGTGTCGGCGGTAGAACGCTGTCCTAGGTCAATCATCTAATAATATATAAGGTACATGTACAGTATATACACTCCGAATGGAGGTGACATAGCAGAATACAGTCTCAATCACATCTAAAGGTAGAATATGACACGATGAAAAAGATAGAGAAATCCTCAACTGAGGTACAACATAATGAAATAACATAAGTCTCAATACTACCAGTCTCAACATCTCTAAAATATACAACTCTAAAATCAAGGACAACAACTAAACATGAAAAGGAAAAACAGCCTAAGCTATCTATACTAAGCAAAGTATCGTCCTCAGCAGCTGCCTGAACCTCCCCAGGGGTCCAGGTCGCGAGTGTCATCTAGGCAAGCTCCAAAGTAAGGGGTGCAGGGTTCCTCATCATCCTCTGTAAAATTTTCAGCAGGTCCAGTCAGGACGGAAGCGAGCACAGTACATCTCACGTAGTTCATATAATGACAGGAATAAAATACAGGCAATAGAGTAAAATACATGAAACGCTGAAGAGTATACATGAGTAAAAAGAAGACTGTAATGAAATATCTACTATAATTAAAGAGCTATAGTGAACTAGTGATTTAGAGTACAAGCTAGACATGTGAACGGCTTGATAATAAACATGAGAGGTCGTACATGGCTACACTACTTTGGAAATTGTCCACATGACTATTTATACTCTCCCATACCCCAATCAATACACAAGGATCCGTTCAAGTTATGTTATTGTACATGATATTCACATGAGGGCCCATAAATGGGTGCACATGAATATAAACATGGGGGCTCCGTGATTATGAGAGTACATGAATCACGAGAGTGCACATGTAAGGTGAAAGCACAAGAGTACATGATGAAAGTAAAACGCACATGATATGATGTATCTGATGCTCTCGAAGGGGATAACATCGCATGAAAAGATCCATATAGTACTAATCCGTGTTTCTATTGTGTCAGCATCAAGTAAAATAATCTAGAGCAAGAAAATACTCCTAGCAAGTATGAAACGGTCAGTGAATGTACTTGCCTGATACTGAATGTCCGAAGAGGGTGTACTGCTTGAGGAGAGGTGTCTGTCTCCTAATCAGAGCAACACAAGTTACAACATGTCTAAAATAGAGAAATAGACTGCTACAATGCATCTACATGATGTCTAGGTCAATTCTAGATTAAAGTCAACCCTGGTCAACTTCAGTCAACTATCTAGTCAAAGTTTGGTCAACTTGGTCAACCTAAACTCAATCAAGTCTTACTAGGCCTAACCTTGTCTACCCTAGCATCCACACATACCAATCCAAGGCTATACAAGCCAACACAAGTCACATATCAAGATACATCACTTTCATGCATATTCAACATTATATATATATATATATATATATATATATATATATATATATATATATATATATATATATATAAGAGAAAGGAACTAACATGTAAAGCTATGTGTGTGTGTGAACATGGAGGTGTACATGAAAAGAGAAATCAACACTAGTTATGAGTTTGCACTACACATGGCACAAAACTAACCCATCTACATTACACATGTATTATACTTAACATGCATGGCTACAAGTACACATCTGTTTATATTATAGTAGAGACTATTTAAGTTATAACTAACATGCATCTATATTCTACATATATCTATATACATTACACATAGAGAGTTAGAGAGCTATTTGAATAGGCAAATGTGTGTGTGGGTGTTTGTAGGCATATGTGTGTGTGCAATACATACATGTGTTTAGATAGGAGAATTGTGTGTGTGTGTGTGTGTTTACATAGAGGACTTGTGTGTGTGTGTGTAGATAGGTGTAGACATGTGTGTGTGAATTTAAATGTGTGACAGTGAATCATACATGTGTGTGTCATGTGTGACATGGGTGAGTGTAGGCATACATGAGAGTGTGTGAGTGAATGTGTGTAGAGTGCACCTGTGTGTGTGTAGGAATGACATAGAGTGTAGGACAGTGATTTATGTGTTCAGTGTGTGTGTCAATTAGGTCACATGTGACAGGGGTTTAGAGAGGGTGGTGTGTGTGTGTCTATTTGTGTAATGTGTGTCTTAGTTTACCCATTTCCAGATTTCTAGTTTTCAGATTTAGATTCTATACAAACAACCAATGTGTGTGAACATGTGTGGCATAGAACATAATCTCAGATTTTAGATTTTTCTGTGTGAGTGTAACATATGAGGCCAATGCTAGAAAACAGTGTGTGTACTTGACAGTTATTGTAATAGAAGAATTGGGTGTTAACAGTAAGGGATTTTATCAAACCAATCATAATCAATCCTTAACAGTGAACTAACACTTATATACATGAATTAAACATGGCATTGACAATATGGAACTAACACTTATATACATGAATTAAACATGGCATTGACAACAGGAAAACCAAATCTGAAACCCAACTTGGAAACTTATCAAGACTCATCCCAGGTAATTAGATGGAACTTGTTTGAATTTGAATTGAATATTGGAATGCTTGAACCAGTAACCAAATGTATCAGTAAAATCAATATGTAAACCCAGTTTAGTTTAAGGAGTAACAGGAAAATGGGGAATTTGAAATTCGAACATCAAAATCAGTTTAATACTAGGAATTAATGCTTGGTAATGTGAGTGTCATATGTGTTGGTGTCAGCCATAACCAAACGTGTCCACCCAGTGGACACAAACGTGTCCAAATCAACAAACACATACACAGACACAATCCGTGTACTCAATTATCGTGCACGCGTGCCGTGTCCTCGTGCACACGACACGAGTCAAACCAGGACACGAGCTCTTGCACCTAGGTTCGCCACACATAGGGCTTCGTGCCTAGGACCCTGACACGAGCCCACGTGTCGCCATGTCTGTCACGACCCGTAACCCAAATTGTTGGGCCGGGCCGAGCCATGTCCAGCCTACGCTTGTTAAAGCGTAGTTAGCTGTTCTAAGAATAGACAATAAAGGATCTAAGCTGCTAACAGTTCTAAAATCATATTTAAAGGTTCATCACAACACAGCATCTATAAGCAAAGGTAAACAAGTACAGATTTAATAATACATAACCAAAGTATCTAACTGGAGACAAAGTCCAGTATCCAAATATAAGTACAAACAAAGTCTAAGTCTCAAAACACAAGAAAGATAACTAAGCAAGGTTCCCCGCTGGAGCCTCTTCTGGAGCTAAGGCCAGGTCCTCAATGCAGTACCATAATATGTAACACATAGCGTTTCCTTCTCGAAAAGTGAACCTACAACGTTATCCTGTCAGGACGAGAGCAAGTACAACCTCTACAACTAAAGTACTGAACATATAATGAAAGAGATGTATAACAAGAAACATGGTGTGATAAGTCTATAAAACAGGAAATACTAGAAAACATGGCCTCATGGTACAACTGGGATCACAGTATCATAGTAACATAGGGAACATGGCGTATCATGGTTTAATTGGTTCTTTTTAGAAATGACAACATATAGTTTAAAAGTTTAAAACTGTAGTATGTACGTGAATCGGTCAATAGGTGAATAGGATGTACAGCGGTACATATCAAGTTTTTCTGGCATGCACATACGTGCACGAATGGCATCGGTGTATATCCATACACAAACACGGGATCAGAACATACGGCAAGGTCACATATAGAATGTCACCGAGCACGGTAAGTACATACGGAGAAGGGGGTCATGTTCGCGTACAATACTAACAATTTTCCCTTAACTCGTTATTTAAACATGTGAGAGATACGAGAACAGTAAAAACATATGGAAGATACTGGGAGCAGTATAAGCATGGCAGGTACTGGGAGCAGTATAAAATATGTGAATACTCGGAGCAGTATATAGTATAGTGAAACATATAATGAGAACCAGTAAGAAGCATGTGAAGATATAAGAACTGTCCTAAGCATGGCAGGTACTGGAAGTAATACAACATGTGAAGATTTAACTTGCTATCTCAAAGATCAGTATTTTAACAGGGTTAATACATGTTCTAGCATTAAAAGACAGTAAATGAGTTTGTAGATGTACTTGCCTCGAGCAAAGCAAGAATACTAGTACGAAGATATAGATGTCCGGTGTCCTGTCAATAATAATATACAAACTCAGTTCTAAGCTTTGTTCAATAATACACTAGTGGTGAGACACGACTCCTAACTAGACACTAACTAAGTGGGGACCTGGCATAAAAGTCTAATGTGGAGTGACACTATATCCAAACTAATTTTCTAGGGTCTTTACACTAGTACGGGGTGAGGTCCAATACGACTAAAACACAAAACAACATAAAAAGTTGCAAGTCGTAATTATTCAATAATTAAATCAAACTGTACACAAAGTTTCAACAATTTTAGAGATAGACAAAAAGCTTAAGTATACATAAAATAAAATACCAAAATGATCCTTGTTAATTATAGAAATTTATACTAATTTTTCTGGAATTTATAAACCTTCATAAATATTTATTAAAAATCAGCAAACATATGAATCCTGAAAATGAGTTCTGTTTTTCCATTTTTATAAAATACCAAAAGTACTTATTAAATACTGGAAAAATTATAATAAATTATCTAAATTAACATAGTATTTAAATACAATTTTTCTAAGATTTTTACAGCAATTAAAATATATATATATAAAAATTCAAAACCAGAAAGTAACAATTTTTTAGAAAAATAATTAATTACAAATTAAGGATAATACATAATCAAAATCTACAGATGTTGTAGGATGATAAAATAAATATCACCAACGTGTCCAGAACAGTCAAATTAGCTAGGATAGCCTACCCATAAGTCCAATTTGGACACAGGAGCAAAACGGTAATTTCGGGTCAAAATGATGTCCGCCGCTGGACACACTTTGCACCGAAAAATGTGTCAGGATAGAAGTCTACAAAACCTAGCAAATTATATGTCCACGAATCCAGAATGATGATACGAACCCAACGGTATGTCCAAAATAGGATTCCGATGTGCCGATCTCAAAATGACACGTTGACGCGGACACTTGGAATCCAATTTGTACCGAAATGCGTGCCGGAGCAAATGTTTTCAAAACTCAGCAAATTATATGTCAACGAGTCCAGAATGACGATACGAACTCAACGGTATATCCGGAATTGGATTCTGATAAGCCGATCTCAAAGTGACCCGTTGACTCGAAAAGTGGGACCCACTTTGTACCGAAATGCGTGCCAGGGCCCACGTTCTCCAAATCAAGCAAATTTTATATGAAAACATGCCAGAACGATGCCACGAGTCTACTGGTGGTGCCAGAAATTGAATCCGGAGTCCTGGGTTCAAAAATAGAATTTAACAAGTGCAAATTAAAGAATTCGGACGGCCAACTTTGGCGTCGAATTTGACCAACCGAACGTGCTTAAAATGAAACGAAACCTAAAGGAGGCAGGAAGAGGGTTATACCAGCTGTGCACAGGAACTGGTAGCGTGCCAACCGGAGCTGCGACGGTGAAGTTACGAGCTGACGAAGTCGGCTCCACGAAACTGTCCAAAAACAGTTTAATTTAAAACGTCAACTTGGTGGCCAGTTTTGAGGTTCAAACGACGAAATTAACGGACAAAAATTAAGGGGAGTGAAGATGGATATACCGAGATTACGACGGAGCAAGGAGTTCGCCGATCCAATGGTCGGATCTTCCAAAAAATGCGTGTAAAGTTGCTGCGACGGAGCGCAAATTTTGAGTTCCAAACTCGCGCGCGCCGACGGAATTCCGTTCAAAACGCACGAATAGGCTATGCGTCGCGCCGGGGAGGATGGCGGTGGCCAGGGGGTGTTCGCCGGAGGCGTGCGCGTCTAGGGGGACCGGCCACGGTGGCCATGCGATGGTGCGAAGGCGCACGACGGCGGCCCGCGCGCGCGCGCACGTGCGCGTCGCTGCTGTGAACGCTGCTGATGGCTGCTGCGCATGCTTGCTGGCCACGGGGGAGGGGCTACGCTGGCCTGGCACACGCGCGGCGGTAGCCCTGGAGGCGACAGCGGACGATGGTGGTGGTGGTAATAGTTAGTGGTGGTGGTGTTTAGTTGTGGATGATGATGATGGTAATGGTGATGGCTGTGAGTAGTGATGGTGTTGGAATGATGATGATAATGGAGGAGGAGGAGGAGGAGGCTGTAGGGAGAAGGATGGTGAAGGTGGTTGTGGTGTTCGGCCACCAGGAGGGCTTCGGCCGAGTGTAGGGAGTGGGGGCTGTGGTTTGTTTGGGAGGAGGGAGGAAGAGTGTTTTTGTGTGTGTGGTGTATATTAAAGAGAGAGAGAGTGTGTGTGTGTGTATATATGAGTGAGTGAGAATAGAGAGAGAGAGAGAGATATTTGAATGAGAGGAAAAGGGTGGTCGGTTTAGAGAGAGGGGGGGAGTGTTGTGTGCTGTAAAGCGAGAGAGGGGGTAAGGTGGTGTTTGAATAATAGGAGAGAGAGAGAGAGTTATTTACATATATATATATGTATATATATATATAGTTATTTGTAAAGTAGAGAGAGGAAAATAGATATTTTTAAATTGGAAAAAGAGGAAAATTAAGCGGGATATTTGAGCAGTCATGAGAGGGCAACCTGGAGCTTGGGTTCGGGTTCGGTCGAGCCGGGTCGGGTCAAAATCGAACAGGGTGAAATAATTGAATTAAAATAGGTATTTAAAATCATGGGCAAATAAATAACATGCAGGGACTCCAATAAATGGGACACAAGTTTCATGTGTGTAGTAGGCTTCATGTGGGCCACGTCCATACTTTGGGGCGACTAGGTTGGATCGATGTCGGGTCCCAAAATTAAATTGGAAATTAAATCAGGTTTTACGGTAGAAAATAAATCGGCCTAAATTGACCTGGAAGTTGTGCGAAGAAATTGAAGCACAAAATGGAGTGTCTGAGTGGGACACGAAGATCATGGGTGAAGAGCGTCTCGAGTAGATCATTCATAAGAAGTTGGTTCTGAGAAAACGACTGGTCTCGTGCTCCTAAATTAAAAGTCACGGTAACGTACAAACGAAGATCAAAGATAAAAGTGGGAATAATTATTCAACGATTAATTGGTCTAAGTTGACCCGAAGTTGCGCGATACAAAAAGAGCACAAGGGAACGAGTTCAAGTGGGACATGATATATCAAAACGAAGATAATCTTGTCTACTTCAAAACTCATGAAAAGAGTTTACAGAGATTGGTATCCCTGACGCTCCAGAAGTCAAAGTCACAGAAAGGTACATTAATAATCTAAACAGTTAAATAATAAAACATTTATCGAAAATAATTCATTAAGAAAAATAAAAATAAACCCTAAAATTCAAGGGGCTTACAGTGTCCATACGGAAAGCCCGTATCTGAACACGATTTCCTGTGCGCACAGTCGTGTACAAACCCAGTGCGATCGTGTTTTCGTATCCGACACGACACGAAAGGTCGTAAAACTTGAGGGGGGGTCTGTCAGTGATGGCCCCCACCTCTGTGTTAAATTACACGTGTCCACGTGTCCTACACAGAGAGATATTAGGGTCGGGTAGCAGGGCAATGCTGTCACGCGTGCGCAGGCGAGTCCAAGGGTTCGACACGACACCAAAACGACACGAAATTACCTCAGTCACCTAGAAACCCCTAAGCGACACTAAAACACGAATTATCATTCAAACACAATTCGAAAACTCAATCGAAATGCCCACTATGGCATTTCATCGAACACTCAAACTGTTGACTGATACGTGCCCGATACGGATACGTAATGGACACGAAACCTAGCAAAACCTATACCAACAGTTAGAGGACATCTAGGGCTTCCTATCCATGCCTAGAAACTAAAATTTTATGGTGGGAATGAGAAGTTACCTAGGTGTGTCAAAATGCCCAAAAGCTCCAAAGAGGGGTGTTCTTCTTGCTATCCAAACTTCTCTAAATTGTTCCTCCACTGAAATTTCTCACCATGGACATAAAGTATACATGGATTAGATCCTAATGCAAGAAGTTTGAAGGAAAAAGTAGTTGAAATGGAAAAGATATGGATTGGGAAAGATTGGGATTTACCTCTCTTTTTCCAACTTACTAATTCCCTAAAGGAGGCTAGCCCTAGATGGAAGAGGCATTAAATAGGGGTGTGGAACCCTATGTGGCTGGCCATAAATGCTAGGGTTAGGGTTTTGGGGTGATCAATGGCTATAAATTAATCTAACTAATTCAATGGTTCACAAGCCTAGGTTTCACACTAGTCAAGTTGTGACCTAGTTGTTCCATCTAGTCATGACTTAACCAAGGCTAACAAATTCTAACTAACACTAACTAACACTAACCATGGTTAGCTAAGACTAGCTATGACTAATCTAGGTTAGGTCAAATCTAGTCTAGGGCTAAACACACTACAAGGCAATGAATTAAATCATATTTAAATCACACCATTCAAATAATCATATTAAATTCCAAATAAATATATATTAAATTCAATTAATTCAAAATGACCAAAATACCCTTAAGCTAAAAATGATAAATAAAATACCCTAATCACATGGCTAGGTTCTAGGTCAAACTATCTCTAGGGTTACACTAGCAAAACACCAAATCACAAGTCATAATTTTAAATAGTTTTAAAATAATTAAAAAATCACCAAAAATTATATTATTATTTAAATATCATGATTAAATAAATTAAAACACAAAATTTTAAAATTACTCTCATTTTAAAAAACTGGGTGTTACAGTACCAGGTGCACAGTCCTCCTCCTGGTTTATTTCCTATGCCATGTTATTAGCACAAACCAGGGTCTGTACAACTCTCCTAAACCTCACATGCCAGGCACTCAAAATTCAAAGGTAATTTAGAGACTTCCCTTTTACACCCTAGAAACTAACACACCCCATATGAGTTGACATATAAATCTAGCCCATGTACTTGACATTGGGCACGAGTTTTGTTCCACCAAGGTTGCCCCAAATCAGTTTTCTCTAGTATGGACATCATGACAGTGAACATGTCATGTGACCTTCATTGATAGTCCTTGTTGTACATATGTACCCAACCTTTAACAGAGCAAGGGCATCCCCTGTACTCTTACTGGTTTAAACAGGATCTATTATAATCGATGGAATACTCCCATAATTTCCCAATATTGGATCATACACCTAGGTTGTACTTTACAATGGATCAATGACAGAAATTAGAAGGGAAGGAATTTACCTGAGAAATCCAACTGTTCCCAAGTCTCCTGATAGCTTTTTGGCTGAGAAGTATTTTGAGATTTAGGGTTTGAAGAGAGGTTTGGGGTCGGCTACAAGCCCCCATATATGTACTCTTGTTTGACCTCCTGAAGGGAATCAAAAGATTTGATTTGATCTCATCAAAGATTTGAAGAGATCGAGATCAAAATCTGAACAGGAAGGGGGTTTAACAGTTCGGTTTAGAACAAGATTTGAAATCTAGGTTTTTGCACAAAGCCCCCTGTTAATATAAATATTCCATGTTTGAACCTCTCTTGGTATATTTTAAGTAAAACAATATATAAACATAGCAAATATATATGTGAGACAATAACAAATGGGCATAAATTTAATAAGTTCGAAAAAAAAATGATCAAGGGGTTGACAGCTTCAGTTTAGAGCATCCGTCGTACCTGGGGAATTGGGGGAGGGGATTAGCACACTTGCTAAGTGGACGAGGCGAACCCACTCGTCTAAACTGACTCTGATTGTTAAGGTAGGCATGCTTTAGAGTTGTCTTTCTATTTAGAACTAAATGAGTTCAGTTCATATCGATAGCCATCTTTGAAGTAATAAAACATAAAGTAGAACATAGAGATTTGTCACATTTCTTACCACGGCCGTGCTCGTCCCTGCATAAAAATAGAGATAATACTTACTGTCTGCATAAGACAATAGGTGAGCATGATACTATCTTATATGCGCGGTCATTGGTGTTACATACCACGTGGGACTATCGCAACGACATTTCGGCCCGTTCAGTCTAGGTTGTAAGCCTGACTGACGGTCCCGTAATGCATCAGTGCCGAAGCACGATTATTCATTCCCCTAGGTCGATTTGATTCCGATGCCCCGGATACAGATTCGAGGAAAATCAACTTGTGCACAAGCTATCCATGTCCATGCCAATGCGTGAACAATTTAATATATGCAAACAGTTTTGTATAGCGCGGACAGTATTGAACAGCATTATCATTTCTCCCAACTCATGCAACGATTCATTTTCCCTAAAGCCGTACTCCCGATTTAGCATCCCGTGGGCATCAAATTGTCCGAGGCATCATAACCCACGATCGACGTTTCATATTATTTTGTAGCGCGTGAAATAGTCTATCTTTTTACTAGAACCTTAAACTTTCTCGTTTATGTGAGAAACTTGTATTTTTTCAGAGTAGATTACTCTAAATCGATACATTTTTCTCGAGTTTTTGACCTTAGTGGATTGGCATGCATTTAAATTGGCATCGTCGATTTGAATGAATTCGAGGCAAAGGAAATTTTATTTGTGGGCATAGTAGAAAAGAAGGGGCCGAATCACCCACCAAGTTTTTTGATCGTGCCGACCGTCGAAGCGCTTCGCAACGTTCAAGCTTTAGTTACGCGAGCTCCTGTAATGGCACCAACACTTAGTTAGGATTCCTTCTTATTCCCTCGCTTCAAAATTCGTAAATTGCATCCAGAAAACGACGCGAAAGCACTTCATCAAAATCCAGCAGCAAAAGCTCCAAAAAAACCATACAGCGGTTCGGTCCCGTCGAAGAAACTTTTATATAGAGCTCACTCGCCGAGACGCAGCCCGCTGCATCTAGGACTTATTCCAACAGAAGTCGTTCCATTAGTTGGATCGATTCTCGTAACATCCGTCCAAATCAATTTGATCGATGCCGCAAGGTGTTATCGTTTACCAAGCTCAGCGATCGAGTCAGATGGCCATCTAAGTTCCCGACCAATCTGACTCGGCGCAAGCATACTATGAAGTCCGTCGTCTATCGAAAGCGGGGCGCTACATTCTCCGTGTTAAATTAAACGGAGATTGCCATTCTTCGTGTTAATTTAACATGAATAATAACATTCTCGGTGTCATTTAAAACAGAGAATGTCATCCTCCGTGTAATTTAATACGAATAATGAACATTCTCATTCGTTTTAACACTGATAATGACCATTCTCCGTGTCATTTAACACGGAGAATAACATTCTCATGCGTTTTAACACTGGAAATGTCATTCTCCGTGTAATTTAAAACGGAGAATGACATTATCCGTGTCATTTAAAACGGAGAATGACATTCTCATTCGTTTTAGCACTGATAATGACCATTATCCGTGTCATTTAACACGGAGAATGGAATTCTCATGCATTTTAATACTGAGAATGTCATTCTTCGTGTTAAATTAAATGGAGAATGGTCATTCTCCGTTTAATTTAACACGGAGAATGGCATTCTCCGTGTAATTTAACACATATAATAACCATTCTCCGTTTAATTTAATACGAAGAATGACATTCTCCGTGTAATTTAACACGGATAATGACATTATCCGTGTTTAACTATACGAAGAATGCTATTATCAGTGTAATTAAAACCGAGAATGCCATTCTCCGTGTTAGATTAACACGGAGAATGAACATTCTCATGCGTTTTAACACGGTGGATGCCATTCTCCGTGTAATTAATACGGAGAATGCCAATCTCCGTGTTAAATGACACGGAGAATGTCATTCTTCATATAATTTAACATGGAGAATGAACATTCTTGTGTTTTAACACTGAGAATACCATTCTCCGTTTAATTAAAACGGAGAATGACATTCTTGATTTAAATTACACGAAGAATGGCATTCTCAGTGTAATATAACAGGGAGAATGAACATTCAAATGCGTTTTAAGTCGGAGAATGTCATTCTTCGTGTAATATATACATAATTAGCGAACATAAACTCAAAGTTATACCTTATTTTGCACTTCTTTTTGCTTAGCATCGTTTTCCTTTTGCTTATGTGCAACTTTCTTAATTAAGCATTTTCGTGGTTCTCCGTTTTTTTCTTTTGGATTTTCTGTAACTGGTGCATCTTCTCTAATTGGTGATGCTGTCGGTGATGATGCTGCCGCTGATGCCGACATGGTGTGAATATTACGAATGGAGAGGAAGGTTTGAAAATTTTGGAGGAGAATGACCTAGGTTTGAGAACTGAGCGGCGTATGGAAGAAGAGGAAGAATCGAAACCGTTTTTTTTTTAATAGTAGAGTTCGGGGGTGTTTTGAATTAATTAGAAGGGCAAAAAGGTCATTATAACCCGCTTTATATATTTTTCGTTAATTCTTGGCACGCGATGAAACGTTATTTTGCAGTGGATTTTACGTAAAACTTTTGTAAATTTTGGGCATTTTATAAATTTTCTCCAAAAGTCAGTTTATATATTTCCCTCTTCACTGAGTGTTATGGTTTGGAGTGGGCTGGTGCGAAAAATTGTGGTGGGCTAAGAAGTTAGATTAGATTATACATATAAAAAAAGAACAAATTTAGGGAGGGCTGAAGCCCACGCTAGTCCACACCATAGTTCCGCCCTTGTCTCCGTCATCTTCTTCTCTTTCCTCATATGCACTTTGAGATCCAACATGTCCAAAACAATGACATTTAGAACAATTCGGAAAAACCCATCCATATCATTTTGAGTTCATTTAAAGCCTCTAAAAATAGATATATAATTTGATTTGGGCAACATATATAAAAAAAAGAATATTTTAGCGACGTCCATATTCAAAAATATAAAACTAATATATATATATCTGCTATTTAAAAATACTTTTATGTACGAACAATTAAAAAATTAAGGTATACTTTCACTATTTTAATCAAAATTTTGGCTGTTTCCTAAGAAAAAAAATTGAGAATATTTTTTAGACTTTTAAAAAATTGAGAATATGTGTTGGTTTAATTTGAAAGGAGGACATTTGCTAAAATATTCTTTAAAAAAAAAAAAAAACCCTTTTTCAGAAGCCGAAGCCGCTAAGCGGGTGTTCGGGTCGGTTCCACAGAACGCGGGCATCGCCCGTTCCACACTTTACTACTTATCTTCAAGATTAGCAGAGAAAGAGAGAGAGAGGGAGAGCGCTCGAAAATTCTGGACAAAACCCTAAAATTTCTCCCTCGTTTTTTTGCGAGTTTTTACGCTGAAGACCCCAAAATTGCTGCTTTTCCTCCCAAATTGTCCGATCTAAGATGTCTACACTCGAAATAGAAGCTCGGGAGTAAGTCCATCACCTCTCCTCGAAACCTTGTTTGAAAGTTCTTAGTCTAGCACCTCTTTTCGAAAGTCTAATTCGGCAACTACTGCATTTTGAGACATTTGTATCGTTAGAATTTGGTTGTATTTTGAATATTGCAAATAAAATTCCAGGATAAACTATTTTTCCTAACTGAAACCCTAATTTGGGATCTCTTCCGTTAGTGGGAATTTTGTGGTTTTGAGTTCCAATAAAGAGAAAAATTGGTGTGAATTAATGTCTCAAGACATAGTCACACGAGGATTCGGTCTGCTTGTGGGAGAATGAATAGTGGAATTGATTAAAATTTGAATCTTGCAAAAGAACAATCTGAATGGTTAGTCTTCTTAGATGCATTGGTTGGAGAATTTTACGCGGAGTTGAAAAGATGACATTGTAAGAAATGTTACATGTGTGCAATTATTTGTAACCTTACATTTCATGGTCGCGGATATGGCACAACATGAAACATATATGGTGACATGGGCACGCCTCTGTTTTTGGCGTTTCATAGTGTCTTGGAGTGTCTTTGTCGTTGCCAATGCGTGTTTGACATGAACAAGGTCACCATTTTGGCAGTTGCCGTGATTCATATGTCGCTAGTTATTGTATTGCCCTCATCATGATTAGAGATCCTTGGCTTACTTTCTTATGCACTTTTTTTTTCTTTTCTTTTTCTGTTTGCTATTTTTGCCTGAAGTTTCTAACATTCTTAAATAGATGAGGAAAAGCTCAGTAATTTTTGTCGAATGAGAAAAGGATGCGATATAATATGAATGATTTTGTTTCACATTGTATGCGATATAATGTGAATGATGTTTTATGCTGTAAATGGTATTCCTTTTGACCATTTCCTTGTAGTTAGGGTGTTATGTCTTATCTATGTTGTCTGCAGCGTTATAAAGATAGTCCTACAATTCTGCAAAGAAAATTCTTTACACCAAACCTTCCAGACGCTGCAGAGTGAATGTCAAGTGTCGCTAAATACCGTGGACAGCCTTGAGACGTTTGTTTCAGACATCAACAGTGGAAGGTGGGATGCAATCCTGCCTCAAGTGGCACAGCTTAAACTTCCTAGAAAGAAACTAGAGGATCTTTATGAGCAGGTACATGTATTAACTTCCTTGCTTCATTATTTTTATCATTCTGTATTAGATGTGTTGAACCGTGAAATAGATATTCTAAGTGTCTGAATATAGCAAATTTTTTTTAGATCTTCCCTTGATCCTTTGTTATATTTGAGTTTGTTATAACCAGTAACCACATGATATTATACTTATTGAATCTAGTAAGGTACACAATTTCCTTTTCTGGGTTTGTAGCTTTATTTGTTGGGTGATCTTATATTTGACTAACACATTTTCTCATCTGACAAATACAGAATCTCATTTCTAGGATGCTAATATTTTCTTTTATTTATCGTTGTAATTATATTATATTAGGCTAGGCAATTGTCTTTCAGTGGATTTCTACATCTAAATCAAGTCTTTTTAGATTGTTCTAGAAATGATTGAGCTCCGTGAGCTGGACACTGCACGTGCTATTTTAAGACAGACTCAGGCCATGGGCGTAATGAAGCAAGAGCAACCTGAGAGATACTTGCGACTGGAGCATCTTTTGGTTAGGACGTACTTCGATCCCCTTGAGGTTGGTATTTATTTTACCAAACACAAACTACTCATGGACTGCATTCTTTTGATACTTTTTGGACTTATATTCATAGTGTGGCATTGGAGCTTGCAACTATTATCACCCTGTATGCGTGGTTGTCAGGTCTTGACTGCCTTTGTGTATAAATTGTTTCCCTGTATGCTTGATTGTTTCCCTTGTATTGGTTGTCAGGTCTTGACTTCCTTTTGTTACCAAAATGGTGTTATCTATGGAGCATGATTTTAATTGAGATTATTAACAAAATATGACCAAATATATACAGTTAGGAATAGGTTGTTAACTTGTTGAGGTTTGTAAATATTTTAGGAATCTTATGATGCAAATGTATCTGTTGGAAGAAGTGTAGAATTCTGTTTCAGAAACGAGGCCAAAGTTTTCCAAGCCAATATTTTGTCGATAGCGAGCCATTTTTTCTGAATCTCTATCGAGTTCCTATTTTGAACTGTTGATTTTTCTCGTCTCTCCTTACTATGATTAATTGTATGCTGTTGTTACATTTATGGCAACATAGTTCTCTCTCTCTCTCTCTCTCTCTCTATATATATATATATATATATATATGTGGAAAAGGGATCTAATATGTCAGCGGAAGCGGAGACATCTTAAGTGGAGAAATATCATGTTTGCCACTTGCAAGAAATAAACTAAAATAAATATCCCTTTACTATTGAGTGCATTTTTGTTTATTGTTCAGTGAGATCAAAAGGATATGGAAAACATCCAATAACAAATTACAATAATATTAACACACCTTTTCAGTGAGTTTGATGCATAAAACAAACACATCACATACTCCAAGAAATTAAACCCACAATTTTTCTCCTACCTACAATATCGAAAGGTTCATTTCTTACAATTCTGTCACTGAGACATGAAGCAAACACATAACAAGCATCAACAAAAATAAGAACCGCAATAAACTAACCAATCAAAATTGGAGAGCAAGCTGCAAATGAAGAGAGATCAAATTGTCTAGAAAATCAATCATCAAACATAAAGCTGCTGATCTTGTTTGCAAATTAACAGATAAATCAATTCATTACTCCAGATGTCTCAAGTCTGTCGACTAGAAAAACAAGAGATGGAAGAAAAAAAGAAAAATAAATCTGTTAAAATTTTCCAATATATTCACAATGAATTAAATATCATTCAATCATCCAAAATAAATTTATAAAATAAAATAAAATGAAAGGTATATGACTAATTGAAATTCTAAAATTCCACGTTATATAAATATTAAATTCAAAATTCTAATTTACATCATAGAATTCTATAGGAGCCCCACAGTTCCAAAAAATCATTAAATCCACCATATTCAACACTCGTTCCTAAATTCTCCAGATTCTTGGTTCCATTTTCTTTGCACATATCACAATTTAAAATTCAAAGATCCATACATCAAAATCCCCAAGTTAGTGAACCCCCAAGTGAATAAATCCCCAATTCATAAAATCCATAAGTAAATCCTTAAATCAAAATCCATACATCAAAATCCTAGAAAAAGTACAAACCTAAACAAAACAAAAGAAATCAAGCCAACAAAATCCTAAATTAATCTAATAATGGAAAAATAATCCGAAAATGGATAAATTTGAACAATAAACATGCAAAAATATTAGAAAACTAATTTTTTTCCTTCAAAAATTACCTTTAAATCGTCCTCGAGCTGGTAATGGGAAATAACGGGTGAAGGAGAAGATCGATAGAGAGGAAGAGAGAGTGATTAATTGTGGCTGAAATTCGAATTTAGGATTCCCCCGCAGAGGATTTGGGATTTAGTTTTGATATTTTCTTCTTCTAATGAATAGGAATGGGGCATCCAAATTAGGGTGTCAGGGTTATTTTCATTATTTCATATTTTCCGTCAACTCCGTTAGGGTATCAAGTTTTCTAATTATAGTTGAGATATTTACTGGTATAATGTGGAAGTATAGGGTATCAAGTTGCAAAACTTGGATAGTTTAGGGTACTTAGTTGTGTATATATGTGTGTGTGTCTCACACACGAGGCATTTTATGTAGGTAATTTACAGTATAGATTTCATGGTAGAGCATTATATATTGACCTTATCAAGTTAGAACTGGCTCTCTAATGACAGTAATTTCTAATTCTAGCAAGCTTTCCCTTTTATTAATGTCTAATATGCCACCTATCAGGCTTATCAAGAAGCAACGAAGGAGAAGCGTCGTGCACAAATTGCTCAAGGTTCATTTTCAAAACTCGTAATTAGATCGTTATGTACTTTTCTTCCATTGCATCTGTTGATTATGCTTTTAGCAACTTTCAATATTTAATGTTGCTGCCTGATATTATTTCTTGACCTTATATGCTGCATTTGAGTACATCTATTCATTAAGTGAAAATTCTTTTATATTAAATAATGGAAAGTAAGATTATTTATCTAAGTTCTGGTTGGTAGGTCAATTTAAAATCATAGTTTGCATTATCGACCGATATAGATCCGATACAACGGATACCGATTCTGTTTGGCATGTCCCAATCCGATACCGACATTTAGGGTCTCTTTCCTGCTCAATTCAGCAAAGAAAATTGAACGAAAAAGACTAACCGACAAGGATGTAAAAGCTTAGTAATGTTGTCAAGAATGTAAATGAAGAAAAACTTATTTATTGTAGGTAAACCAATAAGCAAATATAACTATTATTTCAAAACTATTATAAACAACGCAAAAATACTTAAAATTATGCCTAAATATCTAAAATATTTTTCCTAAAATTTTAAAAATTTATTAATAATTATTTGTTTTCTGATACCCAAAAAATCTGATACTCCGATCTTAAACCGCCGATACCGCCAATCCCGATCCTCATAGGAAGGGTCTGATCCTGATACCAATATTGCGAACCTTGGTTAACTTACTGTTGTTGGTTCTTTTATATTGAGTTTTTTTTATTGGTTTATCATTTGCTTTATATTAACGGTTAGGATTAGAATCAGGATAATAAAGTAAAAAAATGAAAGAACAACAACAAAGAAGTTGTATGATTAGGGATTTACCTCATCTACAATTCTTATGACATCAACACGAGAGATTTACCCCTCCGGCCCTCTATGCTATTATTTAACGTTCCCTCAAGCCAGGGCTTATATATCTTATTACCCAATCTTGTCAGGTGATGAAATATCTTTTTATTGTTTATGTTCCAGCTCTTGCTGTAGAAGTCAATGTTGTACCACCATCTCGACTAATGGCTTTAATTGGTCAGGCTCTCAAATGGCAACAACACCAAGGTTAATGGAATAGATACCCATCTTCACCATTATAATAGTGTTATTGCTGTAAGTGACATCATTTCTTGTTGTTTGCCTTTTACCTCCCAGGATTGCTGCCTCCCGGAACACAGTTTGACTTATTTCGTGGAACAGCTGCAATGAAACAAGATGAAGATGATGTGTACCCGACAACCCTAGGACATCAAATCAAGGTTGAGATATTGCTAAAACTTTCTCAATTTTCTTCTGTCTCGGAACTGATGTAGCATCATGGTCCATTCTGCAGATCATGAGAACATTGTTTCTACTTCACTGCAGTTAACTTGCATAAGAAGTTCTCCTCTGCAGTAAAGGAGCAGTGAGCGATCAATTTAACTAAACAGTAACCAAGAGGAAACACTGCTAAGATACATACATGTGTGTTGACTTTGGCTCAAAACTAAAGTACAATCACATATTATAGGATATAATTAATTATCCGAGGTAGATTAGTTAGTAATGCTTCATTTTGAAAGCAAATTCACTTGTGGATTAGAGGGTTAAAAAATTGAATGGCCAGTTGGCACTTGTATTTACTCATTACTAAAGTACTAGTTATAAGATATGCCATACCTCTCTACTTGTTTGGATAACTTTTCTGAATTTCGTACATGCATTTTATGTTATATTCACTATTTCGTTTATATCCATCTCTAGAGCTCCTTTAATGAGTGACTTTCTAATTTTTGAGGTCTATATCTGTCTCTTGTAGTTTGGGAAGAAAAGTCACCCAGAATGTGCTCGCTTCTCACCAGATGGTCAGTACCTAGTTTCATGCTCAGTTGATGGGTTCATTGAGGTAGGTGCTCTTTGCATTGGAATTTCTCACAACTTTGTATTATAGGACTATTTACAAATTCTTGAACTGTTTGCAGGTTTGGGATTACATAAGCGGGAAGATTAAGAAGGACCTTCAATATCAGGCTGATGTGAGTTTCTTAAGCTTATTGTCTGTACAGTAAACATGCCAATTTTTTTTGATGGTCATGTGCTTGCTGGGTTGGGAAGATCGGTAGGTGTTCTCTAGACAGTCAGCTCCTGTAAGAATAGGGGCGGATCTGCCTATGGCTGAGGGTGGGCACCACTCCCTGAGTTATAGATTTCCTGCTATAAAGTGTTCATCCATATCATCATTTCCCTTTTTATGAATTCAACCATGGAAGGGTGGTTTAAATGATAAAGCGGTGAGCTTATAAGCTACATATCTTGAGTTATAACACCCGTCCCCCCCAACACACACAACAATAAATAAAAATATTGTGGAGATAAATCTCCTTCTCTAATTAGTTATCTTTCTATGTTTACCTTTAGTATGATATTAGAGTCTTTCCCAACTAATTTGAAACCCACTCCTAATTAGTTATCATTTACAACCTTAACAACTGACATACTGGATGATTTATAATCGTATATTTTAATTTCTTTTATAAATTCTACATTACGCTCCTACTTAGTTATCATTTTAATTTCTCTAATTACCATCTTTCTTCGTTTACATATACGAGATTAGAGCCTCTCCCAACTAATATAACTGCTCCTAGTATCATTTACAAATTTAAAAACTGACATACAAACCTTGGTCGGTTACGGTATGGGAAACACATACATTCAGAACAGTTGAAGTATCAAATTTCTGAAAATACCAACACTGACCGATTCAGAACAACCAAAACCTCTTGAAACTGCTGAAACTGATACTTATAATAGGAAAGGTCCGAAAACAATAAAGAAACTAGGTTTTTGAACCTTGGTAATGTAAGTCATTTTAATGTAGTTTTGGACATTGACACACTTTTTGTGATTTGCCCTTATTTTTCAATAAAAATTAAGTTAATGTATTTTCTCTCCCCAGAATTTTTGTGTCTGCCAGTGTAAAGTGGCCTTTGAAACAGCAAATAAAGTATATGTATTGATTATTCATTAAAGAATTTGGACATGAAAACTTAATTGATAGTCAAGTAAATGAGTATGAATAGAAGCATTAGAATGATATATGTCAAGTTAAAACAAAGGGTAGTCGTCATTTAATCTCTTCTGTTATTTTAGTTGGAGCGTCTTTACCTCATTCCACAATTTGATTACTATAATGTTAAACCCTGTTAAAGTTCCTGTCACTACAATATAATTCTAGAGTTTTGGACATTGACACACTTTTTGAGATTTGCCCTTATTTTTTTTATAAAAATTAAGTTAATGTATTTACTATTTTCTCTCCCCAGAATTTTTGTGTCTGCCAGTGTAAAGTGGCCTTTGAAACAGCAAATAAAGTATTTATATTGACTATTCATTAAAGAAATTGGACATGAAAACTTAATTGATAGTCAAGTAAATGAATACGAATAGAAGCATTAGAATGATATATGTCAAGTTAAAACAAAGGGTAGTCGTCATTCAATCTCTTCGATTATTTTAGTTGGATCGTCTTTACCTCGCTTGCCTCATTCCACAATTTGATTACTATAATGTTAAACCCTGTTAAACTACAAGATAATTCTAGAGTTGGGGTGTGGGTTGAGGATTCCCATGGTTATATTATTCCAGCACGCCCCTGCAGGTTGACTTTTCCCTTTGTCAGTCGAAATCCCGATTGTGCACAGTGGCATTTTTAATCCACTTAAAATGGTGTTAGATTCATGACTTGAACCTGGGTTACTTGATACAATGAATGTTAGAATTTCTTCGACTACGCCAAAACCCCAGACTTGTGGTGAGGGATGAGGGTTGGTTGTACAATCAAAGAAACCCATTTTCATGTACCACTCTGCATGTTAGAATCGTCATAAGTTAATAACTAGGGCTAAATATTTTTCTCTCTCACATTATTATAGGTGATCGTTATCTTTGCAAGCTACTCTTTTAACTTGTAATATCCCAAATATGTAACATGTTCACAATATCTTTCAGCATTACTGCTCTATGTTACCCTTTTTCTCGATGCAGTATGTAAGAAGGTTTCTGCTTTATGTTCACACGTTTAAACTTGTAAATGGGGAGCAAGAATGTTGGAAGAGTGTTTTTTCTCTCAGTAAATGGATGATTTTTTTTGTAGTTCAACTTCATTTGGAAGACAAACAGAAGTGCATTCTATGTTTATGTTTGTGTGTGAGATTTTCATGTTACATATATGTTTCAGTGCGTGCATGTGTGGTGGGCGTACACATGTTTGTCCACATATGCATGTCTGACTGCCCATCTTATAATTATTTCTATATCAAATGTATGGTTTCTGGAAATATATATTGTATTATAGAAGTATGCAACCCTCGATGAATTTGGCATGCAACGTCTTTAAATCATAACTACTCTGAGTTCATAATCTTATGATTTTGGATAAGTATTTTACTATCTGGGTTGTACAAGTTCTTGTCGATCTGAATGTACTTGTTGCGCGGGTGGGGGGTGGGGGTAAGTGGTTAGGATCTGGAAGGATTTACAATCCATATTTGGATCTTAAGATTTACGGATATTGACTTGCATGGTTGGCTGTTGATGTGCAAAACAATGTGAAAGGCCACATGTCTAATCAATCATTTATGTGAAGTATTGTTTGTTTGCTCAGCTAATCCGTACATATCACTTGCTTTCCTTTGTAGTTATTAGATTGCCTGTTCTATCAAGTTGTAGTTTGAGGAACTGCTGGCTATAGCAGCATGCAGTGACACTAAAGAATGTTTTAAACATGCATTGTACTATATATAGTCTTATGCTGCAAACATGGTTAGTTGCAGAATGTGATGGAATGCCTATGCTGATGACTTGTATTGTAAGCAGGGGTGAGCCATTGGATTTTAGTCAATGTGGACTCATAATATGATTACAAAGGGGGCTCAGGCAGTAAACAAAATAATACTATTTTTTTCCAATCAGTGGAGACTCAGTATATGGTTAGAAAGGGGGCTTAAACACTAATATAAAAATGAGATATTTTTTATTAAGTACCTAAAATGTTTGATGGCCTGAGTTTGAACCTAAGACCACCTAGGTATAATCTAACTACTTGATAAATTTGTCCAATATTTGATAATGACCTGAATAGTGGTGTCCCAACTTTATTTGCATGTTTTGGTAAAATAATAAAAAAACTGCCTTCCACATGGGTCCGCCCCTGATTGGAAGCCGAGTATATCTCTAGGTGATGTGGTCTTTTTTTTCATTCCCATTTTCCCTTGAAGACAAAGGTACCAACTGGATACTGAAATTAGGACAAGGAATTGAGAAATTATGGTTCAATTCTTGCTTATCACTACTTGGAAACCCAGAAATTGTACTTCCTCGCTTCTAGTTAAACCTCTCTAATTCTTTGTCTTTTTTATTCTGGTTAATTCCTAGCCTCGTAGGTTCGTGAATTAGATGGAACTGGGTTGAACCATAGAATAATTAAGGATGATCTTGAATGGAATTTCCCTAGGATGGCTTTGCTGAATGACTCGGACGGACCATTGGAGTAGACTTATCCTCCTGGTTGTCATTACCGTTTGGTTGAGGAATTCATGAATTAAGGCCTAATTCTTACTTCCATCAATTAACTAATCCATCTACTATCCAATTCTACATCAAACCGATGCCAATGAGCACTACTGGAGACATTCTTCAATTAGATAGTATTTCTAGAAGCCTTTTTCAAGGTAGAGTTCCAGTTGTAGCAGTAAATGACACATTAACATCCTACTTGTCTTCACTTAATTGTGGCAAAATATCTTTTCTTAAGAGAACCTTGTACTACAAAGTCTGTCATTCTTGAAGAGCTTTACTTGCTTTATTACCTTGTAATTTGATTGTATGCCCTTAGTTTTCCCTTATGTATGGTACCTGTTCTTTGAAACAATCCAGTTAATGTTTGATCCATGTTGCAATTGAAGTTATACTGATGTATTTTACAAGCAATGAATAGAAGTTCACTCTATCAATAATATCGGCGAGTAATGCATATTCATCTGAAAACTTTCAAGTGCTATGAGATTGTGAGATCTCAACCCTCTTCTTTTGTGCAGGATGCTTTTATGATGCATGAGGATGCTGTTCTTTGCATTGACTTCAGTAGAGATTCAGAAATGCTAGCATCTGGGTCACAAGATGGAAAGATTAAGGTGCAATTTTTTCTTTATATATATATATATATATATATATATATATGCGGCAGGAAAAGAAATGCGGCAGTAGTTGTTTGAGGCAGTAGTTGTTTCTTGACACTCAGTCGAATGACTGCTATTTTCTTTAGCATTTGACAACCTTCGGTATATGATGGAGTTTACCTGGAAACCTGTCTTAATTTTTTTGATAGTTGTTAGCATAAACATTATAGCAAAAGCATGGATGTAATAGGTATACTGTTCAAAGGGTGTTACAAAAATTGATTCTATGAGCATCATCACAAATATGTTCAATATGAACTCATAGACACACATGTGCATACACACACACACACATTTCTAGCTAGTAGATATTAGAGCATTATACCATCATTCTGTCGAGATATCTGATTATGGTTGTTACTATGGATGAAGTCCCCTAAGAACTAATAGCCAAGGACTGTCTTGTATTACTATTAAACCCTCCTTCCTGTTCTTCTCTTTCCTTTCTCATTCATTTCCCCTCATCTCTTCACATGGGCATGTTTGTAGGGTTGGCTAGGGTTTGGGATAGTGGAGCTGCACAAATTAAAAAGTGCATCCCAGTGTCACGAGGTATGCAAGGTTGGGGAGGGTCAAGTTGTATGCAGCTTTACCACCACATATATGGAAAGTTTGTTTCTACGACTTGAACCCACATCTTGAAGGATGCAACCAACAAATGTTACCATTACACTAGATGATACCCTCTTAGTCCTTGTTGGATTAACGTTAGAAGTTGGGGTGTGTATAACTAATGACACTAGATCCTAATAGGTCTCATTTTGAGTACTAAACCTCATGCAAATATGCTTTGAGGACTCCCGATTTTCATATTGCCAAACACACTAAGGTCAACTTTGCGTGTCCTATGTCTAGACCTCTGAATGCAAATACCAATAGTTGTATGTATCCATACTAAATAACCCTATTATGAATAAAAATACACATGTTGAGATCCTTAAATCCCAGCAATCACAAGCTCGATAATGTCCAGCAAAGCTTGTTTAGCTTGTTTTGATCCTAATTTAAATCTGGAAACTAGCCAATCTACTGATTACTGTATTACCGAGTCTTGACCATCGAGTGTGTACAAACCAAGTTCCAGAGTGTGTGCCAAACTGTGTATTAACAATTTCAGATCGGATTTGAGAAAACGATATAAACTACTAAATCATGCTTGTATTATCTAAAAATAGAAGGAAAACAAATCATGCTACACAAATGTACTTTATCAGTCTTTTTTTTTGTTTTCCATCAATTTCAGCTTGATTTCTGCTGATAACAACTGAAACGACCCAAACTGACTGGGGAGCAGCTGAAGCTTAATACCTCAGCAGGGGATTGGAATGTTAAGAATTTATCAATTTTGAGATGGATTCCACAAGAGTAAATCTAACAACACAACATATTATAACATGTAAGCTCCCATCCACGTGTGTCCCAGATATCAAACAGTACGGGTTAAACATTGATCATCATATACAAGTCCCCTTTATAAAAGGGATCATTGTCCCTCCACTGACTTTTTCTTTTGCCTGAATTTGGAGCACTCTTGAGTGAGAGAGAAGCTGTCATCACCCTAAACAATACCTAGGGACAGGTTGGGTTGGACTCGTACATGCCCGCTTATAAGTCCGTTTCTTTTCTTGTGGCCCAAGCCTATCCCATTTTTAGGTTTAGCTAAGTAAAGGATTGAAACAAAGTTCTATGGTTGGTATCATGGATTCAAACAAGCTTCACAGTATCATTATCATAAATGGTTTCAGACTCTTATGAGTGTCACTATCAGTGGTTATGTTTCGGATCTGAGTATCAGATTTCTTTGTTTACTTAGTCAAAATGAATAATAGTTATTATTACTAAAATGATTTCATATATTAGGAATAGGGCTAATTAGCGTTTAGACCCTCGATTTTATACCAGTTTAGAGTTTAAGCCCTCACATGTCCAATTGGAGACTTTAGACCCTGGATTTTTATTTTTCATTTTCTTTTTTCAATTATACCCTCCCTAACCTATATATGAAAATTTCATTATCAAACATGAAGGGAGGGTATAATAGGAAAAAAGAAACAAAAAATAAAAAATTCTGGGTCAAAAGACTCGAAACTCTCCAATCAGACATGTGAGGGCTTAAACTCTAAACTGGTGTAAAAATCAGGGTCTAAACGCTAATTAGCCCTTAGGAAGAACTATATGTATTACTGGTTATTGAAAAAAAAGGTATTGTTATTTCTTGTTGGCTTTGAATGGATAATATTAAGATTGATGGATGTTGCAAATCTATTAATATACAATTTCGAAAAATGTAATGGTTACATTTGTAGCGTGCGGATCTTTGGCATGCCCAATCATTGTGATGAGACCGCTTTCCTATATTCCTGTCTATTCCTTGTCTTTTTTCGTCGTTTAATTGACCGAAAAAGAAAATGTCAGTTGATGATATCTGCTAGTATTGGTAGTGTTCCTAATCCTAGCGGTCTGTATCGGATTGGGACATGCCAAAAATGATGTTATACGGCCGATTTGTATCTGTATCGGGTATTGTCTGATACTGGGAATCTTTAGTCGAATGCTTATTTATACAATAAACTTTCATTTCATATGCTACCTTCGGAAACTTGTTAGTTCTGAAGATTATAAAATAAAACTTTTATTTGCCAAAACTCAATATTACAATCCAAAATGGACAAAATGGCCAAAATTATTAACCCCGATACTCATAGTAGGTCCAACACCAATCTTATACAAAAAGTTCGAACATTAATTCAAGCCACAGCAGTTTATGTTATGGGTGGTTGGTCATGGTCATAAATACAGTGTTATGTTTCTTGTTGTTAGTGGTAAGCAAACCATTGTTTGGTTAATTGCAAGGAATGTTGCCGTATTTACAAAACAGAAGTGGTGTTTGGATACTTGTAATTGGATGCTTCGTGCAAATTTCTTTGTTGAAAGTAAAAGTTTGTTTGGTTGAGACTTTTATATCATATGCTCTGCATGTTTTGGTTAATTGATGTGGCAACTGCATTCATTGCCCTGTCAACGATGTTTTTCAATTGTGTTCTAGTCGTTTTGGCCACAGCAAAACTTTCAGTATTAAGAAGAAATCTTGCTTGCATCATTGTTCTGGTAATTAGATTTATGACTATCCAAGGCCATGCACAAAAGTACCTCCACTATTGTAATAGTTGTTGCAGCAGTGCTACTTTACAAGCAAACAAACACCCCCTTAGTATTCTTTCAACCATTAAAGTGACTGAAAATATAGGGTTGTCAATTGAACTAGGACCTGGAAGTGACCGGAATAATATACGAACTGTAACTAATCCCAGGTTGTGATTGGTGGGGTCCAGTCGTTTGTTGAGTTGGAAGTCAAAACTGGTAGGATTCGGGTCGACATAAATGCCAGCCTACCTGAAAACTAATCTGTACTTGTGTGGAGCGAAGCAGGTTTTCATGGTGGATGTCTAGTGTATGGTCTCTAGTAAAGGATAGCTCTTATAGGGGTAGGACCGTAGGATTCAGTTCCAAAACCTAGGCGTGGGGGAATTCTTGGTGTTGGTATGTGTATGTGAACATGTCAGGCATGTACCTCCCATGATTTTGCGGTAACTTCTCATGAGTGTGCATGTGCCTCCCAGTGCATTGCTAGAATTTTACACTACCATCATCCCAGAAAGCACTGATACTCCATTGGTGTGGTGGCCGTGTACAACATGTATCCAACGCAACATGGACATTCCAAAACTCTTCTATGAATCCTTCTATCTTATATAGATATAGAATGTCGGAACATTGCCTTCTTTTGACTCTGAAACTCAGTGTGTATTAGGAATTATAAGGAATCAAAAAAATGGAAAAATTGGATCTATGTCCAACGGATCACACCTACCAAAAAAAAGGTATTTTGTTTCGGTTTGGCCGTTAGTCACATATGAAATGGCTGATGGGATCAATCAGTTTTCTGGATTTGGGGAAGTGCTGATTTTCAAGAACGTGAATCTTATGATATGTTGGAAATCTTTTATCCCAGTTCTAGTTCCGGAAGCGGTGACTTTTCTCGTAGGACTGTGGCAAGCAAGGCACAGTCAGTTCCAATCCCACGTTGGGTAAACTCCTGCCTCCCCCATACCTCTGCCATTGATGATGATTCAACTATAATTAGCTCGACTGTTATGCGCCCCTGCATCTCGACCTGGGTTCAGCTAGCCTGACTCTTGCTCTCGAACTGGCTTGGTTCGCCTCCCAGACATTCCAAAATACACTAGGATATGCCAAAATAAATGTGGTGTTAGTGTTGCCATGTCCTAATCTTGTCGTGTCCTATACCTGTATGTGCAACCTAGGGCATCATCTCATGGACCTATAGATTCTTAGGCGGGTTGGAAAAAGTTCCACTTGTTTTATACCCTTGTCACTATTCTATTGTGTTTGTGCTGACGGTCAAGCTCATCCTCCTCATTTGACTAAAGGATCTGTGTAGTCAACATGGGAGAGGAAGATGAATTAGAAAGAGACGAAGGGGAGGAGGGAGGCAACGAGAGGAGAGAGGGGATGTTGGAATTTTCCAACTTCCATTTAATCTGGTTGAGCCTTTCCACCCTGAAGTTCTGGCCAAGTTGCAATTTTCCTACCTCCAATGCCACATGGGGTTAGCTGGGCCAGGTTTGAGTTCAACACTTAAACCAATCCAAATTGCACCCTAATCTTTTATCGGGCTTATAAGTTAAAACCTGTTTGTATTTAACAAAGACATCTCAAGGTAAAAGGGAAAATGAAAAAAAAAAGAAACAGAAAGGGAAAAAGAGAGCAAGAGAACCACCATTATATACCACTCTAAAAACCCACTTGCTATTTATAATGTTCATCCACACAATGCGACTTCTTGACACGTTACCACGGCAGCTGATATTTCAGGCATGATGGTTGACCTGGCAGCTACGCAGCAGTTGTCAGGATGGTACAGCAGATACTTCAAGCCCAAACACCATTGAAGGCCTCATGGTTGTATCATAGAAAGTGGAGGATGCAAAGAATTGTGGCCATAGAGTACCACTATATCCAAAAGTGTATTAAATATTAAGAAACCTACCCGTTCCCGTAGTAGGCAGAACGTCATTGTAGATTATACTCGTCTTCATTCATGATAATCTTGCTACTGCATTTTCTTTGTGTCTTTTTCTAATTTTCATTTAGAAGCATGTGCTTAACTTATTGTTTGCTTCCCAGGTTTGGCGTATAAGAACAGGACAGTGCTTGCGCCGCCTTGAGCGTGCACACTCGCAAGGAGTCACCAGCCTAGTGTTCTCTCGTGATGGAAGCCAACTACTAAGTACTTCCTTTGACAGTACTGCAAGGTTTTCCTGCTATCCTTGGCACTTAATTAGTGGATTATATCTTACAGAACAATTTCATAAGTGGAATGAACTACTAATGCATATTACACCACTTGATGATCCGTATGCTAGAAATTTATGAATGATGAAGCATATAGCAATTGAGAATCAATTTGCCAATGAATTTGTTGTACCATGAGCAGGGGTCAAGCCAGAAATTTTCTTTTGGGGTAGAGGGGAACCTATTGCTAGCTATTAGAAAATTGTCATGGTATTATATATCGTTTAATTAACCCATCCATATTGAACCATCTGAAAAATTCATTGCAGAATCCATGGCCTAAAATCAGGAAAGATGCTCAAAGAATTTCGTGGTCATACCTCATATGTGAATGGTGCAATCTTCACAAATGATGGTAGTCGCATAATTACTGCTTCCTGTGACTGCACTATTAAAGTATATACCTCGTTGCTCTTAGCTACCTTTACATATCTATCCTTGTTTCATGCTGTATGATTTTCCATAACTGTATTTATACTCCTTAAATTTCTGGACCACGGCAGGTATGGGATACAAAAACTACAGATTGTTTGCAGACTTTCAAGCCACCACCTCCTTTAAGGGTAATAATTTTGAATCCTATATAGGCAACTTATTGTTTATGTGCTTTCTTCTATATCAGTATGAATCATCTTATTCTAAGTTGCGACATGTTATATTTGTTATTTTGTTTTATCAGGGAGGAGATGCTTCTGTGAACTCTGTTCATTTGTCTCCCAAAAATACTGATCATATAATTGTGTGCAACAAAACATCATCAATATACGTCATGACTCTACAGGGGCAGGTTACTTCTCTTCTTGGCAACCATTCACACTAAAGCTTGAACTCTTTCCTCTTTTTTCATGAACTACATTTCTTCAATTTTGGAACATTTGTGTATTTGTTGATGCATTCGTCCATATCATTGTGTGTTTAAGATATAGTTCTATTTTGTACTAGTTGAGAAACTTGCTGGTACAACTGAAAATTTGGTGCTTTAGCAGTACGGTGATCTGATTAATCATTTACCCTAACTGGCATTACAGAAACTTAGTTACTCATCTCTTCTTACCTTAACTTTATGGAGATAATAGTGGAGAACACACTGGCAATATTTCTTTCCCTAATAATTTGTGTATGAAGTTCCATGTTGTGCTTGAATTCCTCCAGACAACATCCATATTACTTCTTCTTGATACAAACCACCATTATTACCTTATATCATTTGATTAGTATATGCCATAGAGTCTTCAATGAGCCTCTTTGATCTTATCAACTAATATTTCTTTTGGTGTAATCCCACAATAATCAGTTGATTCTAGTGATTTGCCCTTGTGATTGATAATCCTTTTGTTGGATTTCTTGACCTCAAGTTGGGCTCCACAGCTACCTTGCTCTTCAGTTCAGAATCTTCAGATAAAATTAGAATATTGTGACCCGGAAAACAATAATGTGAAAACACAGATTTTGGCCCTCATTGGATATGGATGAGAGTTTCATACGCTTACACTTGGGTGTTTGGTTCTCAAGTATAAATCTGGGTTTTTCCTTTTGGCATGTGGGCCACATGATGATGCACATAAGGCCTATGCATGGGTCATGTCCTAGCAACCCTTGGGCCGGGGCGTGACAAATAATAATAAATCAGAAAAAGAGAAAATTAGTACCTGGGGGGACCAGGTATGTTGGATGAAGGTGGAGCTATGAAGGCTGGAATACAGAAATGGTTGTTTGTCTTTTTATTATAAATACCTAGTTCCAACATTTAAGTGCTAGAAAAATTAACATTTAATTCATAAATCTGACCTATAAGTTGCAGGTGACTTGAACATATTTTGAATTAGGGCTGGCCTCCTTCCTCCTTTATCTCCTCTTTCTTCCTTCCCATTTTACAATAGGTCGCCATGGCCGACTATCTCCACCTTTGCTCTCTTCTCCCCTTCCCTCATTTTTCTGATCCTCCTTTGGCACGAGGAATGTGGGGTGGAAGAGAGGGGAAAGAAGTGGCCATGGCCGACAACAACAAGGCAACTGCCATTTGCAGGTGAGGTTTTAATTCTAGGAATATTTACTAAGACTTATTTCTAGAACATTTTTTTATAAAA
Source organism: Iris pallida (assembly GCA_029216955.1). Taxonomy (NCBI): domain Eukaryota; kingdom Viridiplantae; phylum Streptophyta; class Magnoliopsida; order Asparagales; family Iridaceae; genus Iris; species Iris pallida. The sequence goes on from JANAVB010028196.1 coordinate 13,781,580, forward strand.
CTGGGTAATCTGGAGTAATTTGTTCATTTGATGACCTAAATTAACGGATCTTTTTCTAAAAAAAAACAGACAGCATGGGGAAGTCAATGGAAAAGTAATGGTAGGGAGGTGATCTAAAAAGCTGGAACCATATAGGGTGTTTACTGTAATTTACCCATTGTTTTATCCCATGCTAATGATTGTGTTTGTATCTGACATCCATTTCGGTTGCGACACTATGTAACAGAAAATAAGAAACAGTAGCATTTTAGATATAAGAGATCGATCTACTACACTAGCATGCCTACAATGTCAAATTTGATTTAATAAAGAATGGAGTTTTGCTCCTTGATACAGCTTATTGAAGTTCATTTGTTGCAGGTTGTAAAGAGTTTCTCCTCTGGTAAACGAGAAGGTGGAGATTTTGTTGCAGCATGTGTTTCACCTAAAGGAGAATGGATTTACTGTGTTGGTGAAGACATGTAGGACTCTTGACTTTTTTTCCCCTTGGATTATTCATATACTCTCCGTGTCTCTTCAAAATATAACTGTCTCTACTTTCTCGTATCGAACTTAGCATTGATGTCGATGTCTAGATTATGTCCTTGACATTCATAAACCTTCGGTTTTGGTGACAGGCTATCGTCCATTATTAGGCCTCTCGATTTCTTATATTATTAATACCTGAATAATATGGACTTAATTTCCAACTGTAAATAATAAGTATAGACGAGAGCCTTACTCTCTTTCCTAGTTTGTCTTACTTGTTATTAATTTTAGTCTCACATTGGGAAACCACTTAAGTGGTGCTATCAACTTTTGTATAATATTCCCGAATTCTCTCGAAGTCAAGCCATTTGGTTGAGAGTCGCAATATTACATGGTAACAGAGCAACCTGGGTTCAATCCCTTTGATGTGCATTTTAAGTGCATTTGATAAAAAATATGCAGCTTCATACATCCAGTTCTTTGCCCAAAATGGACCTTCGACCTGCAATGGCATGTTAGACTGAATATATAATCCTCAAAATCAAAAGAATACAACAAATCTAATGCCCTTGAAACTAGCTAACCTGTTGAGCTCTCTGGTGAGTGTATGACCACTAGATTACTCTTCGGTGATAACTAACTGCATTTCAGGTTATCCTCCTTCCAAGTCCTCTTCGGCAGACTCTCTCTTCCTCTCAAGCCATTTTTCCTTGTCATTGAATCTTCTGCTCTGTCCTCATTGTACTCTTTTCCGGCCGTGCCACATTGTTGTCAGCTCCTCCACAACCCACAACACTTCCTCTTCCTCTGGCTACTTGGAGTAGCAATGAAGAAGCGAAGCTTCTCTCTGTGCTGCTTCTAAGTCATTTTTTGGTTGGCAATATTTGTTCTGTTTTTGATTTACTTTTTAAGCTCCTTTTCCTCGGCTGCCTTTTTAAGTCTTTCTCTCTCCTCTCACCTAGTCCATACGCCAGTTCCTCCACTCCCTTGTGCCGGTCCACCTGTTACTTTTTATGCCCTGACAATATTAGTTCAGTTTACGTGAACCCCCTTGTCATCCTCTATCTCACTCTGCTGTCATCCCTGCTTGGTCCAGCTGACAGCATTACCAAGTCATCATGCCTGGCCCTATTATAAACAGCTATGGCCTGGGCCCACTCCATTCTTGGTAAGCAGTGAGGTATCTTTCTTTGAATCAGGATAAGCCCGCTTTGCATCTACTCCCTCACGGTGATATCTTACTCATTTCCTCTACTTTTTGCTCTGTTTATGATTATTCTTTATTTTGCTCCTTGTGTCTTCCGGTAATCTTTGATTGGATTGTAGTCTCTTAGACCTGTGATGGTTTTCCCTACTTCATTATTTGGGCCTCCCTCCACTGTACTCGCTTGATGTTCAGCTACTATGCGAATACTGTCCTCCTCTCACTTGGCCTGCTTATCTGCTATTAATTTATCTACACCTCATGGGTTGCTTCTCTCTTTTAGTCTATTCCTTGTTGTCGGCCCTCGAGCTTCCAGTTGTAGTGATTGATTCCTTGAACCCTAGTCTTCACGATGTTATTTCAGTAGCAAATAGAAACACTGCTCCTGTTGTCTCAGTTACCATCCAGTTAACTCCCAACTGTCAGTTTTACTGGTGTCGTCTCTCTTCGCTGGTCTTCAATCGGTCGTCTCATGAAAATCTCAACTGCTTCATTACCTCTTTCTCCTTTTCTGTGGTGCTCCATGATGTAGAGATGCAGATGATGTGATTGCTTGGGGTTGTGAAATGAATTGGATGTGCCACTTGGATATCCCTATCTGTATTCACAGCCGTATCCACATTAGATTGGCAACAGCATTAGGTTGGCCACGGCATTAGATTGGCAATGACAACTTAGTCATCAACTTCAAGTCATCAGAACTTTGTGGCAAGACCTTTCCTTCTCAGAGTTTAAATGAGTCATGTATCCTGGGAAAACATCATCTTTCTCCCAAAGCCCTACAAGAAATGATTCTCCTTCCGCTCTGGTCTATTCAATGATCTGGGACCATGCAAGCTAAAAGTCTCTTTAACTTCCGCTACTTTGTGGCCTTCATTGATGATCATTCGTGACGACCTGACTCTTTTTACTTCGTTATCTCTCTGAAATTCGCTCACTCTTCATGACATTTCACAATGAGGCCCGTAATCAGTCAATGCTCGGCTAGGACATCCAGGAATTCAGTTTGGACCACGACTTTCTCCACCAAACTTGCTCATATTTGTATCCTATTGTTTGATGATATACACTGCTATTCTTGCTTTGATAAGCAACCCTCGTATTGAATTTGTACTTCACAGCCTCCTTTGATCTGTTTGCTTGTTTTCTTTCGATTTTTGTTTGTTGTTTTACACAATTATGTGCATAAAGGTATTTGAGCATATGGTGTCATTTGATTCTAACTTTATTCCAATTATGACATATGCAGGAATTTGTATTGTTTTAGTTACCAATCTGGTAAGCTTGAACATCTAATGAAGGTCAGTATTCTCATCTGATAAATTGATCTTTGTGGGGAAGTGTACTATATTTATGCATTCGTTTATTTTGTTTTAATATCTACATGTGCTCGAAATTTGATGAGTAGATATGTTAAGTGATTATTCCCTGAACGGCCCTTTTCTTTATCTAGTATATATTGCTAGGCTGGGACATAATTAGGTTAGGAATGTAAACTCATTATAGATGAATGCCATGTAAATATTGCCGTTATTTTATCCACTATATCATATTTTTTGTCTACCTACAGGTTTGTGATATTTATGTATAAGAACTGCCAGCATTTTACAGTTCTATCAATAGTAACGGAGTCATTTTATGCCTGCTTTGAAATATGAACTACACAGTATGTAACACTAACACTAGTAAGGGAGGGAGGCGTGGGCATGGATACGTATCCAGCCAATGCAATAATGAAAAGGGTGGGGGATCTTGGTGCTAGTCAAGGTTGTGAAAAGAGCTAGTCGGGTGGGCACCCGGCGCCTAGGCGGCCGCCTAGATCTAGGCGGTTCAAAAATAAATAAATAAAATCCAAAAAATCTATTGAAAATTGCAGAAAAAATTCATAAAACTTCAAAACATGCATAGTCGGGAGGTCTAGGCGGGCATCGGGTGCCTAGACCGCCTTTTAGAACAATGGTGTTAGTAGCCCAAGACACGGATGATCGTTAATGACTGGCCTTATATGGAAAAAAAAAACATCCTGCGAGAATTCTAGTAGAGATCACATTTAATGCTTGAACTTACTGGCATAGCTAATAAAAGATTTACTGGCATGGCCACGTGAGTGTTTATGATGATATTTCTTGCTTGGATTCCTTAATCAGCTAACCAATTATCTTTCAACAGGTTCATGACAAAGAAGTGATTGGTGTTGCTCATCATCCTCATAGGAACTTGGTTGCCACATACGGAGAAGACTGCACCTTGAGACTATGGAAACCGTGAATAATTGCTCATTTTTTTGAAGGCTGTGGATTCTTCTCCCTCAGCTCATCATACTCAAAGTTGTAACCTATTGCTAGCTAGCAGATGTGAATGATAAATCTCAGTCCCCTAAGTTCTTCTGGTAGTTGGAATGAAAAGTATGTAGCCTTTTGGTGCAAAGAATGGGTACCATATTATACCTTGAAATATGTAATTGTATTGACCTTATGATTCTAGTGGACATGCAAGCTCGCATATTTACTTTGCATTTTTTAGTATTTTTCCATATTGTGCTGTATCTCTGCCACATTTTCCACTTTGAATTAGGAAGTAGAAACTAGTCTTTTGGAGCAAACTCCTTTTTTGGAGATTATGATGGTCTATCACTATGGAAATTGGAACTAATGCCCATTTGTTCTGATGCAAAGCTACTGTGGTGCTAATGTTGAAGCTGTTAATTGCTTGTAACCTTTCAAAAATGTATTAAGAATAAAACATTTAAAGGCTTGTGGAGTTACTATGGGATTTAATTCCGATGGTTGAGAATCCATTGAGATTCCGTTGGTTCATTTGAAAGTTTTCCTAGTACAGTACATGTCGACTTTAAAAGTGATTTCTACTTTTTACTGGGAAAATTTTGCTGGATGGTTGAACTTTCTTTTGTAAATTCTTTCCAGATTATATGGTTACAGTTTCTTTAAATCTTGTACTTGCCAATATATTGCTATTTTATTTTAATGGAATTTTGTTGGGATCTCCTTGCCATAGCGATCCTCAGTGACAGCTGCAGGAATATCATATTTGCAGTAGGGCTTAGGAAGAGAGTTCATTTTTGTTCACTCACCAATATCATGGTGATTGTTCACACCTCAATCACATGGAGACATGTGACAAATAAAACTTCTTTAAGAGTGGTTTTGTACAATCTCGAAAATAGGTTTGTGATTTTATTTGTCACATGTCTTCATGTGATTGAGGAGTGAACAATCACCATGGTATTGGTGGGTGAACAAAAATGGACTCCTTCGGAAGATGTGGAAGGATCAGAATTGTAGTCATTGGGAATCGTAGTAGTCATTCATAAAGTAATAGTATTCAGTACATCTTTGTTGCACACGAGCCATCAGTTCTATTTCTCTCTCCTTTTAGGAAAAAATTGATACGTGTTCAATACATTCATTGAAAGTGTTTTTGTAACATTTAAAGTAGTTTTGACTAAAGGATTTGACATATGTTAATTTTTTATTGGAGGGTGAACAAATATTATAGTTTTGGTGGGTGAACAAAAATGGACTCCTATGTGGATTGGTGGATTAGTTAGCAGCTCGATGACTTTGGCTTGATGGGTTGGTTGTTCGCAAGTGTAGTTTGTGATAGATCCCATTCATGCTTCCTGTTGATCCCAGAAGTTGTGTAGCAGTATAGACAAAGGACCAAAGGTGTGCCAGTGCTACCGGGGCATCCAAGAAAAATGTTACGAAATCTCTTTATGAAGTCCTTGATGGGTTCTCCTTCCGTTTAAACTGTGGAAACTGAGTTTAGCCATGGTCACCTCTTCGTCGTTCTCAGAGTAATTGCGTTTCGAGGTCTTTCCAGGAAGCGATTGAGCATAAAGGAAGGCTTTTGAACCAACGAAAGCCAACTTTTTTAAGATTGACAATGAAGAGTCTGACCATAATGGCGTCACTGCCTACTACATTACCGGTCTGGACCCAAAAGTGATAAATATGCCGACTTGGAGAGCTTTGCCGTTGCACAATTGTAGCGTTGGCAGTTTGGATTTGCGAAGATACGAAATCATTTTCCATTCCGGCGGGTAAGGATGGACGACGACTCGTTAGCAAATCCCACCTATCATCTCTGTCTGACGCGCTTTCTATGCTATCGCTCTTCCATCGTCAACCTCCTTTACTCTTTCGAACTTGCCAGCGGTCTCCATCAATTTCCGCAATCCAGAGATCAACCAGAAAAGCGTCTCGATCGGAGCAAAAAGTGTCGCTATAAGCAGTTCGTACTTTCTTCAATTCTTCCCATTAAAACAAGTAAATCAATTTGAGCTTGTATGCTTTTCAAAGTGCTATGTTTGGATCTAGCAATCCCCTGTTACTCCGATCAGCTACCGAAACGAGGAGGAACACTCTCTTCATTGTTTGCATTGTACTGAATTAAGAGTTGTTCTCGCATTTGTTTGAGCTTATCAATAGTTGCCTCATCTTGCTTAAGAGCCTCTACACAGAGTATGAGATTTTGAGAACGTCTTCACTCGTATAAGCCAATACTTTTTTTTTTTAATACTTTTGTAGTGTATGTGAAGATGACAGCATCATCCAACCATGTTCTACTTGTAGTTGAAGGCTTCATTTTGTTGACACGAACCTAGAGCTAGGAGCCAAAAAAAATGGACCCAAGGATTAAGCAATATCATTAGATAAAGCTTCTACATAAGCCAAAAATTCTGAAAGAACGCCCAACGTATACAGATGGTTGTATCAAAGTTTTAATACATCAACTGTATGACAAGTGAGCTCTACCTCAAAGTATATATATATATATATATATATATATATATATATATATATATATATATATATATATATATATATATATATGAGAAAAATATATATATATATGAGAAGATCACTTCATAAATGCAAGAGAGTAGTACAAAGTGACATATCATGTCTGATATGTTCAGTAATACAAGGTGGAGTTTCATCAAACATGTTGATAGTTGATGCAAGATTAGAAAACAGAGTATTAGCAGTTAAAGCATGAGCTGCTGTGTTTGCTTGTCTTGAAGCAAAGTTGAAGGAGATGTTTGAATCAGATAGAAGCAGGGATCTCCCTTGGTCTATGATGTGTCTAGCTCTCCATAAGGTAGTCATTTCTGGATGATATATATATATATATATATATATATATATATATATATATATATATATATATATACTTGCATGATTTATTAAGAGAGGGTGTCCACTTGTCATACGGTGGCTGTATCAAAACTTTGATACATCCATCTGTATCAAGTTTTACACCAAAAGTTGTTGGAGACTCGTGAGGCGATGACGATGGATCTACTATGACTGGTTTTCGGAATTCGTTTGACTTGATGGACATTATTTTTATTAATTACATGGGGACAAAAACAAATAGTATTTTTGGTGACACTCATAAATGATTAAAAAACACCTAATGTCATCTCTACTTCGAAAGGAACGTACGGGGTGGATGTGTTTTCTCCATCACTACCATCATAGTCTTGACACTATTAATATGACTCTTGCCATGATATGTGACTTATCAACAGATCTCAATCTTTGTTTAATTTTGTTTGTTTACGACCTAAGCATTGGCATTGTTGCACACGCATCTAAGTATGATAAGCATGCATGAAACTTCTAAAAAGGAAAAGCACCCTACAAATATATATTACTAGGATTAAGCCACCATCCTACAAGCACTTTTCACAACAACTTTTGGCCTTTGCAAGATTAAAGCATCATCTATACGTACCCATAGCTTGGTTGATATTGAATGAGTTGAAATTACTCTATATTGACGATTTTGAATTATAAGTTAGAAGTAGGTGAGTTGCATTTAAACTACATTAAAATGTAGCATTTTGGTTTTTAATTAAGTGCTCCTCTAAGCTTTTGGTTATTGTTATCTCGTATTGTCTACTTCATAAACTTAGCAACATTAATCATGACAAGAGTTGTCTATTTTAATCAGGTCGTGTAATCATCAGAAAGGTTGACAAGTGCTGTTGGATATCAATGCAGGAGAACTTCTGGTTCGATATTTGAGCCTTTCCGTATCTGTCAAATTAATATGCTAAAAAAACAGATTTGTATGGGCCTCGTGGATTACGTTTCAAAGCGGATTAGCGCGGAGGCAAGCCCAAATCCTATCCTTTGGTGGGCGGATCAAGTTGGTGCGGACAATAATTTCAGCTATAGCCATCTACTGGCTCCAAGTTGTTCTAATCCTGACTTGTATTATTACTAAGGTTGAAAGGAGTTGTAAGAATTTTATATGACGGGGTGCATGGAATAGGTTGGACGGAACTATGCATACCAATCCTGAAACCGTATTATCTTATATCAGAGAACTTTTTGGCCTAACGGATAAACAACACTTTTTTCGTTCTCGTATAATATATACTTTCGCACATCATAGTAAGTGAAGAAAAATACCAACTTATGGTTGGATCCTTGGCTCCATTAATCAAAATAGTTTACTAGACCGGTTGGGCTGGATAATTTATAAATTGATTGGGAGTAATGAATCTGTTAGTTTAGTTGTGTGATTGGAAACTGACAATGGGATGTAATTTAATGTTAGTCAGTTGTGTTCTTTGTCAACGAGCGAGGTTTACTTGGATAACTAGTTTGTTTTCTTCTCATCGGAAAAGGGAAAAGAAAGAGAAAAATATAAAAAGAGGGAAAAAAAGTTTGTTTTCTTCTTATTGACCTTTCTATTTTTTAGTGGCACTTTTGGGTGGAGATTCGCAAATGATACTTCACGATGTTAAAGTTGTTCCAAGTGTACGACTATCAACAAGTTTTAATTTACTTGTGAATGAATGCTGGATGGACCATCTTGAATGGCATGAGTTGCATGCGGGACCCACAAAAAAGCTAGTGGAATTAAAAAAAAAAATATATTACAAAATTTATCTTCTAACTTTATCTTTACTTCAAGGGCTCCTATCTTTTATACTTATTACAAAACATATTTAAAATTATACGGCCAACCCCTATAGTTATAGCAGGATTTGATATGAGATCCATGAAGCCGATAATTCTTTTAGTCAATGTTAAAAGATTTTTTTTTTTCTTATAGGATATATATTTTTGTTATAGGATAACAAAATGTCATGTATTGAAATACCAAAAGACAAGTCTGTTAAGTCAAAATAAACTAAGAACAAAATTGTTGCAGTCATTGTCAAAATTAAATAATTTCCTCAACCGTAGCTCTAATTGTCCAACGTTCCCAATTTCCTCTACCCGTCCGTCGTAGCCAATCTCCTCTACCCGTCCGTCGTAGCCAATCTCCTCTACCCTTCCATTATTGTCAGTATTCTCTCTCTCGCTCTCGATCCTCTTGGAGGTAATTGAACAGTAGAACAAGTTACAATTTTTTTCTTTTTCTTTTTATTATTATTATCATATGAACTAATCCAAACATTGTTATTTATATATTAATTTATTTGTCGAGGACATCAAATTCATTTTTTGGTTAGAAATATCTTGAATTTTTATTAATAATTCATTGTGACATATATTATTTGAATATATTATTTTGCTTATTGTTTTATTTCTTGAATTTTGTATTGATAATATTATTCTATCGTTGTCTGTGAAAAAAAAATATATGAGCATGTGTATCACTTTTAGAGTTTGTCTCATGTCTCAAAATTTAAAATCCGGTACTGCTATAGTTTATAATTTCTATAGAATACTATCACTGACCACTCCTATATTTTATAAAATTTGTAAATGAGAGTGGTGGTTAGTGTAATTATTTTCGGTATAGAAATAGACTATGTAATACTCATAAAACATGGAAGGATCATGTCACGTCCCGCTTCCCAGACTTAAACGGTGACGTCATAAACACATCTCCAGGCTACGCGCCGAATTCGCGATTGTCGCCCGTAACCATCAGAATGGAAAATACAATGACTTACATTTCATTACACATATTGTAACTATTATACATGAAACCTTTTCTAAGGATAGAATGTCCTGCAAGTTTATTACAACAAAGTAATTTACATAAACTAACAACAACAACACGGTCATCTCTTGAGAGTCTTCAGATAACTACTCCTCGACGTACAGCGGTAACGCCTCGGCGAAAACGTCTTCTTTTTCTCCTAGTGGACAAAATACTAGGTCGTTTAGAAACGACGAGCAAGTCCTCGGCCAAGAACGATTAAGAGTAAAAAAAATATAGAATAAAATGAGACATAATAGTTTTATAAGGTACTTTTCATTGAAAAGAAGTATCATATTAATGTATGAGTATCATGTTCCTTTTATCTAGATAGGCGGCATGAAATGAAATGCACAAAGGGAATTAAACCTAACATGGAATGCAATATTGGAGAACAATTCCTGAATATTCATCTAAATAAATTTCCATCAACAATCCCGTTAACCTGGGATCAGGCTGTGAATTTGGTGGCACGGTGCTTAGTATCCGGCCTGGAGCCTCCCTTGGGCTTAACAATCACCTATTCGATGTTACTGTCGAAATAGATGTAAAAATCTGGAGCCTCCCTTGGGCTTAGTTTGCCTCCCTTGAGCAAACGAAATAAGAGCCTCCCTTGGGCTTAGTTTGCCTCCCTTGAGCAAACGGAAATACGTGAGCTAAGCCTCATGACAAACTCGATTCACATGGCCTTACGAACGAGTAGAAACTTTACTGATCAGCTTTTTAACTTTAATTATGTTATGGGACTATTTAGGGATATTCAGGTTGTTCTTCCCTGTAATGTCCCGCTCCGCATCGGTGCATTATGATGAGTCGATGACTCGAAGAGTTGCGTTGACCCGATGAGGTATCGATATGAATCGATGCAAGAGTTACGTTGGCCAAAGGTAAGCATTGAGTCGGTTGGAATCTATGAATCGAATCGATGCAAATGATAAGTCCCGCTTGAGCAAGTGCTGATTTTAGTTGATCTGGTGTGCAGGCTATACCTTTATGCTGGATTACGGAACGTGGTATGGGCGCGATAGGCCAAATCAACCGAGTAGTTCAAAGGAATGGCTAAGTCCGGGAGTTAGCTATGCGATCGAGTTATGGAAGCGAGACGCTTCAATCGGCAAAGCGGCAAGGCGTATCGGCTTAAGGTGGGCGGGTTCTTGACTCTCTCTTCCTATTCCTTCACGTCTAATAAAATGTATTATGGTATGCGTAAAGTTGCAATTGAGTAAGCGAGCGTGGCTCGACGAGTAAGTGTCTAAATATGCGTTGAACACTAAGGTAGAACATTGAACATTGAACAATTAAAGCGACGTGCATCAAGTGTACGAGTCGCGGTAGGGCAATGATGGTAGAACATTGAAAGATAACATCGAGATGTGCATAATGTGTACGGCTCCGAGAACATTGAACTCTAGGCGTAGAACATCGATTATGGTGCTGAGCGTGCCTTTGCGCACTTAAGCTACGAAATGACTAAGTAAATACGGAGGTAGGCTATGCGAATAACATTATGAACGGGATGCGTGAATATAAGTACGAGACGACTAAGCCGTTGGGCGTCGTGCATCAATATGGATGTGTTGGGGCATAACGCCGACGGAGCTCCCCATATGAATGGTAGATTATGTTTATGGCACGGGAAACCGTTTATGTGCGAGACTATGTTTATGGAATACGAGATTGGTTGGTATGCTATGGATGGTATGATATGGTACGTATTGCATGGTCAATGGACTCGGATGGCCCGTGCACGGGTACGGCTTCCCTCGAACGGTTACACCGGGGCGCCGGGACCGTTCGGCCTAGAAGGAAATTATGTGTGGTATTTATGGTGTACGACATTCGGACGGATTGCGACCGTTCAGTGCTGTGATAAGCTATGATATCCGTAAGTTTGGGATCCTTCGGATACTGGGCTAGCAACCCGTATCGAAGCGATTGTAGGCTTACACATATGAGATGCCAAGTCTATTACGGTACGAAACACTGTGACCTTCATATAGATAGGGCCGGTGGGCTGAGATGAGAGCTGGGTGCAGGCGTAGGGCCTGCCACCCATTATGCATATGTTTACGTTTATGATTGGTCATTTGCGTGAATGAGATGATTTATGTTAAGTTCTAACCCGTGCAGGCTAGGCAAAAAGGAACGGGATGAGCACGAACTCTATGTTTACATTTATGTTATGGCTAACTGTATCTGCTGCAGGAACACGGTATTGGACACCTTTATGATAAGTTGCTATATATGAAGATTGCCATGAAAACCGATCCTAAGGCTAAATAGAAAGATCACAAATTAAGATGCATGTTTCACTAAAATGATTTAGTGCTTGGTTTGGGTGCGAGCGGGTCTTGATCAGTGCGAAGCGAGGACGAAAGCACTAATCCCCCACTAGTTTATGTGCAGGCTCAGGTTATGATCGGCTCGGGACGGAGCTTGGCTTGGACGTGCCGGGGCATGGAGTCCTTGGCGTTCAAGAGGAGCTTCCGCATATGCGTTCGGACTTGAGACATGGAGATGTTCGGTCGAAGACTACTTGGTGGCTATAAAGAGGCATAATGTATGGAACAATGTAATCCTTTGTGAGCTAGAGAGATCATGAGCGTTGTAGCCAATTGGCATATATGTTGGGCTATTCAGAGCCTTTGTAATCTTCAGTTCAAAATCAATAAAAGAGATTTTTATGTTTTACTTCGTTTCCTTCCGCTGCTTATGTTATCGATTTGAGATAGTTCTGTGTGAACCTGTTATCTTGCCTTACACGAGCGCAACTCCAGGCTCGTGCGGCATCGCGCCCCAACGAGGACGATGATTCGGGTAAAATCTAGCGAAGACGAGCGATTTTCCGGGTCGGGGCGTGACAAGTTGGTATCAGAGCGGTTCCATCCTTTGGACCGTGCGTGAATCTCTTTGACCCTCAGTTGTTTCGCTATCGAATTCAGTTGACTCTAAGTTGTCTCCGCAACCGCATGGCTCATGGATCTGTTCGACGCTACATTGGATGTTCCATACAATAAGTCTATATTAAGTGCGTACGTCTGCCACAAGTATGTCGTGACTATCACGCTGCCTCCGAGTGCCGTCGGAGAATGTTGGTTGCACGAAGTGCAACGAGTTATGGAATGTTGGTTACACGAAGTGCAACGAGTTATGGAATGCTGGTCGCACGAAGTGCAACGAATATGGGATGTTGGTTGCACGAAGTGCAACGAGTTATGGAATGCTGGTCGCACGAAGTACAACGAATATGGTGATGTTGGTTGCACGAACTGCAATGATATATGTATTGTCGGTCGCACGAAGTGCGAGAAACTATGTGTTGTTGGTCGCACGAAGTGCGAGGAGATATGTGTTGTTGGTTGCACGAAGTGCAACGGGTCGATATGTGAGGCAATGCGTATTATGTGGCTACGCTAATGGTTATGTGTTGTTGGTTGCACGGAGTGCAGCAAGTCGTGGATCGTTCGTTGCATCAGTGCAACGAGTCGATATGGTATGGTGCGTGTTGTATGGCTATGTGGATGGATAGCGATATGTTGCACGAGATTGAGTATCAAGAATGAGTTGTTGCACGAGTTGCAACGAATGGGATTGGAAGATCGTGGAGGCGATTTGAACGAGTCGAGTTGAGTGGGCGAACGTTTATGTTGGCCGTACGTCGTGTTGAGCTTTGGATAAGCGAATGTTGCGGGTATGATCGATATGATCGCCATGACACGGTTAGATTGAATGTATGTCAAACTTGAGCTAACGTTAGAGCTGGGATCGGAAGGATCGCCATACGGGACGGTTAAGTTGAAATAGATGTCGGACCTATGCGGAGTGTAATGTCGAGTAATGACTCAATTTCGAGTGGTATATGCAATACCAATTATGCGATTAGTATAGCAAGGTATGGTGTCGATAACGATAGGCTCGATCCTGAGTGGTATATGGGATACCACTTAGCGATGGTTATGTTAAGCCGGTTGGTGACTTGCGATAAGTTACGTCGAGACGATTGTATTGTTATGATATGTTTGTCCTCAACGGACGGAGTAATACCGAGACTTGAGTGGGAATAACTCTAGAGAAGTCGATGCAAGAATGCTTTGATGAATTAAGTTGAACGATTATGTGCGAAGTCATACTTATGGATGATACATCGGGCGAGGATTCGTTAAGTTTAAGTTCAACGATAGGCCGAGCATAGCGAAGGAATGTTACGTTGAGGAAATAGTCGACCCGGTCGGACTTATGTTAAGTTAGTACGAAAACTTGTTCGGAACGCGTTGAGTAGGTACGAGAAAATCGTACGAACGAATATGGGTTAGTGCGATGAGTCGGTAGCACGATTTGGAAGTACGAGTTAGGGATATGAGAATGGATATGTGAAATCGAAATTGTGTCGCGACGATGTTAAGTAGTTACAACGGAATGGATCTTGATAAGTGCGAGACTTGATTCGTATTCAAATTCGGATAACGGCAGTGATAGCAACGAATCTAAGCTTATGAGAAAGGAAGATGTTCAAGTTATGCATATCGACGATGGTATTGAGGCGTATCAAAGACGATATGCAATAACTCGGGGATACTCTGATCGAATGAACGAGAATTATGTTGAGCATTGTTGTTGGATGAATAAGATGCAAGTTAAGTTGATGTCGAGTTGGATGATAACGGTAGGGATGCTTCGGAGAAATTGAGAGTCGATGGATATTACTTGAAGGAAAATAAAAGTGTCAGGATTTCTTCGTGGATCACCACTATGTTGACATTCTTGTCTTGAGCGAGCGCAACACCAGCCTCGCACATACGTCACGTCAAATTAGAACGATCATTCGGCGTGAGCGCTGGTATGGTGATTCATCCAGCGGGGATGATCGAACTTGCAAGGCGTGGCAAATTTGATATGGACTTGTGGTTTGATGCGAAAGTTGTTCGAGGATGGTTTTGATGAGTACGGAATGTGGCAAGCTATGATCACGGATAGGTAAACTCGGACCTGAGGCGAGTAGATGTCGTGCGATTGGCAAGGATAGTCGACGGTAATGCCTAAGTGATTCGAGTAGCAACGGCACATCAGTTGCGCGGGGATAGAGAAATTACGGATTGATATGTCGGATTGGGTAAAGTCCCGTAGGAAGTGTCGTGAATTGATTTGGCTCTGCGATAGGATATAGCATGGTTCGTTGTAACTATCCCTCGTTGATGATCTTCAATTATCGAGCGTAGTTTCGGGGCAGATGACCCTAGAAGACTTGACCGCCAAATCAAGTGAATGTTGAAGTCCCATAGGATGACCCTAAAGAAGTCGCGTAAGAAAGTTCGTCCAGGATGAAGATGGTGTAGTGCATGTTGAGGATAAGTCTAAGCGAGTGAGTATTGTGTTTCGAAAGTTAGCGAGTAACCGTCGACTAGAACGATATGGTTAGAAAGTCTATGATCGATCGAATGGATACGTGGATAGACTGGGTTAGTCGATGATCGAGTATATATTGAGGAACGTGCCTAGTATAGCGATGCGGTAAGGCGATTGCAAGAATTTTGCAATGCGCGAGGGCGACGGATAGTAGAATGACCCTAAGAGTTGTGTCGTGGAACGGTTTGAGTAACGGTTAGGCTATGTGTGTTGAGCGCGCGATTTATGTTACGAAATGAATTAGTCGGATTGATTCGAGAATTGAGTAAAGGATTCGTACTTGATCGAGAATCGGAGATAGATGCATTGTAAGAGACCTTGGATCGGAAAGATTGTTGTCTTTGAGCATCGTAGACTCAAGTTGACCTCTTGTGTCGGGAGAGATTAAGTATGATGTCTGGATAAATTACCTAGCGGGGGTAGCCCCAGACGCGATATGTATATGGTTCAAAAATGTAGATCGTGTTGGGATAGTTGTGTGCGAGACTTAGTACGGATTGTAGGCAAAGAAATTTGAGACATGTGGACGTAGTCCATGTCGTGGAGGCCAAGGGTTATGAATGATTGGATAAAATACTTGAGTTATGTAAGAGATAGGCAAACGGTTGGGCGAACAGGCATTACAGAGAATTGTTGTGATCAGATGTGCAATGACTCAATGCAATGCGAGTGTTAGGTGGCCGGCGAGAAACTTACGAGATCGAAGTTATGGTTGAATTAAGTTATGTGCAAGATATTGGAAGATGATCGCATGTTATGGGATGATGCATACGAAGAGTATTTTGGGAATAGGCGCTAAGATATGACTAAGTCGAGTACGGACCGATGGATGCTTGAGGATTTAAGTTAAGCCTGTTAGTTGTCCCGATATCCTACAACTGAGCTTGGCTGAAATGCATATATTGGTGGGACGCCTAAAATATGTGTATGATCCAAACTAAGTTGTATGATTCAATGATAGTAGCACGAGATCGTGAAGCGATCTATGCGAGGCACTTGGATTAAGTGTTGGTTTCGGTTCGAGGACGAACCTGATTTTGAGTGGTATATTATGTAATGTCCCGCTCCGCATCGGTGCATTATGATGAGTCGATGACTCGAAGAGTTGCGTTGACCCGATGAGGTATCGATATGAATCGATGCAAGAGTTACGTTGGCCAAAGGTAAGCATTGAGTCGGTTGGAATCTATGAATCGAATCGATGCAAATGATAAGTCCCGCTTGAGCAAGTGCTGATTTTAGTTGATCTGGTATGCAGGCTATGCCTTTATGCTGGATTACGGAACGTGGTATGGGCGCGATAGGCCAAATCAACCGAGTAGTTCAAAGGAATGGCTAAGTCCGGGAGTTAGCTATGCGATCGAGTTATGGAAGCGAGACGCTTCAATCGGCAAAGCGGCAAGGCGTATCGGCTTAAGGTGGGCGGGTTCTTGACTCTCTCTCCCTATTCCTTCACGTCTAATAAAATATATTATGGTATGCGTAAAGTTGCAATTGAGTAAGCGAGCATGGCTCGACGAGTAAGTGTCTAAATATGCGTTGAACACTAAGGTAGAACATTGAACATTGAACATTAAACAATTGAAGCGACGTGCATCAAGTGTACGAGTCGCGGTAGGGCAATGATGGTAGAACATTGAAAGACAATATCGAGATGTGCATAATGTGCACGGCTCCGAGAACATTGAACTCTAGGCGTAGAACATCGATTATGGTGCTGAGCGTGCCTTTGCGCACTTAAGCTATGAAATGACTAAGTAAATACGGAGGTAGGCTATGCGAATAACATTATGAACGGGATGCGTGAATATAAGTACGAGACGACTAAGCCGTTGGGCGTCGTGCATCAATATGGATGTATTGGGGCATAACGCCGACGGAGCTCTCCATATGAATGGTGGATTATGTTTATGGCACGGAAAACCGTTTATGTGCGAGACTATATTTATGGAATACGAGATTGGTTGGTATGCTATGGATGGTATGATATGGTACGTATTGCATGGTCAATGGACTCGGATGGCCCGTGCACGGGTACGGCTTCCCTCGAACGGTTACGCCGGGACGCCGGGACCGTTCGGCCTAGGAGGGAATTATGTGTGGTATTTATGGTGCACGACATTCGGACGGATTGCGACCGTTCAGTGCTGTGATAAGCTATGATATCCGTAAGTTTGGGATCCTTCGGATACTGGGCTAGCAACCCGTATTGAAGCGATTGTAGGCTTACACATATGAGATGCCAAGTCCATTACGGTACGAAACACCGTGACCTTCATATAGATAGGGCCGGTGGGCTGAGATGAGAGCTGGGTGCAGGCGTAGGGCCTGCCACCCATTATGCATATGTTTACGTTTATGATTGGTCATTTGCGTGAATGAGATGATTTATGTTAAGTTCTAACCCGTGCAGGCTAGGCAAAAAGGAACGGGATAAGCACGAACTCTATGTTTACATTTATGTTATGGCTAACTGTATCTGCTGCAGGAACACGGTATTGGACACCTTTATGATAAATTGCTATATATGAAGATTGCCATGAAAACCGATCCTAAGGCTAAATAGAAAGATCACAAATTAAGATGCATGTTTCACTAAAATGATTTAGTGCTTGGTTTGGGTGCGAGCGGGTCTTGATCAGTGCGAAGCGAGGACGAAAGCACTAATCCCCCACTAGTTTATGTGCAGGCTCAGGTTATGATCGGCTCGGGGCGGAGCTTGGCTTGGACGTGCCGGGGCATGGAGTCCTTGGCGTTCAAGAGGAGCTTCCGCATATACGTTCGGACTTGAGACATGGAGATGTTCGGCCGAAGACTACTTGGTGGCTATAAAGAGTCATAATGTATGGAACAATGTAATCCTTTGTGAGCTAGAGAGATCATGAGCGTTGTAGCCAATTGGCATATATGTTAGGCTATTCAGAGCCTTTGTAATCTTCAGTTCAAAATCAATAAAAGAGATTCTTATGTTTTACTTCGTTTCCTTCCGCTGCTTATGTTATCGATTTGAGATAGTTCTGTGTGAACCTGTTATCTTGCCTTGCACGAGCGCAACTCCAGGCTCGTGCGGCATCACGCCCCAGCGAGGACGATGATTCAGGTAAAATCTAGCGAGGACGAGCGATTTTCCGGGTCGGGGCGTGACATCCTCTGCCCAATGCTTCCTAGCTATTTCTAAGTACATTTTCTAAATGACTTTAGATTTTTGGGAATAACCCGATTTTTTTTTTCTGAAAGTAAAAAATTTGACTATCTTGAATTTTCCAAAATTTTCGGCAGAGTCTTATTTGTATAGTGTAAGCCCCCTGAATTTTCAAAATTTCTAAATGAATTATTTTCGATAATTCATTTTGATTTAATAAATTTTGATCATTAAATGCTCTTTACCGTAACTTTGATTTCTAGAGCATCAGGGATGCCAGTCTCTGGAAACTTTCTTCTTGAAGTTTGTAGTAGACGAGATTATCTTCATGTGGATACATCGTGTCCCACTCAAACTTGTTTCCTTGTGCTCCATTTGCTTCGCACAACTTTTGGGTCAAATTAGACCAATTTATCGTCTGTCGGAATTTGTGACTTAACTTCCAATTAAATTTTGAGACCCGACATCGATCCAACCTGTCAACCCAAAGTATGGACATAGCCCACATGAATCCTACTACCGATGTCACGACCCGGTCCTAATTACTTGGGTCGAATCGAATCATGCCCAGCCTGCACCGTTGTTGAGACGGTGGCAGTAAGCTGTATCCATTTGCAGGTAATATCAATAACACAATAATTGCCACAATTTATTACTCCGAATTTAAAAACTTTTACAATGAAATGAAAGATACAACTTAAATCCATTTTCTACATACATCATGAAGAAAAAAAAAACTCTAGGCAAACAACTCATCAGTCTCGAAATCATCGTCCTCTAGTTGGGACCTCGAGAAATATCGCGGAACAAAGCCTCAACAGTGTTACCTAAAAATGTTGGGTCTCCAGTCAGGAGTGAGCAAAGTACAATTCATGCTAATTTGACAATTGAAATAATAATAGAATCATGCACTTTTAAACAATTTGAAATAAACAGTTCTCCAGCAGTTAAAATATTGTGATGTGAATAGGCAATGAATATGACCGGCTTGGGTTGTACAGTGAATGATATGGCTTATCTCCGTGTGTATGAGGGGTAAGCTAATACAGTTCTAAATTATTACTTTGGATGTGGTCATACTCATTACACTACTCCCCCAGTCCCCAAACAGTTACAGTAGTTACATTCAGTGCTCTCAGAGAGAGTTCCGTGTTGCATCATGGTTTAAACTTGCATTAAAAAGATTACTAAATAATTGTAAACTAACACAAAATATACTTGCCTTGGTTTGACTGGATTTGAAAGGTTGAAGACTTCGAGATGAAAATTAGACTCGTCCTCGAAATCCTACATTCGAGAAGTTTGACTCAGATTCCAGAGTTACCATGCTAACTATGCTAGTTGAAATCTCTAAGTTGTGTCCTAATCAATTTTAAATCTTTATTTACACAATCACAAACAAATCGATTATCGGGTGCGTTGTAATTAATTACGAGGGAAAGATCAATTTAACTTTTTTATTTTGGAAAAACTCGTAGTTACCAATTTAATTGGTTAAAACTTTGTATTTTCGTAATTATACATATAAAACTAAATTTCTTGTTTAATGAGAAAACATGATCTTTATTTAAAATATTACAAACTTGTAAATTTTAATGTGAGAGAAATCTTATTAATTTTTCTATATCAAAAATATTATTTATTTTAGTTTTACGCGTCTACGCTAAAAACCAGCAAAACCAGAAAATAAAAGAAAAAAACTACGCTACAATATTTACAGGCCACAGAGAAAGGAAATAGAAAAGTTGGGCTTATGCCCTTACAAATTATTTTACATAAATTAAAATAAAAAGAAACATTTGTTTAGTTCTAAAATTATCCTATAATTTAATTATAAATAAAGCTAATAATTAAAATAAATTTAATAGTGAGTCTCAGATATTGGTCCAATCGTCATATAGGCTAATGCCTCAACGTCCGGGCGAAACCGGTTTCGTTTGCACTTAGCCAGGGCCCATTGACCAATACGGTCGTCGCCCAAAAAAATCCAAAATAATATTCTTTTCCGAAAACCATTTTAAAATTATATAATTAAATTTTATAGAAAAATCCGGCAGCACTTCCTCTATTTTCGGGATAACCCAAAACTGGGAAAATGTGCCTCAACACCCAATATAAATCCCAAACCAGGGAAACCCATAAATTAAATTCCATAACCATTTTTATATAAAAATTTATATTCACAGAAACGTTTCCGAAAATATTCGGAAAACCCGAAATAGGATCAGAATTAATGAACCAGAGTATTAATATTCGGAAAAATCCAAAACTAAATACTCATCCAAAATCTCAGAACCTTCCCAGGCTAATCTCGAAAATTTTGAGAACAAAATACACAGGACCTAACCCGAAATATTCGGAAATTCCAAAATCAAAAACGTAAACCCACAGAACCAAACATAGAAAATAGTTTCGGAAGTTCCGTAACTATAACGTAAACCGAATCAGAATTTCCGGAAAGGAATCGGGGACCAAAAATCATCATAGACAATTACGGGAGTGACGAACTACTGTGATTATCCAGAAATTACCCAAATCGACAGAATTCGAAGGGTTGCCTCGGACTCGGGACACGCCTCGCCGGAGTTCGGCTGCGTAACCGCAGACCAGATCGAGAACGGAAACCGACGGGGCACGGAACGACAGTAGCGGAGGCTGGGTCGTCGGAGACCTAGGGAACGGGCGCGGGGCCAGCGGCGTGCGCTGGTGGCGGCCGAGAGGGGCGCCGGAGTCGGGTCGCGCGCGAGAGTCCGCGGGGCGACCGGGAGGACGTCGGGGCGGCGCCGCTAGAGGTGGCGGCCGCGCGGAGGGGCGCGATGGCCGGGAACGGCGACGGCGGGCGGAGTTGGCCGCGGGGGTCGGCGCTCGGGCGGATCGGGGGAGGGTTTTCTCAGGAAGAGGGAGAGAGGAGCGAGGAGGAAGAGTGCACTGGGAGTTGGGGAAAGGGGTGGTTTGATATGGGAGGGGAGAGAAGACTTGTGCTGGTGATAGTTATGGGGAGTGGTGGAGGTGTTGTGAAGAGTGGGATTAAGTACGTGGAGGGGTTTTCTCATGTGTGGAGGAGAGAACAATTCGTGCTGGAAATTTGGGGAGAAGGCCTGGTCGTGGGGAGACCAGGCCATGGGCTTATAAATTTTTTATTTTATTTTTTATTATAAGAATAACTAATAGAAATTAAATATATAAACAGAAATTAAGAGGAAGAGATTGGGTTAGGAAATCGGGATCAGGGTGCGGGTTCGAACTGGTCCAGGCTCGGGTCAGGTCAGCAACCAAAAAGCCGATGATTAATTTTTTTTGAAATTAATTTTCGAACCCACAAAATAATAATAATAATAGCAATAATAAGCACTAACTAAAATCTACGCTACAAAACCAATAATTAATTAATTCTAAAATTCTGGGTTTCACAACCGACGTGATACTTGTGTCCCATTTAATTGAGCCCCCGCATGTTACTTATTTACCCGTGTTCATAAACACCAAAAAATTAATCTATTTATTTCGTCAAGCCCGATTTTGACCCGATCCGGCTCAACCGGACCCAAACCCAAGCTCCATGTTGTCCTCTCATGACTACCCAAATACCACACACAATTTTTCTTATTTAAAATTTCTCTTTCAAATATCTCTTTTTCTTTCCCTATTTATTTAAATACCTCTACTTTATTTAAAATATCTAACTCTCTCTCCTCACACCTCCCCCCTCTCTCTCCACCAGCACAACACTTCTCCCCCCTCTCAACCGACCTCTCTCTCTCTCTCTCTTTCAAATATCAATTTCTCTATCTTTCTATTATATATACAACTCTCTCCCTCTCTCTTTATTAACACACATACACAATTATCTCTCTCTCTCTTACTACAAAAATAGCTTTCCATTCTATCTATTGTTTGGCCGACACCCCCACTTCTCCATTCTCCTTCTTCTTCTTCTTCTTCACTTCTTCTTCAACAACACCACCATCTCCATAACCATCACCAACACCACCATCTCCATAACCATCACCACCACCACCATCTCTGCTGCCGCGGGACGCAGCACGCAGCAGGCCGCGCAGCACGCAGCAGCAGCAGGCCGGCGCAGTAGCAACAGCAGCGGCCGGCGGCCGTGCACCGCCGCGTGGCCGGCCCCCGCCACCGCGAGCTCCCCATGCCTCCGGCGAACTCCCATGCACCACCGCGCACCACCCCGACATCGACCAGTTCGACGGGAAGTCGATTTCGACTTCGGGATCGAAATCCCGTCGTGACGCGCGTGCTGGAGAGGCCAAAATACGCATCTCGAGACATCAACTTTGCACGTATTTTTCGTAAAAGTCGACCGTTGGATCGGTAAACTCTTTACTCCGTCACAATCTCGGTATATAGCTCTTCACTCTCCTCAAGTTTTGTCCATTAATTTTATCGTTTGATACATCAAAATCGGCCACCAAGTTGACACTTTAAATTGTACTATTTTTGGACAGTTTTGTGGAGCCGACTTCGTCAGCTCATAACTCCGCCGTTGTAGCTCCGTTTGGCATGCCATCATATCCTGTGTGTAGCTGGTATAACCCTCTTCTTGTCCCTTAAGTTTTGTTTCATTGTGAGCACGTTTGGTTGGTTGAATTTGACGCCAAAGTTGGCCGTCTGAATTCATAATTTCCAAGTTGTAAAATCCTAATTTTGAACTCGGGACTTCGGATTCAATTTCTGACATCACCAGTAGACTCGTGGCGTCGTTCTGGCACGTTTTTATGTAAAGTTTGCTTGATTTGAAGGACATGGGTCCTAGCACGCATTTTGGTGCAAAGCGGGCCCCACAGTCCGAGTCAACGGGACTTTTTGACGTCGGGTCAACGGAATCCAGTTCTGGACATACCGTTGAGTTCGTATCGTTATTATGGACTCGTTGACATATAATTTGCTAGCTTTTAGTGGACATTGGTTCCGACACGCACTTCCGTGCAAGTCGGATACCAATATCCGGGTCAACGGGTCATTTTGAGATCGGCTCATCGGAATCCAATTCTGGACATACCGTTGAGTTCGTATCGTCATTATGGACTCATTATCATATAATTTGCTGAGTTTTCAGGACATTGGCTCCGACACATTTTTCCGTGCAAATTGGAATTTCAATGTCCTGGTCAGCGGACCAATTTGAGATCGGGTCAACGGAATCCAATTCTGGATATACCGTTGGGTTCATATCGTCATTCTGGATTCATGGACATATAATTTGTTAGGTTTAGTGGACTAGTATTCTTGTACATTTTTTGGTGCAAAGCGGATCCGACACGGACACCGTTTTGACTCGAAATTACCTTATTTCCCCTGTGTCCAAATTGGACTTATGGATAGGCTATCCTAGCTAATTTGACCATTCTGGACACGTTGGTGATGGTTGTTTCACCATCCGACAACATCTGTAGGTTTTCACCCTATTATTATAATATTTCTTTTTTGTTGTATTTTGAGATCCATCGATTCCCGTGATTTCACCATCACTGAAATTGATATGTTGACCCTGTAGATGTTTATAGAGACTAGCTTTGACCCAGTTTGACCTAGTGTGACCTAGTTTGACTTAGTTGACTGAGTCTGACCTAGATTACATAGCTTATACTATAGAATAAAGCCTAACACTGTTGAACCCTAATTAGCTTATATATATCTTATCTTTAGGTCCGTGGCATCACTCTGAGCAACGACCCCATTTGGCAGCTCAGGACCACAGACGAGTACATTCTCTGATAGTAGTTCTTTGTCTTGATATCTTCTGTATCCGATTCAGTTATAGTATTTTACTTGATTCTCGACACGATGGTGCACAGACTAGTATATACCGGATTCCTGTCATGAGATGTCATTCCTGGATTTTTTTGGGATACTGGTACTTGCTCAATCTTATTCTTGTACTTGTATTGACACCGATTCCTGAGCGGGAGTAGCTACCTTCTTAGGAAATCTCGTGCCATGACGTGCTATGTCCGGATCCGTATACTATTCGGGGAATGGAGAATTTTATAGATAGTGTGATCAATGTCCATCTTGAGTTACTACTTGTATCATAGCTATACCCTCACCTCACGATGGGTATAGCCTGACCTGTGCTACTACTTGTTCCATAGCTTGCCATCCCGGCCGGGCCGAGTCCACGTACTTTTAGCCGGTCGGCTGGAAGCCTGATCTTGACCCTTATCGATCACATTATGCTATAATATTCGAGGCACATTTTACATTTATTACATCAGTTACATATTACAGTTCTGTTTACTTTTCCTGCATGATTCACCTTGACATGATTTCCAGTTTATATATCCTGTTTTACTTACAGTCTTGATATATCATCTTATATTCCATTATGATTGTCTCTTACAACATTTGTCAATACTATGAAACTGTTGTTAGTTTATGTACTCGTTCCCATCCTGACTGGATACATTGATAATATTTTAGGAGTTGTTATGCCATTATTGGACTTCATGATGTTGCTAGCTGAGGTGGATCTCACTATTCTTCTATGTGAGTTGCCTGGTAGTTATCCTTTGTTTGTCTTGTTTTCCTTTTTTATTTTTCTATCTTATGATTTCTTCTAGTAGTTTCTAATTGTTCTTGTGCCTTAGTTATCTTTCCTGTCTTATCTTCTTTAGATGTTGGGTTGTGATTGAGTACATTTGTAGTTCTTGGACCTTCTAGATGTAGTGTATATTAGACAGCGTTCTACCGCTGATACTATGGCGTAGGCTGGGCGTGGCCCACGTATTCGTATCCGTATATCCGGGTACGGGTCGTGACATATTTTTGTGGTGGCCCATGCAGGTCAGTCTTTGCAATTGATGCAAAGTCGTGGTATTACTTGAGCTTATCTGTACTACTGCGAGCCTGCCCTAGGATTAGGGTTTAGTCATAGAATATTTTAGGATTTTGGTACTCAGTCACATATTAGGAACTCTTGGTAGATTCCAGAGATGACCCCTGAGAATCTTATGTCGAAAGCTTTTCAAATCTTTTCCCACTTGTTTCTATTCGTCTTGATTTTTGAAATATTTATCCGTATCAAACTTTATTCTTTCTTGGGATGTGTTGTGGATCCCAGAGGGAAGGTATAAGTTGAACTTATATATTCTCTAGGTTGAGAATCAAATATGATTTTCCAATCTTATATCAAGGTTGAGATTATTTTAGATTATATTCCAGAACTTTCAATCTTGACCTAGATAGTAGTACCTTTGGGACTTCTTCTGAGAACTTTTCCTAAATCTTGTCTCAAAATCTGTTTTCGCTAGTTTCCATTTACTTATCCTTGATTCGTTGTTGAATTTTGAATCTTGATGTTCGTTCGTTGTTGACTTTGACTTTGTATCAAAAATCAGTTTTTATGAATTGAGTTAAGATATCCTGATAAACATATTTGATGGGGATGATGAGAACGGTAAATGTCTACTTTATTCATGGAGTTTAGAATTTATCGCAGTCATACTAGCTAGCACGACAGGGACATGGAGCCTGATTTTGGATATACTATCCTAGTTATGGAATTTAGATTTTCTTGCAACCATACCGGTTGGCCTGGTAAGGAATCTAGATGACATAATTATAGGGTGTATACCCCAGTTATGGACTCCATCGTTTATTGCAGCTATGCTTACTGGCGTGGCAAAAATTTTGGCAACATGATTCTGGATAGACGTATATGGTTATCAGGTCATACCTTAAATTGATTCACTTTTTTTTACCTATTGATCAAGGACAATTCCTACCATTATTTTTTGTTCCGTTATTTCTCTTCTCATCATATGATGATTTTCTGTAATGCCCCAGAACCAGAATACTGGAGAACGGGGACGTATATAGCCAGCTACGTATATTAAAGTGCAATACACCTCGCTATACGGTCACAGCTGTCTAGATACATGAGGGTTTAACTACAAGCCATCAGTCTCCTATGGTCATGAACAAGCCTATTGTCTCAATCTCAAGCAAGCGATAACAGTTTATAAGATGTCAGAGCACCAAATATACAATAGTAAGGCGTCCCATACATTACATATTCGGATGATCATGAAGCTAGTCGTACAAAATGTCAAGACTAGCAAGAGTTTCAGTCATACATGATCAACCCTAGGATTTGTCAATCATGTTACAGCCCGTAGGAAGATAGTAAATAAAGGTACAATACGAGCTAAACACGTGCTCGCCGACTAAACGCCTCAAAAGAATAATTTTAAAATAGAGTGGAAGAGAAAAAAATAAACCCACTCGTTGCCAGGGTTACGCCTGGTGGTCACCATCTGGCTGGAAGATAGGTAGATCCTCTGGAGCTGCTCCGATATCTGGCCATACAAAACCAGCTGGGTCAGACCCCAGAAAGGACAAGTGCCACAAAGGAGGCTTCACTTAGGAACTAAACCAGCATATAATAATTGAATATTAAAGATAATTATAAACGAAACTGATAATAATAGAGATAACAACAGTAAATTGAGTACGAGGAGACCATTCAAGCAGCCAAGTCACAACCCTTAAACCAAACAAGGACCAGGGTTGTAACCCTTCACCTGAATAGAAACCCGTCTCAAATACTTGTTGGTAAGGTAATAAGACAATAAACGAAGAGAGGACACAGAACTGTTCTGGGAGCCAGGTTACAACCCTTAAACCAAACAAGGACCGGGGTTATAACCCTTCGTCTGAACAGAACTTGACCCCTGATCATTATTGTTAAGGCAAGCGTAAATAATCATGCTATTGAAGTAAGGTAAAACATGACGAGCATGACATGGGGTGCAATAAGACAATAAATGAAGAGAGGACACAGAACTGCTCCGGGAGCCAGGTTACAACCCTTAAACCAAACAAGGATCGGGGTTGTAACCCTTCGCCTGAACAGAACTGGTCCCCTGATTGTTATTGTTAAGGCAAGCATAAGTAATCCTGTCATGTCACAATCTAGTACATGATCGGGACAAGACTAATCTATGCTAGATTCCATCCAATCAATCACGACCAAGCAATGAGTACGGCTTGATACTTTAACTAAGTAGGGTTATTACAGGCCTAGTTACTAACAAGATGCAATAAGATTATTCCAACAGTCACAAGCCCTGCAGACCATCCAGGTTATCCAGGTCGAATGTCCGTTTATGAAGGGTGCAACACGTGACTGTGTGCTGAAATGTGCCCTACTCGTCGGTAGGCTACAAGTCCGCTAGTGCACCCAGATAACAGAATTGCCTGTAGCTGGGAAATCTCTTCATGACTACTGGATCTTCTAGTTATTAGCCTTAGTCAATTTCAGTAGGTACCCCTGACCGTGGTATTCAGGGGTCCCTATCCTAGACATGATGCAAGACAATACTGGTTTATTTGTACAAACACAAACGTCCACGGTGTCCAGGTCATTAATACTTGTCAGGTCAGGTTAGCTGTCATAACAGCATAACGAGGTATATCATGTCAGGTTTACTTGTTAAGAGTGCGCCACGGCAGGCCACTAGCGTGTTCATGGAACATATCATAATTTACATGGCATAAGCATAAATGCAACATTTCAATATAATAATAATAATATAATAATAAAAGAGGACCAGACTATGGAAGGAGCCAGGTGACTAAGGAAAACATGCTCATGCGACAGCGGAAAAGCAGTGCCATGCGGCTCGGGAAGAAAGGGGGCGCATGCGGCTGGAGAGAGATGCGGGCTTATGCGGCAAAGTGCACAGGGCGCATGCGGCTGGGAAGACGCTAGCATATGCGGCTGGAGAGGAACAAGCTCATGCGGCTAGAGGAAATGACTTCATGCGGCCAGGAGGGAAGCAGGGGTATGCGGCTCGGGAGATGTGGGACGCATGCGGCAAGGAGCATGCAGTCTTATGCGACAAAGAGACGGGGACTTATGTGGCTGGAAAGACTGCATGATTATGCGGCTGGAAAGACTGCATGCTTATGCGGCTGGAAAGACTGCAGGCTTATGCGGCTGGAAAGACTGCAGGCTTATGCGGCAAGGTAATGCGAGCATATGCGACTGCGAATCAATAAGGCCATTCGGCTGAAGGGAGACGTGTTATATGCGGCAGCGAGTAGTTGGGCTCATGCGGCAAATATTGCTATACGACAAATATTGTCATATGGCCAGGAAAAAAATTTGCCGTATGAAAGTCCATGCGGTCAAGTACTGCTCTTCTTCTCCACTTGTCCGAGAAGAAGAGCCATGAAGTCCATGGCTTCAAAGCTCCATAACTCCTTCATCCAAGGTCAGAATCAGGACTTCCATAGGTCAAAATGGGGCAGAAAGAAATTTCCTACAACATAGAACCATCAAAACTTGCAAATAACAATATTAGATAGATCAAAACCCAAGAAATCCAAAAATACAATAAGCTTAGATCTACACAAATTGAACCATGGAAATTGAAAATGCTAAGTATTAAAGTGTCTTAGAATCTCATGGAGAAGATAGTGGAACAATAAAAATTGAGTTCCTCCATGAAGCAAGCTGCACTTGCCTAGGCTCTCTCTCTGGTAGGTGAAGAGAGTAATGGTGAGGAAGAAGAAGTAATGAGGAGAGAGAGTGTGTGTGGGCGGCTAATAAAGGATGAGGGTGGTAGGTGGGGTTGGTCCACATGAAAACCAATCCAAACCGAACCAAGCCAACCAAGCCGAACCAAGCGAGGAAATACCAGAGTAAACCATGCAATGAGGCATGCAATATACGTACACGTATACCAAAATACGTAATACGAACCATGGTCGTTACATTTCCTCATCTTGTCATTACTTCATCCATCCTGATTAATTATGTCTTGATTACACCAATCACCTGTCTTTTATCCATTCCTATCAACTACACTCTGAAGTCATTTAAAATTTTGTATCTTTCACCTTGGAAAGGTTAAGGAAGTATCGTAAATCATCTCGTTCGGAAGGCAGATTTATTATCAAGTGGTATCTTGGTAGGAATATGGGATGTTGGATCTAGTGTAGAAATTTGAGATAGGAGTATGATTGAGGTTGGAACTGAAACCATGGGGTCAATATAATCAGTTTAGAAATGAGTTACTAGGGTATTTCGAGGATGAATTACTTGGAAAACAAGTTCAAGAATTTTAAATAAGAAGGACAATAGGATGTACATTAATGGTATGAAAATTTATATTTCGTGGATATAGTTTAGAAACTGGACAAGACATTGGTAAGAGGATAGAGAACACAAGAATTTTGAGTCAAAACAAAGGAAGAAGAGATTTTGTAAATATAATTTATTAATTGAGATGGTTGATAATTGAAAGTGTATGATGAAGGAAATATGAAGGTTGATTTGGTAATGGAAGAATATGTTTTATAAAGCCTAGTGGTATTAGATTGAATAACACCATGAGAGTGATTTGAACAAGTTCAAGGATATTATAAACTTGAATTAGAGGTTTCAGATCAATTTAGGATAAGGTGGAAGAACTCAGATTTAAGGATGATTAAGTGAATAGTGTGGAGTTCTAGTGAAGGGTGTACTTCTTGATTAGGGTTTTGGAATTTGGATCTGGCCTATGGTATCATGACAAGGTCCAATCTTCATGACGGAAGGAAAATTCTGGTAGTAGTTGTATAAGATTGGTTTTTATATTTGGACTTGTGAGATTAAAGGTGTGATTGGCCAATGATGACCAGATAAACTTGATAGTATCAGAGAGAGATGATTAACTTGGCTTCCCTATGAAACCTTGTCTTTTGATTTTCTACCAAAGAGGAATTGGACTTATTCCATATCTCTGAATCATTCCTTGAGTTTTCAATATCGTTAAATCATAATTTTCTTGATCGCGACCGAACGACTTTGGTCATCTCTTCTATCGTACTCGTATCCTAGGTCGTACTCAATTGAGTTAAATTCAATTCTAACCTGGATTTCCATTCTCGGATGCTCGTGCTCAGGTTTTATTTCTAATCATGACTAGGTTTGTCATTTTCGTCTTGATCGTGCCTATGTATAACCCTAAATCTTAATTCATTGACCTGGATCCTATTTATCGATGTTTTGTCCCGATTTTATTGTCATATCTGAATCGTGCCAAGTGAACTTAGACTATTTCCAATTTTAATTACGTCCGAACTTGGATCATTTTCATGATTTTATTAATCATACTCCTTAATCCTTGATCGAGCCTAAAAGACCTTGACCTTGATTTTGTTTTGTCTGAAATTTCATCTCAACCATGCCAAACCTTATTTTGGCCATGGTTAGCTTTTCATCTTGATCGAGCCTGTGCGTCTTTCATGTTGATTTTCCATCAACCTAAGTCCTACGGACCACCTCGTACTTGAACTTCATTTATACCTTCGAATCTCCTAATCGTCTCTAAAATCGTGCCCCAATGACTTGACTTATTTCTGAAATCATGCACATATAATTTTGTTCATATCATGATTCTATCGTGCCAAATCCCTCATCGTGCCTGAACAATTTTGAATCGATTATCTTGATCGTACAAAACTCGTCATTCTTGGATCGTGCCTAAAATATTGCTTAAATCTTTTATCATGTTTTAACCCGCTACCAACCTTTAATTTTGAGGACAAAATTTTTATAAGATGGGTAGGATGTAAGCCCCCTAAATTTTTGGGATTTATTTTCAAATTTTCTAAATGAATTATTTTCGATAATTCATTTTGATTTAATAAATTTTGATCATTAAATGCTCTTTACCGTGACTTTGATTTCTAGACCATCAGGGATGTCAGTCTCTGGAAACTTTCTTCTTGAAGTTTGTAGTAGATGAGATTTTCTTCATGTGGATACATCGTGTCCCACTCAAACTTGTTCTCTTGTGCTCTATTTTCTTCGCGCAACTTTCGGGTCAAATTAGACCAATTTATCGTCTGTCGTAATTTGTGACTTAACTTCTAATTTAATTTCGAGACCCGACATCGATCCAACCTGTCAACCCAAAGTATGGACATGGCCCACATGAAGCCTACTACCTACGTGATACTTGTGTCCCATTTAATTGAGCCCGCATGCTACTTATTTACCCGTGTTCATAAACACCTAAAAATTAATCTATTTATTTCGCCAAGCCCGATTTTGACCCGATCCGGCTCAACCGGACCCAAACCCAAGCTCCATATTGTCCTCTCATAACTACCCAAATACCCCACACGATTTTTCTTTTTCCCTATTTAAAATATCTCTTTCAAATATCTCTTTTTCTCTCCCTATTTATTTAAATACCTCTACTTTATTTAAAATATATAACTCTCTCTCTCCTCACACACACCCCCCCTCTCTCTCCACCAGCACAACACTTCTCCCCTCCTCTCAACCGACCTCTCTCCCTTTTTCAAATATTTATTTATTTCTCTCTCTTTCTATTATATATACAACTCTCTCTCTCTCTCTCTTTTTATTAACACACATACACAATTATCTCTCTCTCTCCCTCTCACTACAACAGCAGCTTCTCATTCCCTCTATTGTTTGGCCGACACCCCTACCTCTCCATTCTCCTTCTTCTTCTTTACTTCTTCTTCAACAACACCACCATCTCCATAACCATCACCAACACCACCATCTCCATAACCATCATCACCACCACCATCTCCATAACCATCACCACCACCACCATCTCCGCCGCCGCGACCACCTCCGCCGGCGACCGCCAGCGACCGTCGTGCGCGTGCGCAGCACGCAGCAGCAGCAGGCCGTGCAGTAGCAGCGGCCGGCGGCCGTGCACCGCCGCGTGGCCGGCCCCCGCCACCGCGAGCTCCCCATGCCTCCGACAAACTCCCATGCACCACCGCGCACCACCCCGACAGCAACCAGTTCGACGGGAAGTCGATTTCGACTTCGGGATCGAAATCCCGTCGTGATGCGCGTGTTGGAGAGGACAGAATACGCTCTCGAGACAACAACTTTGTACGTATTTTTTAGGAAATCCGACCGTTGGATAGGTGAACTCTTTGCTCCGTCACAATCTCGGTATATAGCTCTTCACTCCCCTCAAGTTTCGTCCGTTAATTGTATCGTTTGGTACATCAAAATCGGCCACCAAGTTGACACTTTAAATTATACTATTTTTGGACAGTTTTGTGGAGCCGACTTCGTCAGCTCGTAACTCCGCCGTCGCAGCTCTGTTTGGCGTGCCACGAGTTTTTGTACGTAGCTGATATAACCCTCTTCCTGCCCCTTCAGTTTCGTTTCATTGTGAGCACGTTTGGATGGTTGAATTCGACGCCAAAGTTGACCGTCTGAATTCATTATTTCTAAGTTGTAAAATCCTAATTTTGAACCCGGGACTCCGGATTCAATTTCTGACACCACCAGTAGACTCGTGGCGTCATTTTGGCACGTTTTCATATAAAGTTTGCTTGATTTGGAGGACGTGGACCCTGGCACGCATTTTGGTACAAAGCGGGCCCCACAGTCCGGGTCAACGGAACTTTTTGACGTCGGATCAACGAAATCCAGTTCTGGATATACCGTTGAGTTCGTATCGTCATTATGGACTCGTTGATATATAATTTGCTAGGTTTTAGTGGACATTAGTTTTGGCACGCATTTTCGTACAAGTCGGATACCAATATCCGGGTCAACGGGTCATTTTGAGATTGGCTCATCGAAATCCAATTCTGGACATACCGTTGAGTTCGTATCGTCATTCTGGACTCGTTAACATATAATTTGCTGAGTTTTGAGGACATTGGCTCTGACACGCTTTTTCGTGCAAATCAGAATTTCAATGTCCTGGTCAACGGACCAATTTGAGATCGGGTCAACGGAATCCAATTCTGGATATACCGTTGGGTTCGTATCGTCATTCTGGATTCGTGGACATATAATTTGTTAGGTTTAGTGGACTAGTATTCTTGCACATTTTTTGGTGTAAAACGGGTCCGACACGGACACCGTTTTGACTCAAAATTACCTTATTGCCCCTGTGTCCAAATTAGACTTATGAATAGGCTATCCTTGCTAATTTGACCATTTTGGACACGTTGGTGATGGTTGTTTCACCATCCGACAACATCTGTAGGTTTTTACCCTATTATTATAATCTTTCTCTTTTGTTGTATTTTGAGATCCATCGATTCCAGTGATTTTGCCATCACCGAAATTGATATGTTGACCCTGTCGATGTTTATAGAGACTAGCTTTGACCCAATTTGACCTAGTGTGACTCAGTGTGACCTAGTTTGACTTAGTTGACTGAGTCTGACCTAGATTACGTAGCTTATACTATAGAATAAAGCCTAACACTGTTGAACCCTAATTAGCTTATATATATATCTTATCTTTAGGTCCGTGGCATCACTCTGAGCAACGACTCCATTTGACAGCTCAGGACCGCAGGCGAGTACATTCTCTGATAGTAGTTCTTTGTCATGATATCTTCTGTATCCGATTCAGTTATAGTATTTTACTTGATTCTCGACACGATGGTGCACAGACTAGTATATACCGGATTCCTGTCATGAGATGTCATTCCTGGATTTTTTTTGGGATACTGGTACTTGCTCGATCTTGTTCTTGTACTTGTATTGACACCGATTCCTGAGAGGGAGTAGCTACCTTCTTAGGAAATCTCGTGCCATGACGTGCTATGTCCGGATCCGTATACTATTCGGGAAATGGAGAATTTTATAGATAGTGTGATCAATGCCCATCTTGAGTTACTACTTGTATCATAGCTATACCCTCACCTCACGATGGGTATAGCCTGACCTGTGCTACTACTTGTTCCATAGCTTGCCATCCCGACCGGGCCGAGTCCACGTACTTGTGGCCGGTCGGCTGGAAGCCTGATCTTGACCCTTACCGATCACATTATGTTATTATATTCGAGGCACATTTTACATTTATTACATCAGTTACATATTACAGTTCAGCTTACTTTCCCTGCATGATTCACCTTGACATGATTTCCAGTTTATATATCCTGTTTTACTTACAGTCTTGATATATCATCTTGTATCCATTATGATTGTCTCTTACAGCATTTGTCAATACTATGAAACTGTTGTTAGTTTATGTACTCGTTTCCATCCTGACTGGATACATTGATAATATTTTAGGAGTTGTTATGCCATTATTGGACTTCATGATGTTGCTAGCTGAGGTGGATCTCACTATTCTTCTATGTGAGTTGTCTGGTAGTTATCCTTAGTTTTTCTTGTTTTCCTTCTTTATTTTTCTGTCTTATGATTCCTTCTAGTAGTTTCTAATTGTTCTTGTGCCTTAGTTATATTTCCTGTCTTATCTTCTTTAGATGTTGGGTTGTGATTGAGTACATTTGTAGTTCATGGACCTTCTAGATGTAGTGTATATTTATTGGGTACTAGACAGCGTTCTACCGCCGATACTGCGGCGTAGGCTGGGTGTGGCCCACGTATTCGTATCCGTATATCCGGGTGCGGGTCGTGACACGTGACTCCAAAAATTTGCAAGAGATAATATATGATGAAAATTTAAAAATTCGAGTTCGCCGACCCCTTCGGTGGAGCAACTCTCAACACCGGAACCACGCAGGTATATATTGGGTTCGCCGACCCCTTCGGTGGAGCAACTCTCAACACCGGAACTCAAGCAAGCAAAATGAAATTGGTATTTAACTTTTTTCCTTAGCAGGCAATTCTTAGCAATTTAAAACGAGCAAGCAAGTTTCCGAGAATATTGCGGTCTGCTAAGTATATAAACAAAAGTCAAAATAGAGTCATTATGATACAAAATGATATCAATTCTGGCCTCCAAGTGTCATGATTAGCAACAGGGTTATACTTCTTGTAAGATTGACTTGATGTGTAAAAGAGTTGAACTTTCATAGATGCAAAGTTACCGCGGTGTATAGGAACTTGTAAATACTTAACTTAACTAATCAACCATACCAAGGTATGTTATTCTGATATATTTAATAATTTGGACAGAATCGATGTCATATTCAATTGAATTCAGTTTCAATTAAAAACTCTACTTGTTACATAAATCATTTCATTATATATAGATATATACATATAAATAGAGTCAAATGTCCATTCGTTGTGTCCTATATTTTGTGTCCAAAATATGCGTGCAACTGTCACTTGTGTCCCTATTGTATTCCAATATTGTGTCCACCGTATAATCAATTGAATTGTGATATGCCCACAATGATGTGTCGAAAGTATATTGTTTAAAGCGTGATGTGTCCGATACATTGTGTCCAGAAATAGGGTGTTATGTCCATGTTATGTGCTATATCCCTACAAAATAAAAAGTTTTGCCATGAGTTCTATAATCCCTAGAATATAACTAATGCCATATTTATTCCAGAAAATTTGCAACCATTGACTTGGAGAAAATTTTCAAGAAAAAGAGGGTAGATAGAAGAGGACTTGCCTTGGGTTGAAGGAAACCTAGACTTCTTCACTAATTTTCTAGTTTAAACCCAACAACAAAAGATTCTTGTTAGCAACTCTAACCTAGGTTTAAGTTAGAAAGAAAAAGAGATTGGGGAAAAGAAGATGGATTAGAACTTTACGTAGGTGTTTTTTTTTTTCTTCTTGGAAGGGGAAGAGGAGGAGGAGGAAGAAGAGGAGGAAGAAGAGGTGGCCGGAGGGGGATGGCCGACGGCCGGCGGCGGCGGGCGGCGGCCGACGGCGACGGGCGGCAGATGGGGATAGGGGGGTGGTGGTATATGTATGTGTGGGTGTGTGGTGTGTATGTGTGTATGTGTTTTGAAGAGAGGGGGGGGGTTATTTAAAGAGGGGAAGGAAAGGGTGATGTGTCCCTCCTTCTAGTCCCCTCTAAGGGACACATGGCCTTTACTAGGTCCTTCTAAGGACACATGACCTTGTTCTAGGGGATTCTCATGGGGACACATGGCATGACATGTGTCATGCCATGGATGGGGTTTTTTTTTTTTCTCAAAAAGAAAACTTAGAAAAATATTTAGAGTATGACAGATCATTATATTTATTTTATATTATAATTATTCTAAGGGTGCTCTCGAAGTATCTGAATAAAGTTATCCCTTTCATTGGAAGGTGTTGACGCTACCTACAACAAGCTTGTTATAAGAGCATCTACAGTTGAGACACTCTAAATACGTGCTCCAAATTATTAAAAAAAATTGTGTAAATTACTACTTTTGGAGTGTCTCATTGATATTGGCACACAATGGTACACTCTAGGCAAATACTAGAAACTCTTTTTCTTTATTTTCTTTTTCCTGTCTGGTAAGATTTTTCTTTCTTTTCTTTCTTTTTATTTTTCTTCTAAGTTTGGTAAGAACGGTTAATTTTTGTGTCCAGGAATTAATATAGAGGACTCAGGGCACGTTCTAAATATGGAATGTCTCTAAGCTTTCTAGCAATTTTCAATTATGGAGGAGTGTTCATTGTAGTCTTCAAGTACTACAAAATTTAACTAAAATTAAAATATAACACTTAAAATCTCTCGTACTGTGAAGCTTATCCCACGACAGAACATCTTCTTCCTGTTATACAATATATTACTGAAACATATGGGATTTATTTTCATTTTTTTATCTAATAACAATTCATATCAAAATAACAGGTTCTTTACTTACAACAAAAAGAGCAACCAATTTATCTCAACAACAATTGTCTAACTACTAGAATTACATCACTACTTACAACAACAACAAATGTTGCACGTTAGTTGTAAATAGTATTGCGGAGAAATACATCCAAATTATTTTGCACGAGGAGAGTGAATTAGGTGTGAGAGGTTAATCACTTTCATTAAGCATGATCCCCATTCTATGAGGTGTTTAATATATATATATATATATTTGAAGCAATGGGTACTTATGGCGAACTCGCCTCCACTGAGGCTCGAACTCCCGACCACTTGGGCCGCATGCATCTCTCTTAACCACTAGGCTAGAGGTCATTTGCGTGTGTATATATATATATATATATATATATATATATATATATATATATATATATATATATATATATATATATATATATTCCGCGGGAGTCTTGCCGTTCTCGACAGTTGGATCGAATAGACGCGTGCATGGGCCCCACAGCCCCCCGCTCCCGATTCGATGGTGCGGGAGGAGGGGACGGAGCTTTGGCGGAGTCCCGCGGTGTGTGTGTATATATATATATATATATATATATATATATATATATATATATATATATATATATATATATTGCAACCATTATAAAATATTGAGTACTATATAGTAC
This sequence comes from Iris pallida, assembly GCA_029216955.1. Lineage (NCBI taxonomy): Eukaryota > Viridiplantae > Streptophyta > Magnoliopsida > Asparagales > Iridaceae > Iris > Iris pallida. The sequence continues at coordinate 13,818,953 of JANAVB010028196.1, forward strand.
TAGTACTTTAAAGTGCAAATATTTTTAATTTTCATAAATATACAATGCACTTGAAATGTTACTTATAGTTTTTTTAATTTTATAGTGCATTATAAACATTAATTGACTATTATACACTTAAATACTATGACACTATTTTGATTTTTTTTTTCACTAGTACAAAGAAAAAAAAAATTCACCCTCAAATACTTTTATCAATACAACATAAATCTATTTCATCCTAACCTAAGTTTACCTTCAAAATAACAATAAAGTTAGAAACTATTTAATAATTTAAAACTAGTATTTTTTGGGCGCCGAAAATTATTTATAAGTGTTAAATTTTAAGCTAATATCCATTTTCGGTACGAAATTTTATTTGATAATTTGAAAGGTTTGAAACTGTTTTGTTTATGTGTTTCTAAAAGTAATAAAACACTGGAAGAAGAAGGAATAATGATTTATTTAGACCTATTTTGTAACAATTAAATTTTTTCAATGCTATAATATCTTTTTATGTACTTATACACTAAGTTATAAGTTCAAAACTTGAGTTTATAATTTATTACTTATAAATGATATTACTATATAGTGATAAATATTTTAAAGTAAAAAAACGACATATACATTAAATTAGTAGATCAATCATTTGTTTGAACATTTTAAAATAATCATTACTATATAATACAAAAATGAAAATCATCTTAAGTTGTTCGTGGGGATGTAGTCTGTGTTGGATATATCGAAAAGTTTTTTGAGGATGGACATGATTCGAATATCCCTCCTGACATTATTTGTCGGTCCGAAAAAAAAAGTCACATCAAGAAAAACAACCTCTTAAGTCATAGCTAATCGTGATGAAGTTGGCCCAAAAGATGCAACTCAGGCCTTGTTTGGTTTGCAAAATGAAAGGGAAAGCAAATAAACTCCTTGAAATTTTCTTTCCTTTGGAAAATTACAATTCCATTGATTTTCCTTTCCGATGTTTGAAAATGCCAAGAAATTTGAAAAATAAAGTGAATACTTTAATGTGGGAAAGTGATTCTTTCCTGAGATGGATGTAGGGGTGAGCATTATTCGATTTTGGACAGAAAATCGAACCGAACTAAACCGAATAAGGGATTTGGTTCGGTTTAAAAAAAATTCGGTTCGGTTTCGGTTTTGAAAATATTAAAATTTCTTATTCGGTTTCGGATTTTGGTCCAACACCGAAAACCGTATAAGAATAATTAATATATATATATATATATATATATATATATATATATATATATATATATATATATTGTGTGTGTGTGTACTAAATATATATAGGTATATACTATATGTATATACTAAATATATCTAGCTATATTTCGTTACTATATATATTAACAAAAAAAAAGTGCAAATAAACCAAAAAAATCAAATAAACCGAATAAACCGAAACCGAACCGATTTAATTCGGTTCGGTTTAATTTAGTTATGGACAAATTTGGTTCGATTTTGATTTTGCTTATTCGATTTTCGGTCGAATTCGATTATTCGATTTTTTTCTATTGTGAATTACTTTTCTTTTCTCTTTAATTCTTTTGATATTCAAGCATATAAAAATAATTAATTTTTTTTTTTCAATCCAATGATTCTGTAAACCAAATTCGGCCTCCGTATGTGTAAAATCTCCCGCGTTGTACCGGCATCGGGAGAACAAAAATCTTGATGAAGTGGAACTGTCAAGTGGCTGGTAAAAACATGTGCCCAAGCATTAATAAGCAAGCGGTTGCATGTCCTCCATATGTACAGTGCTCACGCGTGTACATAACATGTCCCGCAAGAATCAATCTAGAATAGTAATTTGCAAATAAAAGTAGATATAAATCATATATAATATAGGAGTTGTTTCTTGAATAGATACTCATTAAAACTTAGAGAGGTACTTTAGGAACTTAATTTGAAACAATAATACTATAAAGACACACTTCCTTGACAGGTTTCACAATTATATTGATATAACAATATATTATTAGATATCAATTATAACCTATATTTTAAATTTTTTTGACACCTAATAATACAATAGCACATCAATATGAGTATGGAATGTATTAAAAGAAGTATGTCCTCGTAGCATTATTATATAGCCGATCTTGGTCCAGGATAGTCACGACGATAGTCCAGGACCCACATACTAGAAGGACATAAAAAAAAAAAAATTAAAATGTTGTATCTAAAATAGAACTAATATATACTATGGACATTTTGAATACAAAATAGTTGTATTCACTGTAATGTAATCGTAATATAATTAAATAATTTTTTTATTTGATTACCTTACAGTTACGATTACATTACAGTGAACAAACTGGATGTAAAGATCCTTCAATTCTTAGTGCCAACATTTTTCTAGTTTATTTTATTTTTAAACTATGTATGAGGTGTCTTATTTTGGAAGTTCATCTCGGATTTTCATAAGCTCAGGGCTGGCCTGCATTACTCTTTTAAAAAATAATTTCCCTACTTTTCAAAATAAATTTATGGCCTCAAAAATGTATTTGGTTGTGTTAAAGCACCTACTGCATTGCGACAATCTATGGTGTATAAGAACCCAAGAAAGGTTGTAAGATGGTATCATAGCCATCCAAATTCATGTGTGTCCCGAATTTTTGAGTCTGCCATTGATGTGGCATATAATTTTATATTGGACTAGAGAAAAAATTTTACCAATGAACAAAATATCTTCTCAATTCTCGTCACAAAATAATTGGTGCAATGGCAGAATCTTTAACAGTTTGATATGGAACATTTTGATAAGTTAATTATTGGTTTTTAAGCAACATTTTGATAAGTTAATTATTGGTTTTTAAGTCATGGTAATATTATTGTTGCACACAAATCTTCTAAAAGAAATATTATCATGATAATCATACGATTTTTTTTTCTCTAAAATAATTGGTGATGACTTGATAGAATCCTTTCATGATTCCCATCTACATTCTTCATTATTATTTTTTTTTTTTTCCAAATAATATTAGTACACAATGTGCAACTATATAAACCGACAAAAGTTTTTGAGTCAAATTGAGATGATGTTAGCTTAATGATGTGGGTTTTGTAGACTAATGGGTCTTAAGTGTTTGCGTGATAGAGTTTGGTTGTTAACCCATTCCAATCTCTCAACCTCAACATTTCTCTTTCGCAATATTGCACTAATCAATACACATCTCCCATTCCCATGTCACCAACTCCCCTCACCGTCCATCATGATCTTCCAACACGTGGACGGTCAAGGATCATCTAAACAAAGCTCTCCCTCCCCTATAAATTTGAGCTTGCATTTTCATTCAAACAGGTGACAAATAGTCTTCTCTCTCACTTCTTTTGGCCAACTCTCTATTCTTCTTCACAGGTACTTTTACTTTTACAAGATTGCATAAAAATTATGTATCAATTCAAAATTTACACCTTCTAATATACGTATTTATTTATTTCGAGTTGCCAAACCGTATGATATTGTAAGAACTACTTACTTTTTTTTGAAAATGGAGATAAATTTAGATGGTTGCTCAAAGAGTAAAATTTATAGCAACATTTTGATGCAAATTTCATTTCTTGGGAAGTGCATATTGGTAGAAAAAAAATTGGTAGTATTGCTTAGAGCATCATTAGTAGTTGGGACTCTCCAATGCAATTTGGAGCTCAAAATTTTTAAAAAAGGTAAATGTAGAATGGGTTGGGTTTGTATGAGAATAGTAGGAAATGATAAAGTGAGCTCCGGTCCCAAAAATTGTGTGGTCAAAAATTAATGTAGGAAAAAAATAATATAAAGTTTAGAATCTATAAAATTGGGCTCCAAATTGGAACTTACTATTCTACAAAACGAGTTTCTACAATCTAGAATCTAGAAATTGGGAGGCCCAACCCTTAGCACCTATGGATGGATTGTGACCGAAATTGTAGAAATTGGGACTAGGGATGAGACTTATTATTCTACAAAATGAGCTCCTACATTCTAAATCTAGAATCTAGAAAATGGGATGGGCCTTACTAATGATGCTCTTACGATCAAATCATGCATGAAAAAAAGAAAATGATTTTCTGGAGATGGAATAATTTATTTCCGAGTAAATTTAAAGGTCAAAGTTATTGTTCTCTATTTGCAATTATTGTCCTTGTGGAAATTAGAAAACAAAATTAAGTCAAGTCATCAAATTGAAATTATCTGTTGCTAATTTTTAGTGTATGTAAAAAGTTAAAATTTCTACATAACTGTCTTGTTTCCATAATCTCGTATGATCAACGTGTCATCCTCTTGTTTATCATAGTTATACAGATACAACGTTGTTTGTGGAACAGAGAGACGTGCACGATAGACCGTGATGACGTGACAGAATTGAGAATTGAGGTCCGGTACTAGTAGATAGAATTGAGAATTGAGGTCCGGTACTAGTAGAATTGTGTAATAGAATTGATAATTGAGGTCCGGTACTAGTAGAATCGTGTACGATAGGCCGTGATAACGTAATGGTCTTCGTTGATAGAATTGAGAATTGAGGCCCGGTACTAGTAGAAGGGATGCTTAGAATCAATTGGGACTTCGGTTCAGCAGTCATTTTTCGTACCTATAGCCGGTCCTGAGCTCATGGGGGCCCATGACGAACTTTCAAAATAAAGGCCCCCATAAATAATGTAAAAATATTTAAAAACTTCAAAAAATAGTTACAACCAATGATTGAACTTATAACCTCTAATAAAGAGTCAAAAGTACTAACTATTACACCGCAATAACTTTATGTCTAAAAGGGTCAATGGTATATACTAGATCTATTTTGAGATACAAAATTATTAATATATTCATCTTTAAACTATTTTTTTGAGCCCGTATCCGGGGGACCTGAGTGGTCGTCATGGCCGCTCTGGCCCAGGCCAGGGCCGGCCCTGTATATATTATATTATATACATATTTTTGCTTAGATACTACTGTTTGTAAACTATTTAGTAGAGTTTGGTGTACTATTTATGGTAGTGGTGACAGAACCTGATGGCCAAATCTTACCTTTAATTAATACTCTATGGAGGAAAATAAAAGCATTTGATGATGGGATAGAGAATATTAATGATGGGCTAGTATATTAATAAATATATCTAGGTCTAGACCTTCTTTTGTGTAATTTTTTTTTTTCAATTTGCAGATTATACTAATAATTAAAGTTGTGATTGGAGCATTTTTTATAGTATTATTTGCAACTTTTTTTTTAAGGTAAAAAAAAACACTTTTTTTTTAAACTTGATAGTATTATTTGCAACTTGATATCCTAAACTATTTTCCATTTTAAACTTGATGTCCTAAACTATTTTACTCAACAACTTAATATTCTCTATCTTTTTTTTGCCAAAAATACCCTTCTTTTTCTCTCTCTCTCTCTCCCACTTGACTGCCCCCTTCCCCCCTCCTCTCGTCGCCCCCACCTTCGGCTATCCCCTCCCGCGCTCCCTCCCCTTCCTCCTGCCCCAACCTTCGGCTATCACTTCCATTCCTCTCTTAATAAACTTTTATATACAATTCAACCTATGACATTGAACTTGAGGTCTTGCTCCTACTCCATGCTTGTGGCATTAATTTGAGAGTGGTGGCTTATTAAGAAGCCCTTTTTCTTTTGCCCATGTATTCATCGATATGGTGTTGATCAAGCCATGAGGTTGGGCTTAAAGATCATGGTCATGGTCTCATTCTGTGGGTTGAGAAAGAAGGAATTTAGAAATTTTCTAACGCTGAGCTATGGGCTTAATTGTAGTCGATTCCCTCCTCCCGCCGACTGCTCCCTCTCATGCCCCCCTTCCTGCTGCAACCATCGTTGATACCGGAAAGAGAGGAGAGAGAGAGAGAGAGAGAGAGAGAGAGAGAGAGAGGGGGGGGGGGGGGATGAGCATTTTTTATTTTTTTAGCGTATGAAGTTGAAAATATTCAATAGTTGATAGTATCAAGTTGTTGAATAAAAAAGTTTAGAGTATCAAGTTGAAAAACAGAAATAGTTGAGTGTGTTAAGTTAAAAATCATATATATTCTATTTCTTGGTTGGTGAGTATTATTTATATATATTTCTCTCTTGGAAGTAATTCTTTTTTGTACTAGCTTTAACAGCCAGCAAAGCAATGCATGTGCAAGCTATTCTCTTCTAAATCTACAAAGTAATTGCATATAATTTCTTGCATAAAAATTGTAAAATAACCGGATGGTTTCACTTTCTAGTGAATAATTGTTACAAATGTTGAGATACATTAACATATATGAGTAGACTCATATCTATAGCTAACAAATGTCACAATACTGATGATTCTGTCTTTCATTTAGTAGTCAGGATTAAACAAACAGGGGATTATTATTATTATTAACTAATTACCCAAGAAGCAAGAACGCTCCACAAATCAACATCTTGTCGGGCACGATGCAGTATATTAGGACACGCCAAAATAGATACTGTGTCGTGTCACAATAACTATATACGAGCGAAGAAATGAGTTGGTAACTTGTGCAGGAGGATCCAAACAATCACACAGGAACGGATGTGTCAAGCGAGTGCAGACGAGCATAATATCGCAGCACAAAAGCAACCATTACAAACTAAGATATTTTGTATGAAGTATTCATAGATGGAAAAAACCACGGAATGATTAGACCCAAAAAACAATGGATAAAAGAAAAAAGCGATATACAACGAGTGTACCACCAGCCCAAATACTGTTCTGGCACTGACTCCAGTTGAGGTCTCTTGTAGTTTTCGACTTTCCGAACTTTTTCCACACATTGAATGAATAAATATAATTGACGTTCGTCAGATGATCTTCACATAGAAAGGACCCTTACCCAAGAATTATCTATGTGCATAGTGCATGATCTGAGGATACCCCAAATTTTTGTCAGCAAGTTGATTATGGAACTGACATTATGATCAGGATAGAGATTTATATATATGTCAACATCGATCATAAGCTTCGCACTAGTGCATGTGAACTACTCATGTAGCAAGCAATTGACTTGATGATAAGGACGAGACAAAATCATTGAACACGAAGCCTATGGGAATGTTATTGGCTTCATCCGACTTGTGAGCATGCACTAGAGAATAACAGAAAGAGCCTCTACTCACATGATAATTCATATTGTCCAATATGTTTGTTATTGTGCACACATTTTTACATAGTAGAATATATATATATATATATATATATATATATATATATATATATATATATATATATATATATATTTTGAAGGGTACTTGTGGCGAACTCGCCTCCACTGGGGCTCGAACTCCCGACCACTTGGGCCGCATGCATCTCTCTTAACCACTAGGCTAGAGGTCATTTGCTATATATATATATATATATATATATATATATATATATATATATATATATATATATATATATAAAATATATATATATATATATATATATATATATATATATATATATATATATATATATATATATATATATTTGGAAAAATGATAAATTTTATTCTAAAAGCAATGCAATAATCTTACAACATACAATCAGAATGGGATTCCCACTCTTCAGTTCCCCATAGCATTAACATCAAACTCTATGTTATGGAGGATGCCTACTGGAGGGGTGACTAGTCCCTCGAAGATGCGACGGTTCCGTTCCCTCCATACATGCCAAACAGCGGCTGCCAGTCGAACTCTGGCAGTCCGGAACCAGTCCTGCCCTCTTCCTCTGCTATTCCGGAGCACAGTGATGATGTCCCCAATCTCCTTTTCCGGAGGCACATCTACCCAGCACCCTACTTTGTTTAGCCCAGATCTGTCATGACAGGGTACACTCAAAGAAAATGTGCCCTATAGATTCATTCTCCACACTGCATAGCACACACTTAGGGTCTAGAACCGGCACCCCAAAAGCACTAAGTCGATCCCTCGTCAATAGGCGGCCCAGAAGAAGCTTGTAAACACAAAGTTGCATCTTCCGGACGAGACCCTTGTACCATACGAATTCATAATCAGTACTCTGAGGATAAGTGCGCCGAATGAGGTTGTAGCAGCTCCGAAACTGGAACATTCCAGTCCCCGAAGAATCTCCTGGCGGCTCCCAAAACTACCGATCAGCAGGCAAATCGGAGTCAATGACTACATAACTGATACTCTCACCCATCTCCGCTGTATAACGATAGGACTCAAGCCTCCACACTCCATCGTGGATAATGCGTCTACAAGTCAGCCCCCGACTGTCCTCCTAATTCGACGGGGCTCCCCTGAAAGGTCATATATATATATATATATATATATATATATATATATATATATATATATATATATATATATATAGAATAAGGAAGGTAAGGACCTCACGGTGTGATACACACACCTTCCTCACGGTGTGATACACACACACTCCTTATTCTATATATATATATATATATATATATATATATATATATATATATATATATATATATATATATATATATATATTATACAAAACACAAAGGTTTTTGAATCCTAGGGCTGACTGTGCCAAGATAAAGAGTGGTTGGGATTTAATCTTGGTGAATCAACGGTTGTGGGATTTTATGGGAAATCCAAAGAGTGGGGTTTGCACTCATAATGGTTGTGGATGAGCATTATTGAGGGTGGGGTTTTATGGGGAATGAGCATTATTGAGAGTGGGATTTTATGGAAAATCCAAAGAGTGGGGTTTGCACTCATAATGGTTGTGGATGAGCATTATTGAGAGTGGAGTTTTATGGGGAATCCAAAGAAAATTCACATCCAACAATGGTTGGGATTTAATATTTTGATGGGGGCCTCATAATTATTATTGTTCGTTTAAAATTGGGGGTCCAAGATTTTGAGGGAGAATACCTTAAATGAACCATGCCCTATGGACACGGGTTATGACTAGTATATATATATATATATATATATATATATATATATATATATATATATATATTGTGTCCGGCGGTCCTAGCTCTATTGATTAGGACGAGTGGCTCCCAGTGGGGAGGTCGCGAGTTCGAGCCCCTTTGCGGGTTTGTGCTCCCACTCACTCCACTCGGGGTGGCTCGGCGGCCATTTGGCCGCGGCCTCGAGGGGGGACGCTGGACAGGGCAATGATGAATTGGCCTGTGTGATACGGGGCATCCGCAACGTCGGAGGCCTGTCGACATAGTGCCACGAACTGAGCCCGAAAAAAAAAAGAGAAAAAAGAAAAGAAAAAAAAAGATATATATATATATATATATATATATATATATATATATATATATATATATATATATATATATATATATATATATATACAGAAAATTACGTATAGGGGGGTGAAGTTTTATAAAATTATAGAAAAGAGGGTAACTTTAGAGAAATTTCATATGAAGGGATGTGACGACATAAGCAATGGCGCCACAAATTGGCACACATTCTGGCGCCATCAGTGATGGCGCCAAGGGGCCGCCCCCCCCCCCCCCGGCGCCATCACTAATGGCACCGGACCAATGGTTACTTTTTTTTTGACTTTTTCTCTCTTCTCCATCCAACGTTCCAATTTTCTGTATAACGGTCATATATCTAACGCGAGGACCAATTGGAGTACCAGATGTTAGACGCAAAGCTGGAAGACGGAAGAAGAAGCGCATCCAATCAACCAATTAATCTACAAGAGATTTGCGTTGCAGTAACTGCCATGGAGTTGGACACAACAGAAGTCTATATCTTCCGCGCAACCAGTTTAGAGTGACGTCGGATCTTATGTTTATATCTTCGGGCGGATTAATACCGAGATATCGTCTAATTGTAGTGGCAGCGCTTGCTTGATTATCAAAAATTATAGGCTCACCTGTAATTTAAAATTATAATTTTGCATAATTTTTTAATAAAAAATTAATATTTAACAAAAAATTGGAACGTTGGATGGAGAAGAGAGAAAAAGTCAAAAAAAAAAAGTAACCATTGGTCCGGTGCCATTAGTGATGGCGCCGGGGGGGGGCCGGCCCCTTGGCGCCATCACTGATGGCGCCAGAATGTGTGCCAATTTGTGGCGCCATTGCTTATGTCGTCACATCCCTTCATATGAAATTTCTCTAAAGTTACCCTCTTTTCTATAATTTTATAAAACTTCACCCTCCCCTATACGTAATTTCCTGATATATATATATATATATATATATATATATATATATATATATATATATATATATATATATATATATATATATATATATATATATATATATATATATATTGCCTTGAGTTTGACAATTGAGAAAGGTTAGGTTGGTGGGAGTAGTTGTGTCTTATAAGTCACAAGCACCCATGTATAATTTTTGGAGCTACTGGGAAGCTCACATGCAGTTTAGGAATAATCACCTTCATATGTACTATTTGCGATTTGGCTTTTCCTCCTCTGACTAATTATTTAAGTTTTGATACAAATATGCTTATTATCTCACTTAGCATGTTGCATTTGTTTAAAACAAAAGCAGGCATGGTGTAAAATTGGAGCATATTGTAAAAGTTAATTATAATGTTGCCATGTTCTTAGCAACTCGAGCTTTTAGAACATTCATTTGTTAATTCTTTACGTCTCCCTTCCTAAGTAGCAAGAACATTATAATAACTTCATATGTGTCTTAAGAATTATATCTTTATATGGATATTCTCTGTCAAAGTATGTGAGGTTACTAACATCATGATTTTGCTAATTAATCTAAATATATCTTTTACTTTACTACTAAATGTTTGTTAAAGTGGTACTCCGAAACTTGAAATCAAAGTTAACAAAGATGTACTCATGACTTTTTTCTATATACTGAAAAACTTTACGGTAACTCGGATATATATGATTCTATAAAACTATATAAGAAGTAAAATTGTAAAACAATACCTAAAATTAATGGATATAAATTTAATCCCCAATTTTTGTCCCAACTCTCATTAAAAAGTTAGAATAAGCCTGTAATTTCAGAAGGTAAGCACAATGTGGTTGTTTAGCCATCTTTGTCAAGTAAGTTATGCTTCTAAGCTATGCTGTGACTTCAACCCATATGTCAAGATCACTTGATTTAAAGAAGTAGGTTGTTTGCCATCTTTTTTGCGTGCGAATCATGAGTAGGCCTAATGATCTAAAATTGGGTTTAATGTGCTAACTTTATAAATTTTCTGTTAATACTTTGGAGAAGCCTAGAAAGAGTACATGCTAAACTTATGTCTCGTTTGGTTTGCGGAATCATCAGATTTGGAAAGAAAAGTGATTACTTTCCTATATTTTTGTGCCGAAAGAATTGAAAAGGAAAGGAAAGTAATTTTCAATTGAAGAAAAATTAGAGAAGAAAGTGATTTCATCCATCCAAGAAAGAAATCACTTTCCCACATTGAAGTATTTTTGGCAATTCTAAACATCGAAAAGAAAAATCAATAAAAATTATAATTTTTCAAAGAAAAAAAAAATCAAAGAATTGATTTTCTTTTCCTTCTATTCCGCGGACCAAACGAGCCCTTACGGTGTATCAATATTGACGTACCACCTATATGAGCCAATTGAAGATTTTTCAGACAATCTGCGGCTTTGTAGTTAGTGTATCGATATTTGTTGGGCCAGCATTTATTTCTTCCATCAGCTCCACCGCCAGACTCTTGCAATTTATTGATATTCTTCCAATCAAGCCTGCAATTTATCATTTCCTTCTGATTGCTCTTATTTGCATGTACTTCTACTTTTGTTTTTCTTTTGTTTGTTTTGTTTTTTACTTGTCAGTTGTGTACTTATTTTACTGTCTCACTGGCTGTCAAAGAGTTCGTCTACAGAAACTCGAGAGTTCCTAATTTCCAAAACTCATAATTACATGCATCTCATCCCTTAAAAATTTTTTTTTACAACAGAATAAAGAGAAAAATAAGTACACTTGAGTGAAATTGACGTGATGCATCCATATTGCAAGTTCTTACAAAAAAATTTCCTGTAGGAGACTGAATTTTAATAAAATTGTACAGAACGACACAACTTAAAAAAAATTCATATCCATGTTTTTTTCCGCCATACTGTTTGGCGAAAATCGTACAGGGTGGGATAGTGGGATGGAGGCAGGTCTCTGCAGTGCGGGATACGGGATGGAGGAAGCACACTAAATACACTACACACATATCAACACTGTTTGCAACTATCTCCGTTCTCTTCTCCTCCGTACGATTTCTATCAGACGGTCTGGCGGAAATCATATCCAATTTTCGCCAGACGATCTGGCAGAAAAGACTTGGATATGAAAATTTTCCAAAGTAGTGCCGTTTTATACACAATTTTCTGCAAGTTCTTATTTGAGTTTCGGTAGTCGAACTCTGTAATATTCCTTCCTGATACAGCTAGACACATTTTGCTTTGTAATCTGCAGCTGTCAGTGCGATTCACAGAGCCTCTTGTCTGTGGATCCTAGAATTTGCCCAAACAAACAAAAAAACAAAGATATCAGTTGTTGGCCTTCAGTTTACTTTTGACATCCCCACCCCAACCACCTTTCCCTGCTTTCTTATTTTCAAGAGACTCCATGATCATGTTCTATTGATAACTAGAGAATTTTTTTTTTCTTCTTCCGTTCACCAGAAGACACCATGAAGCAAGAGCTCTCTGCCGGCGACCAGCCCTCTTCCTCTCCCGCGGCTCGCGCCAGGGTTACAAGAACCAGGGACAGCACGAGACCGGAGTCCCCGGACGGCGTCTCGCTCTCCGCACCGGGGTCGAAACCGAGGCTTAAACACTCTCTTCCTGATGGGAACGGCAACTCCAGACCAAGAAGAGCCGTCCTCACGAGCAAACTGAAGCTGGCCGGAGACAGCTTGGAGCCTGCTCCGAAGGAAAGGGAGCCGAAGATCGCGGTGCGGTCGGGAGGAATGCGGACCGTGGAGAATTACGCGCGGTTGAGGCGCCCGCTGGACGACGACGCCGAGTGCAAGGGAGCGGAGTACGAAACGGATGGGAAGGCGAAGGACGGCCTGCAGAGGAGGAGGCCCGATGCGAGCGAGGGCTCGGTGGTGAAGGACCTGCAGTCGGAGGTTTCGTCTCTGAGGACGCAGCTGGAGAAGCTGCAGAGCCTCAATGCCGTGCTGGAGTCGCGGAACGATCAGCTGGCGAAAGATCTCTCGGCTGCTGAAGAAAAGATCAAGAACCTTGAGAAGGGCAATCAGGTTACATAATCTTGAACTTCTGCAATTTTAAGTCGTGTTGAAGTCAAGTTCCACAAACATTCTTGGAACGGAAATGATATTTTGCTCGTAGCCAACTATTGGCCTCCCTCCTACCGTCGGGCCCTCACCTCGACCAGGGGCCAATGGCCGGCCGCCACATCGACAGGCGGTTACGCCAGCGGTTACAAACCACGGACAACATAGCAGCTTCGCTCTTGGAATGAATTTCCTGTTAATGATGTTGGGAGTAAATCTTTTTTATTTTTTCAAAAAATTGGATGCAGGCAGAGCCAGTCCAGCCTGCCGAGTTCAAGGACGTTCGAGAGCTCATCGCGAAAAAACTAGACCTTCTTCAAGGAAAGAAGGAAGAACTCAAAGGAAACGGACCTACCAAAATGCAGCCTGTTGCGGCAGAGCAAGGAGCGAACTCGTCAGTAACGCAGTCGAAAGTTTTGCGTCCGCCCCCTCCGGCTCCATCTCAGCCCGCGTCGCTTGCCGGGCCGCCTCCTCCACCGCCACCACCTCCTCCCCGATGTCTCCTGCCGAGAACAAGTACGATGCAGAACGCGAACTCGCTAGTAGATTTCTACCACTCGCTGAACAAGAGGGACGGAAAGAAGGAGGCTCTGGGGGGCGGGAATTGTTCGAGTCAAGGTGTTAACAACGCTCGCAACAGCATCGTCGACGAGCTGCAGAATCGGTCAGCTCATCTGCTGGCGGTAATGATCTGAGAAAAACTCGAGGCGTCAGCTTAAAGTCTTCTACTTGTTGCTCCTTCCTAATGCAGTCTTCAACCGTTTCTGTAGATAAAAGCAGATGTCGAGAAGAGAGGAGAGTTCATCAACCTCCTCATTCAGAAAGTCCAGGCTGCTGCTTTCGACGATATGGAAGACGTTCTCAACTTCGTTGATTGGCTAGACAACCAGCTCTCTGTATTGGTACTCTTCTTCACATCCCTATGAATTCATGAGTTACAGAAAGTTCACTTCCGTGATTTTGCACAGGCTGATGAGAGAGCTGTTCTGAGACACTTCAAGTGGCCTGAGCGGAAAGCCGACGCCTTGAGGGAGGCCGCTTTCGAGTATCGTGATCTCAAACATCTAGAGATCGAGGTTTTGTCTCTCGAAGACGATGTCTCGGTGCCGTGTGATGCTTCGTTGAAGAAGATTGCGGCCTTGCTAGACAAGTGAGTATGCAACACAAAGATGGTTCACTGCTGATTTTCTCTGTATAACTAATCCCATATTCTCCGAAGGTGTGAACGAAGCGTTCAGAGGTTGGTTAGATTGAGAGACACAACCAAGGTTTCCTATAGGGACTGCAGAATCCCCACGGGCTGGATGCTTGATACAGGAATTGTCAGCAAGGTATGCTCTGCTTGTTTATCACAATCTGCTAGCCTAGGTGTCGACCGTATCGTGTCAGACACACGGACTGGATGCATACACTTGAAAAATTAAGAGTTCCGTTGGAAGTGTGTTGGTATAGACAGGATCTTAATTTCTAGGAGCAGTGACACTCCGGAAACTGATGCCATGTCTGTTTCGGGTCGTGTCAGACTCACGTATCGCGTACCGACATAGACACTCCAAAATACACCAAAATCAATTACATATGGAAAAAAACAACATTAGACCATCTTAATATTACTCAATAAAATTATGAATTTTTTGTGTTTAGTCTTTGAGCTAATTAAACTTAGTACTTTGCCCACATCACGTAATGCCCTTGTTAAGGAGAATTTATTCAGTGAGCCGGGCTTACCGTGCACCTACCATGCCATCCACTTGATGGCATGTGGATGAGCGTATGCAGCAGAACCTCCTCATCTACATGTAATCAAATGGATGACATGGAAGGTGCACGGTGAACCTGGCTCATTGAATAACGTTGTGAAGCTTGACATCACTGTCTACCTCTTGCCAAGAAAATCTCTCTTTATTCCTCGAGTCTTGTAGGCATTATTAAATTGCTCATCCTTGATCCCTTCTTGATGATGATGACCATAACCATTATCGGTGCAGATCAAGATGGCCTCTGTGAAACTAGCAAAAGTATATATGAAGAGAGTGTCCGCAGAGCTCGAATTGGCACGACACTTGGAGAAAGAAACGGCCCAGGAGGCACTCTTATACCAGGGTGTTCATTTTGCATACCGAGCATACCAGGCAAGCTTATATGTATATAGATAACATAAAGATGAGCTAAATTATCCGAACCGATCTCTCCTAATTTTGCCTGTTGCATTACTCTGCAGTTTGCAGGAGGGCTCGACTTCGAGACGATGCGCGCTTTTGAGGATCTAAAAGAACGAGCGCAGCGGTTACATAGAAGAGGATCGAGACAGCTACTTCATTCTGCAACACTTCCTAATTAACAGAGTGAACTAACATAAGACAATCGATTACAAGGCGATCAAGGAACGAACAGCGATACCGAGATTGTTGCAGTTTGTGAGCCAGTTTGATCATCCGAGTGTTGTATCAGAAGAGCTAATTTTGCCGAGAATTCTCAAATATGTAAAGCTATATATATGTAGTGTAATTGATCATGTATCCGTATAAATGTTACAGGCTCCATGTACTTTGTATTAATCCAGGGAAAAAATGATTGTGGGTGGAAGCATAGATCATATGAGAAGGATCCCAGTTCCAACTAAGATTTACTGCATAATGTCACTAGGCGTTGTTAAGTTCTTTTGCAATTTTTTTTATTTTATAAATGACATGTATATCATGTTCTCAGCAGTCACACAACCCTTCTAACGACAGTTTTCGATACGGACGACTTCATGGACATCGTGTATCGTCGAATGTCTTTCGTCCTGGTAGGATTGTTGAAGGCTCGCGACTCAAGAGTCTCAAATGATTGTATAGCTGCTGGGATCAGTACATAAACAAATAACAATATCACAATTCTCATATTCTCACTCTCGATGTTATGAAAAAACTAAATAAATCAAGTCACACAATCCTCGCCGTACAAAACTAAATAATCCAAATCACACAACCATCATATATTTTCATTTAGTTTTACGCTTGTATGATATTCAAAATTTGTATTTATATTTCAATTTTAGACACTTAACCTAAGTCAACCGCTAGGACGAAACTCAAACCTTCTTATGTTGTCTTCTTATGTACAACATAAAGATCTGAACGCAAATTTTTGATATTATATGAGACGCTTAATCTAAATAACCCTTTAAAATATAATATTTGCGGAGGTCAGTACAGCATGATCCCCTACATGATACATGCACAAATAAATAGTCACAGTGGCTGGTAATGCATGTGATCATCTGCATGGAATATTAAGGTTTATTGACTTCACACCAGGGACAAAACATGTTATAAATCATATATTTTTGTGTCCTTTAGGGACATTTGTTACAAGAGCATTTCTATGATTAGAATGGACAGACTCATGGAGACAAGACTAAATTATGCAAATGTGCATATTATAATCTTCAGTTGCAATCATACTGACAGATAATTGTATATTTGCAGAAAGCATTCATTTTTGTAAAATTTGAACTTTTTGAGACTAAGGTGGGATGAATATCCCAGTCAAATTTTATTAATACAAGTATTAATCATTTGATACAATAACAAATACTAAAATGTAAGCACCACTAAATACGAGCTAGATTTAATACAAATGGAAAAACTTTTACGAGATTCTAAGAATTGTATGGCTCTGATGTAGCGTAGAATCCCATCAGGATTTCTATTTCTTTTCCTATTTAATATAAAGTATTAATCTTATTTCTTCTCACTCGGTTATTGAGTATCATATTAGTAAAAGCTACACTATTAATAGTGACCTATACTCATATACTTCTTAAGTTTAGACGTCTTATCCATCCAAAAGTAGAAAAAAAAAATAGTCAAACATTTTGAAGAGAGTTTTAGGATCAACAAAAAAAAAAAAGTCTCATAAAAGATCTGATGGTTTCTCTTATCCCCAAAACACCCAAACTAAAGCTATATTGGCACAAATCTGTTAGTAGTTTCCAAGAACCATAAGCAATTGGCCTTGACAACTTCATATACATGTGTCCAAAGATGGGAGGTGAAGAGACAATCAAGAAAGATGTGTGAAATTGTTTCCTAGTGGCATAAACATAATGGACACATGTTGCGAAGGGGAAAAAAAAATCTCTTTTTTAAAGATTATCACATGTAATCGATTTGTTTAACACGACGAGCCACACATTCAGAGCAAGGTTCACAGTATCCGTATCAGACCAATACAATAAGTATCGAAATTAGCGGTATCGGGGGTTCGAAATGGAGTACCAAATTGTTTGGTATCTAATGCAAATATTTATTAATAAATTATTAACATTTTAGAATAATATTTTATACGTTTATGTATAATTTAAGTACTTTCTATTTTGATTCATATTAGTTTTGAAATTGAATGAAATAGTAGTCATCTTTATCGATTGGTTTAAATACGATAGACAAGTTTTCTTCTTTTACATGCTTTACAACATTACTATACTTTCATATTCTCGTTAATTGATCTTTTTTTCCTTCAATTTTCTTTGCCTAATTGGTCGGTAAAGAGATCCCAAACGTCGGTATCGATTAGCATCGGATATCGATCTGTATCGAATCGGGACATACCAAATCGTATCGATATCGGATGTATCAGATCGGTATGATCGATACTGCAAACTATGATTCAGACACACGAGAGATTTCTAATTAATTTAGCAGGAGACCAAAAAATCATACGGTCGTGTAATCTTCTATACATGGACTTAACTGAATATTCGTCAAGAAAAAATCCATCTCTATTTCTTTTTTTTGTTATGAACAATAGCTTAATAATGCTTGATGTTACCTAATATGCAAAGTTTTGAAAATTTTCATTTAACATTTTTTGTTATAGTTCTATTAAATTAGAAAGCATTCGTTCATTTGTATTTAAAGTCTTTCATATAGTTGGTAATGGCTGTACGAAGAAGACTTAAATAATTGTTCTACAGCAAAGTTTGTAGTCTTGTGCAGCCAATAAGTCTCACTTTTCTTTGTTTATAGTTTTCATTAATCTATTTCTATGTCTCTAGATAGCACCTATCAAAGTCAGTAGGTTTGATAATGAGAAATGAATAATGTACCTAAAGTATGACATGATTAAAGAGATATATGATTTTAGTCCATACAATAGACTGTCAAAAGGTTGGATTTAGGTTGGCTTTAAGTAAATTGTCTTTCCTTTTATGTATTTCGAGTCAAGTTACAAATTTTACATAAGATATTTAAACTACGGTTACTTTCAAAATACTTGTCGATTTTACTCTTTCGCCGACAATATTATAGGAGCAGATACAGAAAATTGGAGTTGGAGTGGGCTACCATAAATTTTCGTGGACTAGAGTGGGCAATCAATATAAACAAATTAGAAAAAAATTATGTGAAAAAAATGTTATTTTTTTTGGGGTGGGCTTTTGGTGGGACTAGCGGACCGCGGTGGACTAATCCATATATATATATATATATATATATTTTTTTTTTCTTTTTTAATATATATATATGGGAAGATTTATGAAATGCCCAAAAACTAAAAAAGTTTTATGTAAAACCCACCGTTAAAAAAACTTTCATCGCGTGCCCAGAATTAGAGAAACTTATCCAAAGCGGGTTCCAAATGACCATTTTGCCCTTCCTTTTAATTTATTGGAAACACCCACAAAACTGCTCTTAAAAAAATGTTTCAATACTCCATCTTCTTCCATACGCTGCTCACTTTCGAATCTAGGTTTTCTCCTCAAAAATCTTCAAAAACTCGTCGAAAAATTTCGGAAAGACCGGGACGAACGACAAAAGTGCTAAAACGGAGGTCCAAACATCATTTTTTTGCGAATCTAAAATTTTGGAAGGCCGTCTAACAGTAAAACTGTTACTTTCAGTCTCCTCGACGATACGCTCATTTTGCGACAAACGGGACCTCGTTTCGACCTCCCAGTCAAAAGTTATGGCCCTCCAAAGTTTCAGCCAACCATAAAATGCAGGAGAATGGCATTCTCCGTCTTAATTTACACGGAGAATGACCATTCTCCGTCTTAATTAGGACGGAAAATGACATTCTCCGTCTTAATTTACACGGAGAATGGTCATTCCAGTGTTAAAACGCAGGAGAATGACCATTCTCCGTGTTAGAAACACGGAGAATGCCATTCTCCGTGTTAAATGAAACGGAGAATGTCATTCTCCGTGTTAAATAAAACGGAGAATGGCATTCTCCGTCCTAATTAAGACGGAGAATGGCCATTCTCCGTGCTAAATTAAACGGAGAATGACCATTCTCCGTCTTAATTAGGACGGAGAATGCCATTCTCCGTGTAATTTATCACGGAGTGTCACGCCCCGCTCCCGTAGGAGCGATCGTCCTCGCTAAGGCGTGATGCCGCACGGGCCTAGGTTGCGCCCGTGCAAGGCCAAGTCCAGAAACGGCCGATTTGAGCTAGGCCACAGAGTCGCACAGAGTGTCCCCATTTGCAGCGGAAAGTAAATGAACACAAATTGAAGCGAATTCAAACTCTTTTATTGATTTTCAAGAAGTTTACAAGCGGCACTAGGCCGATATTACAAATCGCTCAAACTCTCTCTCTCTAAAACATAAAGGGCGTGCCAAGTGGCTTACAAGATGGAATGATTCATGGCGATGTTCCGATACATTATGTCCTGTATAGGGTGCTTCAGCTCCTTGCAACGCTCCAAGGCTCCAGAGAAAGCTCCGCGCCTTAGCACGTTCGATGGAAGCTCCGCACCCGCCGACGTTTCCTGCTTCCTGCAAGCAGACTGTGGGGTTATCAGTACATTGTTATGCACTGGTGGGGAGGCTAGCTCGCCCACAACGCTATCATTACCCAAACACGTTCCATTTACTTTTGTGTATCTCTATCATTCATTGTCTTTCTAATCTTGCCTTAGGATCAGTTTCATGGCATATTTCATAGCCTATCTCGTGTTGTCGAATACAAGTGTCGCATGGAAATACATGCATAACTTACCCATACTTACCGTCCGGCCTTCCCTGTTCAATGTAAACCAAGTTAGTCAACAATTCATGTGTAATATCATAACGTGATTCTTAGGAACATTCAATATCAAGGGCGTGTTCCTGCCTCAGTTTCTAGCGCGTCGTAGGCGTGTTTTCTAACTCACTTCATAAGGTATTCTTTATCATTTGGTGTTATATATATCAAGACTATTCAGAAGACGCTTTGTTTAGTTCACTTAGACTACTTTGATTTCAATGCAAGGACTTGCACGTGGACTGCCACCAGCAAGCCCACTTAATCTATATGCATCGGTCGCTGGCAAGTCAGCCATTATGGACATTTCCCCTGTGGCATTCTCATCTATCAAGCGTGATGGCTGGTACACCCTGATAGACTATTGAATAACCGGCCCTACGTTTGGTTATGTGCCCAAGCCCGCACACCTGTCCGCCCGTAGGCCATGATTCCGCCTAGGCCGGCCACGAAATCGTCGTTCGTTGCCCTTGGAATCCCTTTTCGCTCGTGCACGAGCCGTCCACGACCATTTCGTATTTTATTGTCATTTTAACTTAACGGCTGTCTTTGAGCCATAGGCTAACCCTTAGCCATAATGCGTTATCGACCAGGTTGGCGCCCGTGCAGCGCGGGTAGCGAGCCCCGTTGTACGTGCCCGTCACACCTGTCGCTAACCATTCCTTTCTTTCTTATCTTTCCTTCATTCTTTCCTTTCTTTCCTTCTTTCTTTCACTTGTTCATTCGTTCATTGATTCATTCACACATTCATTCATTTCATTTGTCGATTCATTCATTTACTTATTCATTCATTCATTCATTTATACATTTTGCAACTCCCTGTGCGGGAGTCGCCTTGGCGACCCATTGGTCCCGTAGCCTTTCAATGTTGCTATACTCTACTCGGAACAACTATGTCGATAGTCTTCCGTTTCATTGTTGTAAACTATTCATTGTTTCATTATTGAACGCAAACTTGTGCCTTAGCACGAGCGTAGAGCGCGGTGCGAGAGTTCTCGTATTTTCCATATTCTTTTCCATATTCTATACAAGCATACAAGATGGGATTATTCCCTTAGCTAGGTGCGTTGAGTCCTTTATTAGCATGCATGGGGTTATCGCCTAGC
Source organism: Iris pallida (assembly GCA_029216955.1). Classification (NCBI taxonomy): domain Eukaryota; kingdom Viridiplantae; phylum Streptophyta; class Magnoliopsida; order Asparagales; family Iridaceae; genus Iris; species Iris pallida. The sequence goes on from JANAVB010028196.1 coordinate 13,840,264, forward strand.
GATTCTCGTGATCGTGTCCGTATTGTTATGTGTCTAGGCTAAGCAGTGACGGGTTCATCGGAGCCACCCACCTTAGCGATGTTCGCATCGGCTGAGCGATACTCTGAGCGCGCCTTTGATAGTCTAAGTCTGGATTCATCTTGACGGGCCAATGTAAGCCTTGCATCGATTCTTCATCAGGTCGATGCCAACTCTTCGGGTCGACGGCTCGTTTGAGTCATTGCACTTGCCGTTTGAATCGGCGTTCCGCTAGGGCGGAGCGGGTCACTACATAATACACCACTCAAAACAAGTCTCGTCCTCGAGACTTCCTGAGTGCGGGTCATCCTACCGTTCCTTTTATTCATCGCCGTGTGCCTACTTTAGACAATTCCTATCGAATGGCTTTTATCGTTCGATGGCATCGAACTATACTCGATACCTTTCCAAGTTCATTGAATGGCTTTTCATTCATTTTAGAGTTGATGTAACTTATTTAATTTAAGTGTTTCTTCGACTCGGTTGCTACTTCGACGTATCATAGGACTGAAATGGTCGTACGAGGTGCGTCGTATTTTACCAAACTCGAGAGTCGTAGGCTGTGGCAAACCCACTCATTCCATCATGCGCATCTCAACACCCACTTGCAGCTGCATTCGAGTTCATCATATCGCTGAGTTTGGATCGTGCACATATTCAAGGCGTCCCCCGAATACGTACATTTCAACCAAGCTTAGCGATTAGCGAAGACGGACAAGCTACTCGTGATAGTTTTGATTTGCCGATCGTTCGCTAAATTCGATTTAAAACCGAACTCATGTGTATCTCGCTATCGTTTATCTCGGTCCTCGAGATGATCCGGTTCGCTTTTCAAGCGTTCTTGTCTACAAAATCAATATGATTTCTTCTTAGCGGAGTCGACCAAGTCTAAGTAATTTCCGTCCGATTCAAGACCAAGTATTGTACTATCCTCGAGTACGTCTTTCGACCAATGATTCAATTCATTATCTCAACTTTACTTGCGCATCATCCATTCCTATCATTCCTTTTGTTTGGGACCATTCTCGTTGTCGTTCACACACATTCCCTGTTCCCCATCCTACTCTAAGTCTTGTTTTTCCCAAGTCTATCGTCCGTCCAGACGATACTGTAAGGTCAATCGCACAAGTTCAATCACTCGGCATAGGGTCGTCCGCCTATCCGCTAGGTTAGCTCACAAGGTCATAGTTACAAGTCAAGTCTATTGCTCATCGTGCAAGGTCGTTGCACGACGCTCGCCCCAAATCCTATGGTCAAACCATTTGTTTGCTTGTACGGGAGTTTCTACCCAAGTTTGTTTCACTCAAATTTCTAAACATCAAGCAGTGTTCCTCCTATTCGCATCAACACATTCTCCGCTCCATGTCTGAGCTCGTTTAGGAAAATCATCCTACGATAGGTTATCCTCAATCAAATCCTTGACATGTCAGTCTCATGCGTCCGCACTAGCAATTACCATAGTCTATCTCTTCAAGTATGTTTAATATAATTCACCTATCCATCCTATCCAATTCACGTAGTCGATCACAAGGTCGTCTAGCCTTGCAATACGTTGCGCCCCGATCTCACGCAAGTCTGATTATCCACGGCGGACACGAATCACCATATCAACGTTTCCGTGGAATAATCGTCCTCATCGGGACGTAACTCTTGCGTTGAATCTAGACTTACTCATTTTCGATACGCGGATTGGGTCTACTCAATCCTCAAGTTTTCTTCGTTGTCCCTCATAAGTCCGATCAATCCTCCGATTCGCCTTCGCTTCAAACCACAAGTCGAAGCAATCAAAATTGTCATGTCAAGGTATTTCGAGTTCGATCATTCCCGCTGGACATGAATCACCATGCCAACGCTCACGCGAAACGATCGTCCCAAATCCGACGTGACGCATGTGCGAGGTTGGAGTTGCGCTCGCGCAAGACAAGATCGTTGTCGTTGTGGTTATCACCGAACAATCAAGTCACTTTTCTCTCCATCCAACATTCATTTCTATCCAATCCCCAACATAGAATCCTTCGAAACAATAACTTCTAACACGGTCATCATTCATCGAATTAGAGTACCCCCGAGTTATCGTACATCGATCTTTGATACGCCTCAATACCATCGATGATGCACATAACCTGACGATCTTCCTTTTGCAACGAATTCCGAGTCGTGCAACTTAATTCCTCAATTCACGTTGTCTCGTGCTAACTCTTCATTGAGCAACATCTATTCCAAATCCTTAGTCATCCTCGTATCTTCAAACCAACGTTTTCTATGCACGCCATCTTTTGATCGTGCTATCTTCGATCTCGTCTATGGGTATTTCACCTCAACTCAATTTCAATCCATTCAACTAAATTCAAAATTGTATGTATGATCTTTCTATGTTTCTTCGACCAAGACCTCCATTCGTTTCATGATTCATACTACGCATTCTTAATCCGTCCGAATGATATCTCGTTTGAGACTCTCGAAGTCGAAACCAACTAAGCGTCACTCATTCTAAGGCTTGCACAATATTATCGCTTGTCGATGTACACGTTCTATTCGTATCTCCTCTAGTCTCGCTCGAACAATTTCTACAACGTCCATACACCACTCAGGGTTCGAGCCATTCGACTAGTCATCGATACTCCCTCTTTTTCCTTCTTCGAAGCTATCACATACACCACTCGGAGTCAAGTCATTCTACAAATCCTCGAAAGGTTATTCGACTCCCGATCGACATATCCAATTACGCGTTCGCTCATTCTTCAAATTCTAAGAACTATTTCCCGTGTTCGCTTTAGCGTCCGTCAAGTAGCGTCTCTATCAACATACGTTCTAAGTCTTCCTTATTCTCGTCCGAGCGATAGTCAATCTCGCTCGCAACTCGTTTCCACCATAAAGTCTAGGTACGCGATACTCGGCACAACTTAGCCAATAGGCTGTGTGCATAACCATCCCGTTCGAACTATACTTCGGTCTCGTGTACTCGTTCGCTATTGTCAGCGTAAGGTTATTCAAGCACGTCTTGCGGTTGCAACTCTTAGCATCGGTTCCTTCCAACTCAAGTATGTCGTGGTTCGGTACAAAGGCCTTCGTCTATTGATTCCGTTCAACCGAGTACTTATACGAGCTTTTGAAAATATTAGACTTATTGTATAGAACATCCCAAAGTACAACGAGAGAGAGCGTACACTTCTTTTGTTTCCAACCGAGCTTTCAAAACTGAGAAAATCGAAATGAAGTCCAAGGACGTGAAGCCGTGCTCTGATACCACTATGTCACGCCCCGCTCCCGTAGGAGCGATCGTCCTCGCTAAGGCGTGATGCCGCACGGGCCTAGGTTGCGCCCGTGCAAGGCCAAGTCCAGAAACGGCCGATTTGAGCTAGGCCACAGAGTCGCACAGAGTGTCCCCATTTGCAGCGGAAAGTAAATGAACACAAATTGAAGCGAATTCAAACTCTTTTATTGATTTTCAAGAAGTTTACAAGCGGCACTAGGCCGATATTACAAATCGCTCAAACTCTCTCTCTCTAAAACATAAAGGGCGTGCCAAGTGGCTTACAAGATGGAATGATTCATGGCGATGTTCCGATACATTATGTCCTGTATAGGGTGCTTCAGCTCCTTGCAACGCTCCAAGGCTCCAGAGAAAGCTCCGCGCCTTAGCACGTTCGATGGAAGCTCCGCACCCGCCGACGTTTCCTGCTTCCTGCAAGCAGACTGTGGGGTTATCAGTACATTGTTATGCACTGGTGGGGAGGCTAGCTCGCCCACAACGCTATCATTACCCAAACACGTTCCATTTACTTTTGTGTATCTCTATCATTCATTGTCTTTCTAATCTTGCCTTAGGATCAGTTTCATGGCATATTTCATAGCCTATCTCGTGTTGTCGAATACAAGTGTCGCATGGAAATACATGCATAACTTACCCATACTTACCGTCCGGCCTTCCCTGTTCAATGTAAACCAAGTTAGTCAACAATTCATGTGTAATATCATAACGTGATTCTTAGGAACATTCAATATCAAGGGCGTGTTCCTGCCTCAGTTTCTAGCGCGTCGTAGGCGTGTTTTCTAACTCACTTCATAAGGTATTCTTTATCATTTGGTGTTATATATATCAAGACTATTCAGAAGACGCTTTGTTTAGTTCACTTAGACTACTTTGATTTCAATGCAAGGACTTGCACGTGGACTGCCACCAGCAAGCCCACTTAATCTATATGCATCGGTCGCTGGCAAGTCAGCCATTATGGACATTTCCCCTGTGGCATTCTCATCTATCAAGCGTGATGGCTGGTACACCCTGATAGACTATTGAATAACCGGCCCTACGTTTGGTTATGTGCCCAAGCCCGCACACCTGTCCGCCCGTAGGCCATGATTCCGCCTAGGCCGGCCACGAAATCGTCGTTCGTTGCCCTTGGAATCCCTTTTCGCTCGTGCACGAGCCGTCCACGACCATTTCGTATTTTATTGTCATTTTAACTTAACGGCTGTCTTTGAGCCATAGGCTAACCCTTAGCCATAATGCGTTATCGACCAGGTTGGCGCCCGTGCAGCGCGGGTAGCCAGCCCCGTTGTACGTGCCCGTCACACCTGTCGCTAACCATTCCTTTCTTTCTTATCTTTCCTTCATTCTTTCCTTTCTTTCCTTCTTTCTTTCACTTGTTCATTCGTTCATTGATTCATTCACACATTCATTCATTTCATTTGTCGATTCATTCATTTACTTATTCATTCATTCATTCATTTATACATTTTGCAACTCCCTGTGCGGGAGTCGCCTTGGCGACCCATTGGTCCCGTAGCCTTTCAATGTTGCTATACTCTACTCGGAACAACTATGTCGATAGTCTTCCGTTTCATTGTTGTAAACTATTCATTGTTTCATTATTGAACGCAAACTTGTGCCTTAGCACGAGTGTAGAGCGCGGTGCGAGAGTTCTCGTATTTTCCATATTCTTTTCCATATTCTATACAAGCATACAAGATGGGATTATTCCCTTAGCTAGGTGCGTTGAGTCCTTTATTAACATGCATGGGGTTATCGCCTAGCGATTCTCGTGATCGTGTCCGTATTGTTATGTGTCTAGGCTAAGCAGTGACGGGTTCATCGGAGCCACCCACCTTAGCGATGTTCGCATCGGCTGAGCGATACTCTGAGCGCGCCTTTGATAGTCTAAGTCTGGATTCATCTTGACGGGCCAATGTAAGCCTTGCATCGATTCTTCATCAGGTCGATGCCAACTCTTCGGGTCGACGGCTCGTTTGAGTCATTGCACTTGCCGTTTGAATCGGCGTTCCGCTAGGGCGGAGCGGGTCACTACACGGAGAATGGTCATTCTAGTGTTAAAACGCAGGAGAATGACCATTCTCCGTGTTAGAAACACGGAGAATGCCATTCTCCGTGTTAATTAGGACGGAGAATGCCATTCTTCGTCTTAAATAAAACGGAGAATGCCATTCTCCGTCCTAATTAAGACGGAGAATGACATTCTCGGTCCTAATTAAGACGGAAACGGAGAATGTCATTCTCCGTGTTAATTAGGACGGAGAATGGCATTCTCCGTCCTAATTAAGACGGAGAATGCCATTCTCCGTCCTAATTAAGACGGAGAATGGTCATTTCCAGTGTTAAAACGTGTAATTTAGTTTTTTCAGGAATAAAGAGTTTCGTTCTTCTTTCAAAGCGATGATAATTCTTATGGAAAAGAAGAAGAAAGATCTTCTCTCCACAATTGAAGATCTGAGTTCAAATGTCTCCACGATGAAGATGATGATGATGGTGATGATGATGACGAGCGATGATCTGAGTTCGACTGAAGAAAAACACACCGAACTACGAACGATCTTTGCGATCTCTGCTGAATATGAGAGCAATGGAATTCAGATTTCCCGTGAAGAAGAAGAAGACAAAAATCGCAATCCAGATCTGAGTTTTTTGAATTCAAATACATATAGATGACCAATTCGCGCGGAGGGGTAGTTTCGGTATTATAAAAATAGCAGTTTCTAGCGGGTGGCATCTAAAAGGGAATCTTGGAATATTTAACGTGAAAATACTTAATTCTGGGTATTTCATAAAACTTATCCAGCGGGTGGGCATTTCATAAAAGCCCACCCCGAAATTGGGTTTCTCAGCAATTTCCAGTATATATATATATATATATATATATATATATATATATATATATATATATATATATATATATATATATATATATATGAAAGCAAAAAAATAAAATTTGGGAGCCCACCCCTATGCTTGTATCCGTCCGACTAGGGATGGCAACATGGCGGGTCGGGGACGGGGACCATACCCCCATCCCCGTCTCCGAGTACTGTTCGAATTTCCATCCCCGTTCTCATCTCCGGTTGGATTAATTTTTTTTATCCCCATCCACATCCCCTTTTAACAATGCACTCACCGTCTCCGTCCCCATACATGTCCCGTTAACACTTTCGGGGAATGATTTTTCCGTCATCGGCTGTTGTCACGTTAATAATTTTTCCTGTACAGTATAAACTTAAAAAAAAACTTTTTTTTATTCCAAAAATAAATTACAAGGCATGTTAATAAAACATAGGATTGTAAATATGAGTATAAGTAATCGGGAGCGAGATTTTTCGGGACGGAGAGTACTATATCCATACCCGGTCTCGAACATGATCGGAGAATTTTTTAATCCCCATTTATGTCATCATTTTCGTTTCTAAATCTCCAAATTTGTTTCCATTAGAAAAAAAGGTCGGGTACCCGTCGAATTTGAGGGAAATTGCCATCCCTATGCCCGACAATGTAGATAAGTTTCACATACAACACATAATTATTATAATATATTATTGATTCTTGTTTTGTCTAGAGATCAGTTAAATATATAGGATCGTAATATTTAAGTATTTGAGACATACTTTTGAAATATAAATATTGTAGTTCTAAAATAATCTATTTGGGGTATTGATTACCATTGGTAGTCCTAGTACCACACTTCTTATTTACAATTATGTCTTAAATCAATATTCTAAAAGAAATTTTAAACTTTAAGGCTGTGTTTGATTGAACTTTTTTTCCATGGAAAATATTTCTGTAATGCCCCGTTCTGCTCAGTCAATCGGAGGAATCGAAACGCCAATGTGGTTCAGACTTAGCCATGCAACGGCTGCTCGAAGACCCGGTCGATTGAGACGACTCCTCGCTCAGGTGGGTGGCTTCGGTGAACTTGTCTCAGCTTGGACTTCGCACTAATAAAACGAAAGTTTTCAAAATGCACGAGTAAGTTTGATAATAAAAGAGACGAATCCACATAGCTAAGGGAATAATTTCAACTTGGGTCAAACTGAGTTAGAACATGGAAAAAGGTCCCACGGTCGGCTTAGAAGTGTTGCACGTCGTGCTTTCGAAATGACACTCGGTCCTTCGTCCCGTGGCCTGGGAGAAGGAAAGTTGGTCTTCGTCACAAAGCTATGAATTAGCCTAAGTCATAGGCGTCGCCCGCATAAATGTTTGATAAAGCATGTACGGTTCCAGCGTCTAAGGCTTGGCATAGCCTTTGCTTGCCCCACGGGTTAAGTTGCACCGCACGGCTTGTGGCATAAGTCTACGCACCCAAAGCACTTGGTTGTTCAAAGTCGAACGCGTGCACGACACGTTCCCACGATGCAAGCCTTGATACAGCCCTTGCTCGTCAAGTTTTTGCACGATTGAGTTAGGCAAAAGTGATGTCGGGCTGTCAAAGTCATTCTAAGTACTGTTCCATGTTTTTTGCGATTGTCATAACCACATAGTCCTACGATCTCAAGGCCCGTCATATAAAGTATGTCTTGGGCGATAGTGTCGCACAGAACACAAGTTGATTTAAGGCACGATGTCACGGACTTAGTGTTTTAAATAGGGCTGCAAATGAGCCAAGCCGTTCGCGAGCTACTCGAAGCTCAGCTCGATAAAAGCTCGTTTGAGCTCGGTTCGTTTAGTAAACAAGCTGAGCTCAAGCTTCATTTTCAAGCTCGTTTAATAAACGAGCCAAGCTCAAGCTTAGAAGTACTCGGCTCGTTTGAGCTCGCGAGCTGGCTCGTTGATGAGCTTGCAAGCTGGCTCGTTTAGGAGCTTGTTTGTTCTTTGTTGAATTCTAAATATATGTATATTTTTGTGCATTATATATTTATTTGTCCTTAATAATTTATGTTAAGGAACTTTTTAATTAATAATATTATAGGTACTTGAATTCAAACCTAACTAAATTGAAATCGAGCTCGTTAAGCTTGAAATCAAGCGTAATGAGCTTGAAATAGAGTTGAGCGAGCTTGAAATCAAGCTTAATGAGCTTGATTTTGAGCTTATAAAGCTTGTTTATCAAGCTTGAATCAAGCTTACTTATCAAACCAAGCTCAAGCTCAAACCAAGCCAAGCTCAAGCTTAATATAAACAAGCTCAAGCCAAGCTCAAGCTCTAAAATAAAAAATTTATCAAGCTCGAGCTCGAGCTTGAGCTCGATTAATTCTAGTCAAGCCAAGCCCAAGCTTACAAAAGCTTGGCTCGGCTTGGCTCGTTTGCAGCCCTAGTTTTAAGGCATGAGTCATGGTTGATTCAAATGGAGTTTGGAAAAAGGGCTATCAAATAGTCGTTCCTAAGTTGAGTAAAATGATAGGACAACATGAAAGAATACTCGCGACCATGGGTCGTCGAGGCGGTCTCAAATATTAAAGTCTTGAACATGGTCATGAAAAAATGGTAACACTAGAAGAAGAATGACTGTGTAAAACGTTAGTTCGAGTCGAGTCTAGCTTGTATGGTCATTGGGCAACTTGTCGACAAGGTAAAAGTTTTCTCGAGCGGCATCCCCGGACCACGGGACCGCTTTGGCCTAGGAGAAAACATGGTATAGCTGTGCTGGATGATAGTACGGGTTAGGCGAAAACTTTCAACGAGACTCGCTACTTGCATTGAAAGGTCCCCAACTAGCAAAGCTATTAGTCCAGGAAAGCTTGTGGTGCTAGTGACCTTTCATATAGATGAGTCGGTATATAGCGGCGATCTGCATGCATGCCTTTGGATTGAGTTGAGTATTGTGTGCACGCACTACTAAAATATGCTATATTAGCGACGTTGTTTAGCGATGGAATAAAATACCGTCGCTAAATATGTAATATAGCGACTCCCTTCTATTGACATCGCAAAATGTCGCTGAATAGCGACGTTCAGCGACAGTAGATAAAATACGTCACGGAATAGCGACGTTCAGCGAATTATTAAAATATGTCGCCATATATAAAATGGTTGCGACGTTTAACGACGTCGACTGTTGACGTCGCTAACTTTTTTACTTAGGGCACGGTCCTGTTTTCTTTTTCCCCCTCACTCGAAAACTCAAAAATTTTGTAATTTTCCCTCGAGCTCTCGGCGACTCCCTCCCCCCCCGGCGACTCCCTCCCCCCCCCCCCGGCGACCCCTACCCCCCCCCCCCCCCGTCGAGCTCCTCCTCCCCCAATCCGAGCTATTCCTCCTCTCCGGTAAACCCTAACCTAACTCCTCCTCCTTCTTCTCCCCCCCCCACACACACACAGAGACACACACACACACGGACACACACGCACATACACACAGACACACACACACACAGTTATTGTGTGTGTTTGAGTAGGGATGGCAACTTGATCCCCCGAACCCGACGGGGACCTGAATTTTTTCCCCCGATGGGGACGGGTTTGCGGATATAGAAACGGGGATGGGGACGGGAATGGAAATTAAACTAAATCCTTGATAACTGTAACAAGGCTCATGTATCCGAGCATGTACCAACCCTGCATATAGGAAGGCCACAGACTAGTGCAAACCAGGTGGAGATTTCGAAGGCATGTTAGGTTTGAAACCCAATTTTTCTAGAATCTTTAATTGTTGGAATGGAGTACAATTTTAGTTTATTATTATTATTATATATTATTATTATATATTATTATTATTATTATTTATTAGTCGGAATTAGGAAAAATATTATTTTTGAAATTATCGTTTGGGTTTTTGTTTGTGGCCCTGCCCCGATCCCATGTCCGGAGTCCGACCCCGAGTCCGGGCACCGACCCCGAACTCGAAATATACCCGGTTTCCGAAACCCAACTCGGTTCCGAACCCATCCTTTGATTTTTTCCATTTAAAACCTGATTTTAAAACTAGTTATATATGTATATGGTTTGACTTATTATTATTAATTAAAAAAAAAAATAAACTCCTCCCCACGTTCTGGCTTGGTCTCCCACGACCAAGCCACCCCCCTAATTCTCCTCTCCTGCTCCTCCCCATTCTCCTCTCCTCCACACAAATTCACTTCACACTCCTTCTCCTCCTTTTATTAAACCAACCACAATCACACCCCACCAGCACCACTCCCCTCACAACTTTTCCTCTCTTCCTCTCACACAAACCCTTTCCCTAGCTCCTCCAGAACCGACTCCGTGGGACGAAGCCGAGTCTCGCTCGGCCAACCTGGCGCCCAAGCCGTGCCCCGTCTGCGCCTCCACCCAGCGCCCCCGTGCCCGGCCAGCGCCCCGTCGGCCACCCCGGCGCCGCTTTCTCCGGCCAACCCGCGCCGGCCACCCTCGACCCCAGCAGGCCGCGCCGCCTCCGCGTGCGCCTCCAGCGCCCCGGCGCCACCCCTTCTCGGCCGCCTCCCTTGGCCAGAGCCCTCCGGCGCTTTCCGCCCGCGCGCACCTCGTCCAGCCGGCCGTCTGGCCAGCGCCTAGTCACCCGTGCCCTAGCTCTCGACTCCGCCGAACCCGATCTCCGGCCGGCCGCCCTTGGCCAGAACCCTCCGGCGACCTCGCCTCCAGCCCCCGTGCCGTCCCCTCTTCCCGAGCTCGGCCGATTTTGCGGCTGTCCGTGCCCGGTTCAGCCCGCGTGCGCCCCGCTGTTCCAACAGCGCTGTCCAACGCTGTTCCGACGATTTCCTCTGCTGTCCGCGAGTTTGGGACTTTTGCGAGTCCGCGGGAACGTGGTTTTCTTTTCCTATTTTCATCTGAGAGCTCTAGCCGAGCAATCCAAGGTATATCTCGTGTCCCCGTGTCCCTACTTTAGCGTCGATGATGATATGGTTCCCGATCCCGTTACGGGATTCGGTTTAGGTGATTGTAGTTTCAGAATTTCCGAATTCTATTTCAGAATGATTCGGTTCTGTGGCTTTCGGTTTCCCGAACTTTATTTCGGGATTTTCGAATTTATTTCGGGAGTATTCTGTGGTTTTGGTTGAATATAATTGTGATGTGTTTTCGGGTTGGATATTATTTCTGTGTGGAATATTATTATGGATGGTTTGGGTTGTTTCCCTGGTTCGGGGGATATTGTTTATGTTGATTTTGGCACCGTCACAGGATTGGGTTGTCCCAATTACAGAGGAGATGCTGCCCAAATTTTTGGGAAAGTTTTCAAAAATAAAGTATTTTAAAATGGATTTCTATTTTCAAATTCGGTATTTTGCGAACGGATTACAAAATTGGTTTTGTCTATTTGAAAGTGGATTTTGGAGTTTTGTGTCCCTGTTAGGCGACGACCGTATCGGTCGAATGAGCCTCAACGAAGCGCAAACGCTACAGGGTTCCTGTACGTTGAGGCGCTAGCCAGCAACATGACATTTGGACCAAGTCTGAGACGCATTTTACAACTATATTTATATTTATAATTATTTTTAGAACTGGTACTGCTGTTAGTATTTTTGGTGCAGGACTTCGACCTACTGTTTGGACCGTTCGCGGTACTCAGAGCTCGCCTAGATGATTAATTAATTTATGTAAAAATTTGTAAAGGGCATAAGCCCAGTTTTCTATTTTATTTTGCTGTGACCCTGTATTGTATAGTTTAGATTTTTACTTTCTTTTTCTGAGTTGGTTTCGTTATTAGACGCGTAATTATAAATTAGTTATTAATTATTTTGTATAAAATTAATAAGGTTTTTCACGATAAATTAACTTGAATAAAATATTGGTAAGTTAACGAAGTCCATGTTTTATCACTAAAAAAATATAGTTTTATACATATGATATAAAAATACAAAGTTTTGTAAATTAACCGGTAACGACTAATTTTTTCCAAGTAAATTAGAAACCGGATATCCAACTAATTGACAACGCACGTAGCTCGCGACGTTAAAGCGTTTCAGAAGATTAACTAAATAATCTAAAATATGACTAGGGTCTACTTCTAGAGATTGTAACTAGCACACCTAGAATGATTTTATTATGGTTCTAAGCCAAGGTTCTCAACTGTAGGATCTCGGAGACGAACCTGACATCCTCCTCGGTACCAACATTCTCGATCCAGTCAATTAACAGAGACAAGTTACGGTTATGTTTTCTTGTATTTTATTTAGTAATTGTCTAGCTGCATGTTTAAACCACATTGCTACACGGAACCCTCTCCTAGGGTACAGATATTGATTGATATTGATTATGAGGATTGGGGGAATAGTGTAACGTTTATGGCCAATACCCCTCATATTACATATTGTGCGAGCTTACCCCTCTTACACACGGGGATAAGCCGTATTGCGCCGCTAGGACGCTATTGTATAACCCAAGCCGGTCATAGACGATTACACATTCAAATCACATTATTTTCAATTGTTAAAATGCTGGAAAATATTGTTTCAACTGTTTAACTTGCGCTTTTCCATTATTACTTGAAATATGAGATACATATTCGTACTTGCTTCCTCCTGACTAGAGACCACATTTTTAGGTGACATTGAGGATGCTGAGCTATTGTACAATAGCTACTATGACCCGGTTTTGTATCCTGTGGTGTTGTCGGAGTCCCCCTTGGAGGACGCAGGACCTGAGGCCGACGAGCCGACCGTTTAGCTAGTCATTTCCAGTTTTCTAGTTTTATTGTTTTGGAGTTTTTAGATTTTTGAATTCAGCTCTCTCATTTCCAAATGTACTTTTCAATTGTTGAATAAAAGTTTTAAAATTTTCGTATATTCGAGTTGTGACAAATATATAGACGTTGTTGTGAATACCTGCATATAGAACAGTTTACTGCCGCCGTCTCACAACGGTGCAGGCTGGGCATGATCCGGTTCGACCCAATAATTTTGGGATCGGGTCGTGACATATTTTTAGTGGTGTCCCATGCAGGTCATGAAACAACAACTTAGGAAAACATACCTAGAAACAATTAGAATACTAGAACATTGATTTGTCATAACATAGGTCCGACTTATATATATAAATATTTTTGTTTGATTATAGACTGGTAGGATACCTTGCTTATGGTTGCATCCTAAACCTTCCAGAGTATGGCCAAAGGGAAGACCACCCGTTCCGGCCCTGCTGAAGATGAGGTGTCATCTACCAATCACACCCCACCTCCCCAAGCACGTCGGGACCCTCCTCCTTTGCAGCTGACTGACCGTCCCCATGCTGCACCAGCACCCCGTCCCGTTTACGCTACTACAGTGCAAACGGCAGAACCTGCACTTCCCTGGACTGAGCCGCAGTCCCCTGCGGTAGTGCTCGTACCAGTTTCCCCACCAGTACCGGTGGACCCCACCGAGCTCGTAGGCCTGCTACGAAGAGTACTGGAGGCCCAGAAAGCCCAAGCCGAAGCTCATCGTGAATAGACTGCAGCCCAAGCTGAAGCCCATCGCGAGCAGACCGCGATCATGAGAGAAGGCATGGAGAATGCCCACAACGTGGCTATGGCTGCCCTCGAAAGAGGAGGAACAGTTCAATCGGATCTAAGGCCTGCTAAGGTAAACATAAATCTAAGGGTTAATTTATGTATCATTAAGGCCATTCAATTTGATAAGAGACATTATTATGTGGAGGTCGGTGATATAGAGAGTTTCAAGAAGCAGGGCCCTCGACCTTTCAAAGGAACCGAAGGAATCATCTACGCCGACGAATGGCTCGACAGCATGGAGCGTCTCTTGAGCGTCGCTCGACTCCCAGAGGACCTCAAGACCGAAGTAGTAGGACTCCAGCTGCAAGATATGGCAAGCACCTGGTACCGGAATGAACCCCGACTCCAGGACAAGCATCTTGACTGTGACACCTTCAAGAGGCTGTTCCGCAGGAAGTTCTTCCCAACATCAGAGTTGCGGAAGATGGAAAGATAGTTCCAGGACCTGAATCAAGGGAATATGACGGTTGGAGAGTATGCAGCAGAGCTCGGCCGACTTAGCCGCTTTGCCAAGAACTTGGTTGCTGACCCCAAGGATCGTGCTGAGAGATTCTGGTATGGACTAAGGGAAGAAATTCGCACCCCTGTGGTCGCAGACGGCGCCAAGACATACGAGAAGATTCTGATACGAGCTCAGGACGTAGAGAAGAGCCAGCCTTGTCGTTCAAAAAGGCAGTATCCTGGAACTAGCAACTTCCAGGGCAACCAGAAGAGGCCCAACAACAACAGCAACATGCCTTCTCACCACCAGCAGCAGCACCATCAGGCAAGGACCAGTGACAGAATGCCTCAGAAGTAGATCCCTGTCTACGACTGCTACAAGAGGCCAGGACATCAGGCGAATATCTGCAGGAAGAAACTGGGACACTGCCTAGTTTGTGGGTCTGCCACCCACCAAGTGAGGGACTGCCCCACAGCATTCAACCGGACCGAAGAAACTCAACAAAGAGCTCCTCTATCCACTTAGCAACAACGGTTCGGACAACATCAGCAGAAGACCGGGCGAGCTTTTGCCCTAGCAGCAGACGAGCAAGAACCAGAGCAGGAACCCACCGCTGATGTCATCACAGGTTCCATTTATGTGTTTTCACATCCTGCTCTAGCATTATTTGATTCGGATGCATCATACAGTTTCATATCATCAAAGTTCATTTCAGCTGTAGCATTATTTGATTCGGACCCATACCCATCACCGAGGCTTGTAACTGTCCCATAACTATCTCAGGCCACAATTTTTTAACACCCTTACTTGTGATGCCCTTGCCCAACTATGATGTAGTCCTAGGGATAGACTGGTTAAGTGAGCAGCATGCGCTGATAGATTGTCACAGAGGATGTGTAATCTTCAGCCCACCAGGAGAACCGGAGTTTGAAATCTCTCGAGCTCCGGAAGACATGAAGAGTGTTACCTACTCCTCTATCACCGAAGAACCCGGGCCTCCTCACCCTATTATAGCAGAATTCATGGACGTATTTCTAGATAGTCTTCCAGGATTGTCGCCAGATCAAGGTGTGGAATTCACCGTCGATCTAGTACCCGGCTCTTTCCCTATTTTTCGGGGATGCTACAGAGTAAACCCCAAAGAGGCAAAGGAGATGAAGGATCAGATTGACGAACTGAAGGCCCAAGGATTTATCAGAGACGGGGCTTCACCCTGGAGAGCACCAGTTTTATTCGTGTCCAAGAAGGATGGAACCGTACGGATGTGCATTGATTACCGGGCGCTGAACAACATTACCATCAAGAATAAGTACCCTCTGCCCCGGATCGACGACCTGTTTGATCAACTGAGTGGAGCTAAGGTATTTTCGAAGATAGATCTCAGGTCTGGCTATCATCAAATCAAGGTCAGGAAGGAGGATATTCCAAAGACGGCGTTCAACACCAAATATGGACAGTATGAATTTTTGGTCATGCCGTTTGGACTGACGAATGCCCCTGCAGTATTCATGAACCTTATGAACAAGGTCTTCCATGAATATCTGAATCAGTTTGTTATTGTCATCATCGATGACATTCTGATCTACTTGAAGACTGAAGAAGAGCATGAAGAGCACCTGAGGAAAGTTCTGGGAACTTTAAGGAAGGAGAAGCTCTATGGTAAGCTATCTAAATGCGAATTCTTCTTAGACAAAGTGGATTTTTTTGGCCATATTGTCACAGGAGAAGGAATTTCGGTGGATCCAATGAAGATAGCTGCTATTGAGAAGTGGACTGTACCAAGTTCAGTTGTAGAAATCAAAAGTTTCTTGGGTTTAACTGGCTACTACCGAAAATTTGTGAAGGATTTCTCCAAGATTGCTGAGCCGATGACGAAGCTCACCAGGAAGAATGAAGAATTTGTTTGGTCAGAAGCCTGCCAGTTAGCATTTGAGGAACTGAAGAAGAGGCTTACAACGGCGCCGATACTTGCGCTATCCTCAGGTACCGGCGGTTTCTCAATTTATAGTACTGCTTTCGATAAGGGATTGGGCTGCGTTCTTCAACAACACGGGAAAGTAATTGCTTACGCATCTATGCAATTACAGACTCATGAGAAGAACTATCCCACACATGATTTGGAGCTTGCAGCAGTTATATTTGCATTGAAGCTGTGGAAGCACTACCTTTATGGAGAGAGAGTGAAAATATTTACAGACCACAAAAGTCTTAAATATGTTTTCACTCAAAAGGAGCTGAACATGCGACAGAGACGATGGCTGGAGCTGATGAAGGATTTCGACATCAACCTGCAGTATCATCCGGGTAAGGCTAATGTTGTTGCAGATGCACTTAGTCGATACCCGATGGCAATGTTCTTAACCAAGGAGCGTCATTTGCTGGAGGACATGGAAAATCTTGGACTGGAGATTGTACCGCCCGAAGAGGAAATGAAGAAACTGGGAAGAGAGGCCATTGTACCAGGAGCTGATTGCAGAAGCATGGAAAAGAACAAAGAAAAGCCCATGCGCCTCCAACAGAAGGATCCTTATGCGGCTCGGAAATCCGATAGAAACTCATGCAGTTCAAAGTCCTTTAGAGCCTCATGCGGCTCGGATAGTTCTATGCGGCTCAGAAAATAGCCACGTGGCCCGAAACAGTTCCCTCTTACAGCTGGCCATAGCAATTGTCGCATTCAATTCCCGGACGGCAGTTCTGACAACTGACAGCTCTGACATAAAGTCGTATTAATGGCTCCGGCATGATGGCGTGTTCCTAAGGAAAAGGAGAAAATCTTTTGTAGCTGACATAATCCACCAACTCCAAAATTCCCTATACGGCTGTAACACCTATGCGGCTGCAACACCAATGCGGCTGCCACCCTTATGCAGCTGTCATCCCCATGCGGCTACCCGTTTCATACGGTTGACCACTTCATGCGGCTACTCGCTTCATGCGGCCGTTCGCTTCATGCGGCTGCCCGCTTCATGCGGCTGTCCGCTTCATGCGGCCGCCCGCTTCATGCGGCTACTACCTTCACGTGACCGCTAGCTTCATGCGGCTAGGATCGTGGGGGGGCACCCGTATGCGGATCACTTAGAGAACGCGTTCATGCGGCTCCGTCAAGACACCCCACTCATGACAAGTTGAGACCCGTAGCTGTCTTATCCCCTCGTGGCTATGGCTGCTCGCAAATCTTGACAACCAGATTTAGTATAATTACCATTATTACTCAGATCAAATCAGATTTGTTGTAATTAAAGCAAATTGAACACGTGGCAAGAGATCCGAGCTTCCAAAGATTCATGACAATCAGCATTAATTGACCATACAGATTTGGCGCAATCAAGAGTCAATGGCCCAGATGTAATGCAATCACAATTAATGGCCCAGATGATTGGCCGTCGACTTTTTAAGGGACAATCATTGCAAACCCTAATGATCGCATCCCAATCCTATAAATAGCAAGGTGTCATTCCCTTACAAAAGATCTCCGATCCTCGATCCAAAACCAGAAAAAAAATATAGCAAGGTGCCATTCCCTTGCGAAAGAGATCCTCTCCACCCGGCTGGACATATAGAGAGATAAAGGCGCGCACAGAAGAGTCTTCCCATCTTGAGAGCAGTTTTTCACCGGAGCCAAAGCTACGTCTGATCGTCCAAGGAGTAAGGCAGAGCGACCGTCGCTTTTTCGAGCCTCTATCGTCACCCCCCAAAATCAAAAATAAACAATCGTACTTAGACTGCTGTACCTAGGTTTTCGTCCCTAGACTTTCTTTGTACGAACGAGTTTGTATTGTGAGTTTAAGTTCAGTCCTCCTATATAATTGTTCTGTACTTTTACAATCAATGGCAAATACGATGGCGACTCTGCTGGGGACTAACTTTTCCACGGCTGAGGAGTTGGTGACGCAATCAGACGCGGCCAAACTTGGCTCCACTCAACAAATGCTGGTCGTCCGGTTCGACCAACAGGCATTTAAAGAAATGCTCTCCGATGGGAGCGCTGGCCCGGTCCAGCGGCGAACCCGCACAAAGAAGGCCCGCAGGGAGTGGAGACCCAAAAATTTTGCTCCTCCCCAAGTTCTCGAAGAAGTACTCTCTGTTGCCCGAGACAGCGGAGAAGTCTCGCTTGCGGCCCCACTCCAGATCACAGAGGACTCTGCTATCCCCAAGTCCGATAGAAAAAAACACTATGATACTGGACTTGCAGGGGCAAAGAGGAACTCTGTGCAACCCGAGCCGCATAAGGGCGCCAGCCGCATGGGGAAAGCTCATGCGGCCGCAACTGTCAACCGCATAGAAAAAACTTATACGGCCACAAGAGTCAGCCGCATGCAGAAAGCCTGCACGGCCATGACATCTAGCCGCATACAAAAAGTTCATGCGGCCACAAAGAATAGCCGCATGCCGACAGCCTGTACGGCCACGACTCCTAGTCGCATACAGAAAGGTCATACGGCCACGCATATCCGCCACATGCAGACAGCCTGTACGGCAATCGATCCCAGCCGCATACCATCTATCCCATGCGGCTCGCGGTCAGTCTTTGACCGCTTTTCATGCGGTCCCGACCACGAAGGCTCTCTGGAGCATATGCCAGACTCTGTTGTGACCAGCTTGGACTCTTCGTACTACGCTCTCTCAGGTGCTAGAAGGAAGAAGTCTTGGGCAGCGCGGGCTCGACGAGCTCAGTCGGTTGTCCCAGCTTCTGACTACCAGGACGTCCCGTTGACTATTACTCGGGCCTATGATGGGAAGTTGTACAGAACTACTCGTGTCCATCCCCGACGGCCAACTAACGGGATAGTTATCAAGAATCTCCTAACAAGGATCAGGGGCGAGTACTCACGCCACCCCCACATCAGGGAGCAGGCAGGAGGCCAATGCACTCATCAGCCCACAAAGCAGGTGACCCGTACAACGTAATTCTTCACAAGCGCAAGGAAAGAGACGAAGACTTGGCGTACAAAGAGTCCTGTCAAGGACATCAATGCACGCAAGTCATAGTCAACTGTTGCTGCAATAAGGCAGCAGCACAAAAAGATCGGCGGTCCGTATTCCAAAGGCTGCAACACCCAAACTCAGAAGACGAGGCACTTCTCGTCGCCTCTTGCAATTCTGCTCTGAAGATTCCTGGCAGCGGAAGAGGGAAGAAAATAAATATCTCCAGCCCGAAAATTTCAACCGACGTAACCAAGAAAATTTCTTCTAAATGATTGTCTACCACCGTTGCAGGAGGAGTTTACCAAGGTACCCGCTCAAAGACGAAATCTGCCACACTGGAAGATTCGTCCACATCTATGGGAGACACTGAAGCCGGGGGTAGCATTCCTCCAAATATCCACAATAACCCGGTATTCCAAAAAGATAGTCCGGGGGAAATGGTTCATCCAACAGATGCAGCAGATCCCGACGTCCCCGAAGACGTCCCCAATTCCTAAGACGAGGCAAACTCTGAAGCTAGGGGTACCACTCTTTCTGAGTCAGAACCAGAGGAAAACATTCCCACGTACCCGGATGACTTCTCTATACAAGGGTATGACTCAGAGGGCACGTCCTCTACCGTTCCTTCCATTTCTTCTCATGTGAGGACGGTGTTCATGACAGACAGCAACCAAGAAGGTTCCAGTGATCGCCAACGCATCGACACTCTGGAGGCTATATTACATGCTTTGGTCAAGTCTGTGGACGAGATCAAAGCAGCCCTTCCAACTCTGCAAGGAAGAACGCCTGGCCAAACAAGCTTGGGTCCCGCGGTCAATGCGGACTCGAACTCTGCTGCACCAAACCCGGACGATAGTCCTCCTGAAGTATCGGCTCCTACCGCTACAGACGAAGCCAAGAAGGCAAGAAGAGAGGTCCAGGAGCTCCGGGCCATGTTCTATGCCCGAGAAAACTGCCAAGACCTCAGGATACGACAACCGTATTCCATTGCATGGAGAGATGTTCCCTTCCCACCAAAATATAAACCATTCCACATCAATCCATATGATGGGAAGACATCTGCAAGCAGGTACATCACCTACTTTGAAGTCACAACCGATCATCCACCTCATGACGATGCCATCCTTACACGGTTGTTCATTGGAGCCTTTGAAGGGGTTGCCTTCGACTGGTATCGCAACTTGCCGGACAATTGCATCCACTCCTTTACCGACTTCAAACGCATGTTCCTAGAGAGGTTCTATGAAGTAGGACAAGACGTGACAATGTCCACTCTCATGGACGTTGTTCAGGGAGAAAAGGAGCTAACAAGGAATTATATCGAGCGGTTTCGCCAAATCGCGATGAAGCTGCCCTCTGGCAACCCTGATTCCTCATTGATTGAAATTTGCCAAAAGAGACTGCTTCCCACAATCAGCCTCTGGATGGGCGAAAGTCAATTCAAGGATTGAAAGACGTTCATCATCAGTACCACTAGCACAGAAGACAAGGTGAAGAAAGCTCGCCAACTGGGATTGCACATCTCGGAAGGGGAAGACATGGACAAATGCCCTAACGTCAACAACAATAACGGTGGTAATTCCTCCAGCAACCGAGACAACAAGGGCAAGCAGGCTATGGTGACTGACACAACCCCAAAGCCCGAATCAACGCCGGTAGAAAAGCAGTGGCCTCAGATGACCTACTCCTTCGAGGGTGGCCATGTTAAACCCATCTTAGACATGCTCATCCAAGGAAGACGAATTCAGCTCCCTCCTTCCAGGCAAGAGCCTCGTCCTACAGATATGAAGAGCCCCAAGTACTACCATTACTATCGCTATGTTCACCATGCTACACAAGACTGCTATCATATGAAGCGATACATCCAACATCTCATCGATTCTAAGGCCCTGGCCATTGATTTCGAAGAGGTAACTGTAGCAGCCAATATGGTGTCAGTATAATTCGGCAACTTCCCTCCGACAAGGACTCAAGACGGAGTAGTACCTGTCCCCCGAGCAAGAATGGAGGTCGGTAACCTTCCACCTCCCCGAGACCAAGCTGCTGGTCTGGTACCCCTTACCACATCACGAGAAAAGATCATGTGGGTCCATCCGGATTTGGTACCCGAGGTGGCTCGGTCCGTGTCTCCCTCCACCAGCAAAAAGAAGAATGGGAAAGTCAAATTATGCCGGACAATCTCGACAGAGGTCGAAGAAGCTACTGCCGTTGTTACCCGCTCCGGCGCACAAACCCAACCTCCACCGGGTAATTCGGCTGAAGACCAGCAGCCGACAGCTGCTGATGCTCCAGGATCTCCGCAGCCTTCGACGACCGACAAGCCTAGGCCGAAGGAGACTCGCTTCGACAAACCACTCCGAAAAGAGACGCCTCATGGGCTAGAGAGGCCATACAACTTTGACATCCTGGCGCAATTGGCCAACACACCGGCCAAATTGTCACTATATGAGCTCCTGAGACTCTCCAAGGATGTCCGCGTTGCACTAAGCGAAGCACTCCTGAATGTCGACGCATACCTGGCTCAGTCCAATCTCACTGGGGAGGACTCGTCGGCAGACCTCCAGGACAACGCTTGCACAGGGTCAATGCCAAACATTGTCTTCACTCCGCAGGATACACTTATCAAAACTAACCTGCACGATCGCCCTCTGTATTATACTGGGTACATTGGCAATATCAAGGTCGATCAGATACATATTGACCCCGGGTCCTCCATAAGCATCATCCCGAAGAGCCTACTACACCATCTGCGTATTTCGATGCATCACCTGACGCCGACAAGCACCGCCATCAGCGGTTTCAATTCGGGCAGGAGCTACCCGATCGGGAAGATCCGCCTAAAGTGCCAAATCGGCGACCTTCAGTCGGAAGTGACCTGTTATGTCATAGATGCAGACACCTCCTACAACATTCTCCTGGGGCGCCCTTGGATACACGATTATATGATCGTGCCCTCTACACTGCACCATGCTTCAAGTACGTCGACAAGCACGGCTTCGAAAGAACAGAGTTTGCCGACATCGATCCCTTCAAAGGGGTCGAATCCTACTACTCAGACTCAAACTTGTACGAGAAGTCGAAAAAGCATCTTGTCGGAGGAGATATTCAAGCTCAAACTGAAGTAACATCTGGATCAGAAGAACCTCTGACGATCCACCTCCAAGCCCGTTAGCCTGGCATAACTGTGCCCCTTACAGCCACTCTGCGTAAGGATGCAATTAGCCTCTCTGCACAGGAGGAACAAATGACAATCCGACTGCCAAGGTCTGGCCAAGTGCCAAGACCCATGACAGAGCCACTGAAAATCAGGCTGTCTAAAACTAGCCGGCCACAAACAGAGGAGCTCAATCCCTCCGTCAAACCGATGACAATTTGTCTTCCCAGAATGAATCGGCAACCGAGCACTAAGCCAGGGACTACTAGCCAGCCAACAACTCCCTGTCCACCACCGAGCACCAAACTGGGGGTAGCTAGTATGCCAACAACTCCACGTTCTGCTCCACCCATGGAGCCCCTGATAATCAAGTTGCCCAAGTCATCCTCTCAGTCTGCATTTACACAGGGGGTGGCTGAAGAAGAGGCAGAACTGGCCAAGTATGTGGCTGCTTACACTGATGTTCCATCCGCAGACGATGTAATCCTACTGGAAAAGATACCTTATTTCATCAATAAAGGGCTATCTTTGAATTACCTCGAGCTTAATAAGCTTTGTACAATGTATGCTATAGAACACGGTATAGGCACTCACCTGCACACACAAGTGACAAATGTCTACACTGCAAACCAACTTACTCCAGTGGAAGACGCTTACCGCATAATCGAGGGAGGGGATCACCCAATCATCTTCGGCCGGAAGAATGATCCATGGTCCTTCAAGATAGAAGAAGATGAGCTCGAACCCGACACCGGGAGATTGCCCCTTTATCTGTATAGTCCCCAATCCAAGTACCATATGCAAAAACAAGGGTATGATCTGGAAACTACACCAGACTTGAACTACGGCACTGGACAACGATTACCCTTACAATCGCCGGTCCCGGGTGAAAAACCACGAGACTAGTACAATAAAACCAGATGTGGGCTAGGTTATATCACACCCGCGACGACACCTTAAAGCTCAGACGAAGAGTGCGTGTCACGACCCGTATCCGCTTTTCGGATACGAGACGTGTCCAAGTCAGCCTACGCCGCAGAGTCGGTGGTAGAACGCTGTCAAGCCCGCAAGAAATAAATGCTCAAAATTGCAAAATATAATATTTGCTGCTCATTCACAATTCTAAATTTATTACAACATTTACATGATTTATAATTAAAGAAAATACAAGATTTATAATTAATGAATATGGTACAATTGTTTTCTATTTCTAGGTTGTCTTCAGCATACCCAATTCTTCTCCAGTGCTAAGAGTGATAGCGACTAAACCTGAAAAATGTTAGTTTCCAGTCAGGAATGGAACAAGTACACAAACCGACGATAATGCAAAACATAATAGAATTAACAAGACATGAAAATAGCATATGGAATATGAAAGCTAGTAAGAAAACTGATGACATAGCACGATAGAGAAGTAAACAAGGAAAAAATAATAAAAGACATCTATCTAGGTGGTGTGAAATATCTATTTTTGACATGTGAACGGCTAGGGGGTAAATCCGGCTCACTGCACGTGTCGTGTGCAGCTGCTATCATACAATAATAGACATTTTGGGGATATTTCTGGGTAGTTCACATGTGTACTAAGATATTTCTCATTCCGACTACTCCGTGTGACGAGCGTGTCAACAAGCAGCAAGATATATGTATAGACATAAAATGAAAAGACTACTATGAATCGGAAAGCAATCAGAAAGTGCACTTGCCTGAGGTCCTTAGCTGGAGAAACCAATAACACTATACCACTCAATGAGCCACAATCAGTCAACACATGTAGAAGTCTCCGGATACTGAAATAAATAGTACCAACGTTCTCAGAATAGTCAAATTAGCTCAGATTGCCTATCCTTAAGTCCAATTCTGGACACATGGACAAAACGGTAATTTTGGGCAAAAACGATGTCCGTCGTTGGACCCGCTTTGTACCGAAAAGCGTGCCAGAGTCGATGGTCTCTAAAGTCGTCAAACTACATGTCTACGGATCCGATTTTCTGATATGAACCAACCGTATGTCCAGAGTTGGATTCCGGCGGGCCGTACACAAAATCGCCCGTTGAGTGGAACCGTGGGGCCCGCAAAACGGTAATTTTGTCAACGGTCTCAGAATTGGACCAAACTTGGCATACAGGACCAGAAAAACGATACGGTTCTGTTGGCACAAGTTTCGTCCCGATCTGACGAACGTGCACAAAGTAATTAGAGAATTTGCAAAGTGCACGATACGGTGAATTTTGACGGATACGCATCAAATTCGTCGCGCACACGCGACCAATTTGAATTCCGTCAAAGCCCACACGACCACGAAGCCGTTACGCAGCTTTCGATGCTTACGGTTCGCGACCACGTTGCCCGAAATGGTGGGACGCACGTCGTGTGGAAGGATTTTCTAATTTTTGAAAATAGTTTTTGAGTTTTTTTTCTCTATTTACAATTCGATTTCTACCACTGTCTAATCCAAAATAAATAAAACTGTTAATGAGGTTTCCATGCCCTATATGTTGTCTTTAAGTGTCTCTAATTAGTTTTTTTTTGAAAACCTTAATATGTAGTTCGAAAACTGGTTTCCAGTATGGGTGATTGGACTGTTTCATACGTCCTGTTTTGACAGTTATTCGATCGACTTTGTGTCGATCTTGCGGGAAATCTAGCGCATGAATATATTTAAAGGGATTAGAAGACCTATAGGTTGTGTACACACCTGAGCACTCGGTTCGTAAAATGGTCCATGGTGCACGATGAGAAGTCGCTACGAAGTCTTCTTCGAAGGTTACTGCGGCTGTTGTTCCGCGTGGTGTGCGTGCGATTGCTTGCTCGATGTGGCCACCGTCGGCGGTGCACCGACATTGTACAGGTGGCTGGAGAGTTCGCCTGACTGGGAAAGACGTCGTGAGGGTGGTGGCACGGATAGATTTAGGGTTTTCAATCGAAAACTCCTCGATCTCTATTCCTATATATATATACGCTGACAGCACAGTTGGGTTCGACTCTGTTTCATACACTAGAATGGCTGAGTCAGGGGTGGGTCCTTTGGGCCGAGAGGATTAGCTCAGGCCTGGGCTGTGGGGAGTCTGCTCGGTTCGAGCATGGAGAAATTAGTATGGGGTTTATTGATATATGCTAATTTGATTGTAAGGGCTCGGCTGGGGTCTGTTATCGAATTTTTCTGAGGAAAATTGTTCTGCTCGGGTTAGGCAGTTGGGTGCTGGGCTTAGGATGTTTATGGGGCTGGCCTTGGGTTTCTGGTGTTTGGGATTTCTTTTGGGTTTTCTTTCTTTTTTCTAATTCTTTTCTTATCTCTTTTATTAATATCTACACAATACCATATACCATTATGCATACAATCATATATACTATATATATACAATCATATATAATATGTATATACGTATATACATATATAAAATCGTATCTATACCTATATATTTATATATATATATAACGATATATACACTAAATATATGTATATATATATAACGATATATACACATATACCATAGATACCATAAATACAAATACGAGAGATAAATATTAAATATAATTGATATTTGAAATTCGATAATTAATTTTATATACCAAAAATTCACAAATAAATACAATGATATCTTATATATAAGTAAAAGCCTGATTTTCCATATACCGTATGTACCCTTCTATATTTATATATAACCTAGATAATTTCCATAAAATCTAACATATTTGTTAAGGAGAAACATTTACTATATTATTAAATAAAATATTATTTCTAATAACAAGCACATATAATATATTATATATATATATATAGCAATTGTTTCTAGAATTGTCTCCAAAATTACCAAGGTAAAATACCAATACAATATGCGTCTACACTGACGTCTTTGGTCACACTGCAACACCTTATGGGCTTGTATTCGGTTCGGAACAGTTCGGGCTAAGTTGGTTCAACCGGGTTCCTGTAAAGTCAATAAATCTAATAATAATTAATAAAACTTATTTATAATGGTCACGCTATAACTTGGCATGGTTTTCCTAGTTAGGACACTCCTATGGCTCGGTATTTCCCTACCATGGCTAATCACTAGTCAAAGCACGCCACTGTACTGTCCGTGCCATGATTCCTATTCACCTTGTTCTCCAAATCTCAACCATGGCTAAAATCATCTTCCGTAATAATTAACTAAATAATTATTTATAAAACAAATTTAAAATCACCATTTAATCAAATAAATAAAATAATAAAAAAATATTTTCAAAATTTTCGGGAAGGGGAGTTACAAATCTACCCACCTTAAAAATAATTTTGTCCTCGAAATTCTAACTCGTACTATTCCTCAAAAATCAAAGTCTACTATTACCTTAATCTACTCAAATTTAATTTCTCAAAATATTTTATATCCTCCTCCTGATCATTTTGTAACTACGAAACCCCGAGGACTTCTACCCACCTTTGGTCACACTACCCACTTCAAACACCTGACGTCATAACATTGTAACCCTCCAGCTAATTACAAAAAGTAACTACCGACAGATATCTGTAGCATAAGGCATCTACAACCCTCTCCTATCTATCAAGCAATCCAAAATTTAACAGCAAGAAATTTACACAAGCAGTAAAAATATTGGTAATTTCTAGTAAGCATGACTATTCGTCGCCCCGAAGTAGGGAGGACAGAAAGATAAGGCAGAACAATCAAGAGCAATTATGAAGTTTAAAGAGCGGTAGAGAATATACAATAATACAGGTAGAAAGAGTATTTATGAACCTATAGCCTTATTCGCTAGATTGTGCTACTCTAGTCCAGTCACTTGCTACATCGAAGGGAGGACGAGTAATTCTAAGCAAGGTTCCAGTCACAGGGCTGGCCGATGGTAGCTACACTTGCGTACACAACTATCATAGCCATGGGAATACTCTGTATCTATCTATCAATTACGAGCTTTTGCCTTCCTAATCGGTGAAAGACAAAACAATAATGAGTTCAAGAGAGATGTCATTGAATATAATTTCATGATTCAAGGGCGAATGTATAATTCAAGAGAAATTGTCAAAGCAGTCGTGGATGAGATCCTAGAGGCATCTACATCTCAATCCGCTAGGGTAATTAGGTGAAAAGCGAACCGATTGTATCATGGTTGATCAGACCGTAATACAATGATTCTGATTAGACAATATATTAGCGGGTGTCCCCAATAAATATGTCTCGAATCAAGCTCGATAAAAGAGTAAGCTTGTAAAACTAGGCTGTAATAGCAGCATTGGTCAAGATAGTCAAAATATGAATAGACGAGATTTTTGGAAAGGAGGCACAATAGTTCGAGTTTTGAGAAAGTCAAATCCTTATCTGGTGTTCTTGCTTATACAGTCTTCCTACAATCTTACTATCCCTAAAGTCTTGGTCAACTACAACATAGTTTTAGCAATGTTCTATAACCTATGATCCTCAAAATGGTTTCATTTCTATGGGTTGTGCCTCGCCAGTACGCTGCTGGCTGCAGTGAACCCACACTCTTCACTCTCAAATAATTGACGACAGTGCGCTGCTGTCTAAACTTTATGGGTTAGCTAATATTTCTCTAACTATAACCGTAAAAGTTTATGAGCTTTTAGAGATTCAAACAAGTTGACTAAAATAGAGCGTAGGTATTTGTCCTATCAATCACAACATTTAAATTAAAAGATTTTAACATGGAGGAAATAACTAAATACGAAAGAAGTACAAACATTCTACTATCGATTTTATATACATTTCAAATTGCTGAGGAAAACTTTAAATCAAATCTAATTCGGGGTTCATATAGGAATAACATAATCAGGAATTATAAACCAACTCCTTACAGCAAAATAGAATTTAAAATAGGCAATTCTAAATTATGATATAAGATTTATATCTAAAAAAGAAAAATTGAACTGTTTATCAAAATCAACGCCTTAATTCTAGGCAAGCCTAACATACCAAGCGAATAGTATACTCGCATTGGATCACATTGTCATATCAAAAGTAATAGTGTATCTATAGGGATCTAGCAAGTTATCTAAATTGTATGACCTATCCAATAACCCTAACTACCCAACGGTCAATTTGAACAAGGGACTCCTAGTCTTAGTTATCCTCCTAAATCATTTTAAACCTAATTGTGAATGAGCATTTCCTGGGCGCAGGCTCGCAGCAGTACGACTAATATGATACTACCGCGAGTTCGCATAATTTGCGAAGACGGACCTGCATGGGCCACCACAAAAACTTGTCACGACCCGCATCCGCTTTTCGGATACGAGACGTGTCCAAGCCAGCCTACGCCGCAGAGTTGGCGGTAGAACGCTGACAAGCCCGCAAGAAATAAATGTTCAAAATCGCAAAATATAATATTTGCTGCTCATTCACAATTCTAAATTTATTACAACATTTATATGATTTATAATTAAAGAAAATACAAGATTTACAATTAATGAATATGGTACAATTGTTTTCTATTTCTAGGTTGTCTTCAGCATACCCAATTCTTCCCTAGTGCTAAGAGTGATAGCGGCTAAACCTGAAAAATGTTGGTTTCCAGTCAGAAATGGAACAAGTACACAAACCGACGGCAATGCAAAATACAATAGAATTAACAAGACATGAAAATAGCATATGAAATATGAAAGCTAGTAAGAAAACTGATGACATAGCACGATAGAGAAGTAAATAAGGAAAAACTAATAAAAGACATCTATCTAGGTGGTGTAAAATATCTGTTTCGACATATGAACGGCTAGGGGGTAAATCCGGCTCACTGTACTTGTCATGTGCAGCTGCTATCATGCAATAATAGAAATTTTGGGGATATTTCTGGGTAGTTCACATGTGTACTAAGATATTTCCCCTTCCGACTACTCCGTGTGACGAGCGTGTCAACAAGCAGCAAGATATATGTATAGACATGAAATGAAAAGACTACTATGAATCAGAAAGCAATCAGAAAGTACACTTGCCTGAGGTCCTTAGCTGGAGAAGCCAATAACACTATACCACTCAATGAGCCACAATCAGTCAACACATGTAGAAGTCTCCGGATGCTGAAATAAATAGTACCAACGTTCTCAGAATAGTCAAATTAGCTAGGATTGCCTGTCATTAAGTCCAATTCTGGACACAGAGGCAAAATGATAATTTCGAACAAAAACGATATCTGCCGTTGGACCCGCTTTGCACCGAAAAGCGTGCCAGAGTCAATGATCTCTAAAGTCGTCAAACTACATGTCTACGGATCCGATTTTCTGATACGAACCCAACCGTATGTCCAGAGTTAGATTCCGGCGGGCCGTGCACAAAATTGCCCGTTGAGTGGAACCGTGGGGCCCGCAAAACGGTAATTTTGTCAACGGTCTCAGAATTGGACCAACTTGGCATACAGGACCAGAAAAATGATACGGTTCTGTTGGCGCAAGTTTCATCCCGATCTGACGAACGTGCACAAAGTAATTGGAGAATTTGTAAAGTACACGATACGGTGAATTTCGACGGATACGTATCAAATTCGTCGCGCACATGCGACCAATTTGAATTTCGTCAAAGCCCACACGACCACGAAGCCGTTACGCAGCTTTCGATGCTTACGGTTCGCGACCACGTCGCCAGAAATGGCGGGACGCACGTCGTGTGGAAGGATTTTCTAATTTTTGAAAACAGTTTTTGAGTTTTTTTTCTCTATTTACAATTCGATTTCTACCACTGTCTAATCCAAAATAAATAAAATTGTTAATGAGGTTTCCATGCCCTATATGTTGTCTTTAAGTGTCTCTAATTAGTTTTTTTGAAAACCTTAATATGTAGTTCGAAAACTGGTTTCCAATATGGGTGATTGGACTGTTTCATACGTCCTGTTTTGACAGTTATTCGATCGACTTTGTGTCGATCTTGCGGGAAATCTAGCGCATGACAAAAGAATCTATTTAATGGGAATAGAAGACCTATAGGTTGTGTACACACCTGAGCAATCGGTTCGTAAAACGGTCCATGGTGCGCGATGAGAAGTCGCTACGAAGTCTTCTTCGAAGGTTACTGCGGCTGTTGTTCCGCGTAGTGTGCGCACGATTGCTCGCTCGATGTGGCCACCGCCGGCGGTGCACCGACGTTGTACAGGTGTCCGGAGAGTTCGCCTGACTGGAAAAGACGTCGTGAGGGTGGTGGTGCGGATAGATTTAGGGTTTTCAATCGAAAACTCCTCGATCTCTATTCCTATATATATATATATATATATATATATATATATATATATATATATATATATATATATATATATATATATATATAAATATATATACGCTGACAGCACAGTTGGGTTCGGCTCTGTTTGATACACTAGAATGGCTGAGTCAGGGGTAGGTCCTTTGGGCCGAGGGGATTAGCTCAGGCCTGGGCTGTGGGGAGTCTGCTCGGTTCGAGCATGAAGAAATTAGTATGGGGTTTATTTATATATGCTAATTTGATTGTAAGGGCTCGGCTGGGGTCTGTTATCGAATTTTTCTGAGGAAAATTGTTCTGCTCGGGTTAGGCAGTTGGGTGCTGGGCTTAGGATGTTTATGGGGTTGGGCTTGGGTTTCTGGTGTTTGGGATTTCTTTTGGGTTTTCTTTCTTTTTCTAATTCTTTTCTTATCTCTTTTATTAATATCTACACAATACCATATACCATTATGCATACAATCATATCTACTATATATATACAATCATATATAATATGTATATACGTATATACATATATAAAATCGTATCTATACCTATATATTTATATATATATAACGATATATACACTAAATATATGTATATATATATATATAACGATATATACACATATACCATAGATACCATAAATACAAATACGAGAGATAAATATTAAATATAATTGATATTTGAAATCCGATAATTAATTTTATATACCAAAAATTCACAAATAAATACAATGATATCTTATATATAAGTAAAAGCCTGATTTTCCATATACCGTATGTACCCTTCTATATTTATATATAACCTAGATAATTTCCATAAAATCCAACATATTTGTTAAGGAGAAACATTTACTATATTATTAAATAAAATATTATTTCTAATAATAAGCACATATAATATATTATATATGTATATAGCAATTGTTCCTAGAATTGTCTCCAAAATTACCAAGGTAAAATACCAATACAATATGCGTCTACACTGATGTCTTTGGTCACACTACAACACCTTATGGGCTTGTATTCGGTTCAGAACAGTTCGGGCTAAGTTGGTTCAACCGGGTTCCTGCAAAGTCAATAAATCTAATAATAATTAATAAAACTTATTTATAATGGTCACGCTATAACTTGGCATGGTTTTCCTAGTTAGGACACTCCTATGGCTCGGTATTTCCCTACCATGGCTAATCACTAGTCAAAGCACGCCACTACACTATCCGTACCATGATTCCTATTCACCTTGTACTCCAAATCTCAACCATGGCTAAAATCATCTATCGTAATAATTAACTAAATAATTATTTATAAAACAAATTTAAAATCACCATTTAATCAAATAAATAAAATAATAAAAAAATATTTTTAAAATTTTCGGGAAGGGGAGTTACGGTGCGACTGGCACTCACACTCAACCGGATCACCCACTTCCGATTCAGATATCAGCATCGGGGACATGCTCAGGCAAGTCTGGTCCGTCAACATGTCATTTGCCGACGCCTACGAAGAAGATGAAGACATTTCTGAACTTCTTGAGTTAGTGCCGTGGGCACAACAACTAGATGCGCAGTGGGAGAAGCGATTTGAACAAAGGGAGCCTCCCATCGAGGATGAAGTTGTACAAATTGATCTCGGTGATGAGTCCTCTCCAAAGCCCATCTTCGTCAGTAAGAATCTGACCGACGAAGAGCGAGAATCGCTACTACAACTCGTCAGAGAATATATCGACGTGTTCGTCTGGAGCTACGAAGATATGCCGGGACTGAACCCCGAGATTGCACTTCACAAACTCAATATCCGTCCAGACGCAAAACCAGTCAAGCAACAGCAACGTCGGTTCCGTCCTGACGTCATGAATGCTATTGAAATCGAGGTAAACAAACTGATAGCCAGCGGCTTCATCCGTGAGGAACAACATCCTGACTAGGTCGCCAACATAGTCCCAGTCCTCAAGAAGAGTGGAAAGATTCGAATCTGCATCGACTTTCATAATCTGAATGAGGCGTGTCCTAAAGATGAGTTCCCTCTCCCTATCACAGACATCATGATCGATAACACCTACAGCTTTGAACGTATGTCATTCATGGATAGCTTCTCGGGGTACAAACAGATCAAGATGTTTCCTGACGACGAAAAGCAAACATCATTTCGAACACCAATAGGCACGTTCTGCTACACAGTCATGCCTTTCGGTTTAAAAAATGCTGGCGCCACCTATCAAAGAGCTATGAGCATCATCTTTAGAGACCACTTGCACAAAATAGTAGAATGCTATGTTGACGACATCGCCGTCAAAAGCCGCTCTAAGGAAGATCATCTGCATGATCTAAGGACAGTGTTCGACCTGATACGAACGCATAATTTGAAAATGAACCCCACTAAATCCTTCTTGGGCGTATCCAGCGGGAAGTTCTTGGGTTTCATCATCACCTCCCAGGGTATCCACGTAGACCCTGAGAAGACGAAGGCAATCATGGAGATGGGTCCCCCGAAAAATCTCCGTTAACTCCGAGGCCTTCAAGGGAGGCTAGCCTACATTAGGAGGTTTATCTCTAACCTATCCGGACGATGTCAACCATTCACCCACCTCATGAAGAAGGGCATCTCATTCATATGGGATGAAGAATGCCAGCACGCCTTTGACAGCATCAAAGAATATCTGACGAACCCTCCAGTTCTGGTAGCCCCGATTGCTGGAAGACCCTTCTTGCTCTATGTACGAGCAATGGAACATTCTCTCGGTGCTCTGCTAGCATAAAGCAACGATGCAGGCCATGAGCAAGCTATATATTACCTCAGCAGAATGATGATGGGGCAAGAGCATAGATACACTGCCGTAGAGAAAGAGTGCCTTGTTTTGGTTTTCGCCATTCAGAAGATGCGACACTACGTCACAGGACAAACCATCTACGTCATATCAAGAGTCAACCCCCTCAGGGTCCTCATGACTAAACCAGGCGCACTCAGCTCTCGTCTCGCTACCTGGGCGATATTATTGTCCCCCTACCACATGATCTTCGTTCCGCAAAAGGCTGTTAAAGGTCAAGCTCTGGCAGACTTTTTAGCAGCTCATCCAGGTTCAGAGTCAACCAAAATAGACAAAAAGATTCCAGACGAGGTCTCTAATTCAAATATGGCCTCCCATGGTACCATATGGCGAATGTTCTTCGACGGCGCTTCTAGAACTGGGCCCAAGGGCAACATCGTCGCTGGAGTCGGAATAGTGCTAATTTCTCCCACCGGGTTGGTGATCAATCGAGCTTATTCCCTCATGGAGCCATGTTCAAACAACGTGGCCGAGTACAACGCTTTGGTCATTGGCCTCCGATTTGCAAAAGAGTTGGGGGTAGAGTACCTTGAAGCATACGGCGATTCGCAGCTAATCGTCAATCAGATCCGAGGTTCATACGAAGTTCATCATGAAGATATGGTCCCCTATCACCAAATAGCAGTTGACATCATCTCGTCCCTGGAGGGGTTCTTCATAGAGCACGTTTCCAGGCTCCAGAACATTGAAGCCGATGCCCTAGCAGGCCTTGTCGCTTCTTTAGCAGTTCCGAATCATGCTCATCATCTGGTTGACATCGTAGGCCGTGAGTCGGTCTGTCCCAGGAATAATGTGCAGTGTGTCGAGAGTTACTCCGCTCTGACAGACGACGAAGTACCAGACTGGAGACAACCGTTCATTGACTTCGTAGTCTATGACATCCTGCCAGAGAATACGAAGGAAGCCACTTCTATTAGAAGACGTTCCCTCAGATTCTTCTACGATACAGAGACGAAAATGCTATATCGGCGATCATACGATGTACTACTGCTTCGATGCCTGTCAAATACAGAAGCCAAAGAAGCCGTGCGTGAAGCTCACGATGGCATCTGTGGGGCCCATCAGCCTGGCCCGAAACTACAAGATCGCCTTCGCCGAATGGGTTACTACTGGCCCACAATGGTTGCAGACGCAATAGACTATGTACGAAAATGCAAAGCCTGTCAAGTCCATGCAGATTTCATCCACCAGCCATCCGAGTTTCTACACCCGACGGTGGCATCCTGGCCCTTCGAAGCATGGGGAATAGACATCATCGGTCCAATCACTCCGCCTTCGTCCCGAGGACATCGCTTCATACTCGCAATCACATATTACTTCTCTAAATGGACGGAGGCTGTTCCGCTTGCAGATGTAAAGACTTCAAACGTGATTAGCTTCCTCAAGCATCACGTCATCTATCGCTTTGGACTGCCCCGAAGGATCATCCATGATAATGGTTCGCAGTTCGCAAGCCACGCCTTCTATCGGTTTTGCGACAAGTACCACATCCAGAATATTGTTTCAACACCATACAACCCAGCGGCTAATGGTCTGGCTGAAGCATTCAACAAAACAATCATCAAGCTTCTCAAGAAATTCGTGTCATCAAACAAACGCGACTGGAATAAAAAGCTCGGTGAATGCTTATGGGCGTACCGTACCACCGTATAGACCGCCACCAGGAACACGCTATTCTTCTTGGTATACGGGAGTAAGGCAGTTCTCCCACTAGAGACTCAAATCCCCTCACTCTGCGTCGCCCTCACCTACCGACTGACGATAGATGATAATCACCATCGTCGGCTACAAGAGTTGGAGGCCCTAGATGAGAAGCGCCTGTTAGCTCAACAACGAATCGAGCTATACCAGGCACGTATCTCCGGAGCCTTCAACAAGAAGGTTAAAACCAGAACATTCCAAGTGGACGACCTCGTTCTGGCAGTTCGGAGGCCGATGGTTATGACTCACAAAACCGCCGGCAAGTTCCAGCCAAAGTGGAAAGGCCCATTCATCATTGATGTTATATTCTCCAATGGAGCTTACCGCCTCGCAAAACAAAACGGAGACTTGCTCATGTTGCCCATCAACGGCAAGTTCCTAAAGAAGTATTACGTCTGAAACGACATCCGCCAGGGTGATGAGTCATGTACTCTCTCGTACCACTGAACTCACATCCCTTCTACAAATCTTCAGAATGACGAGCCATGTACCCGCTGGTACCGCTGAACTCACATCCCGCCTACAAATTGCCAAGATAACGAGTCATGTACTTCCTCGTACCGCTGAACTCGCATCCATACTACAAATCTTCCAAGGTAACGAGTCATGTACTCTTTCGTACCGCTGAACTCACATCCCTACTACAAATCTTCAGAATGATGAGTCATGTACCCGTTGGTACCGCTGAACTCACATCCCGCCTACAAATTGCCAAGATAACAAGTCATGTACTTCCTCGTACCGCCATATCCCTACTACAAATCTCCCAGATTATCGAGTTATGTACCCGCAGGTACCGCTGAACTTACAATCTGGTCACTACAGATAAATCTATATCGCCTCTCCTAGGTAGTAAGTCATGTATGATCATACCTCTGAACTTTCCTCCTAAAAGAGCTTCCTCCTTACGATCTAATACCCGCACTTTCAGTGCACAAAAAAGGGTAACAGATCCACAGATTTTCCGAAACAACCACGTCGATGTTACCTCTGAGTTGTTTTCCTTCCATCAAAAACAAACTGCCCCTCACATAGAACCTCCATGCCCTCATTACCTCTGAGTTGTTCTATATTCCCTTCATGGAGCCCACTCCTGCCATGTCCTCATTACCTCTGAGTGGGAAGGCTCCATCGAAGAAACCCTCATATTTGCCATATCCTCATTACCTCTGAGTAAGTATGTTGGTTCTCTCTCGACCTATTATCCGTACCAAAAAAAAACTAAGGGTACGCCAAGGATAATAGGCCCACAAATGTCCTCTGTTGACCACAAATGTCCTCTGTTGACCACAAATGTCCACTGTTGACCATAAATGCTGTACTAAGTTTCCTAGTACATGCCCCTCACTTCTTATCATGCCCCAAGGGGTCCAGCTGCCCCATGGCATTCTCTCTCCCGATACCAGGAACGTTCATAGCCACCTTACTGCGGAATTGTTCCAAGTATCCCCATCAACTTGTTACCTGTACCTAAACCAAGGTATGCCCAGGGTAACAAGTCCACAAATGTCTCCCCAAGGAGGCAAATACCGCAACACCACAAGCACAATAAGCAATACAAATAAAGGGTAGAATAAATCATACTCTTTTATGTGGAAGGCGAATGTACTACATGTTCTAGGGACCACGTCCCACTTAAGAAAGAAAAAGAAAGAAAACAAAAAGAAGGAAAAAAAGTCGACTATTGTTCGGCGATACATAGTGCCCTGAGACGGTCCCTCAACAAGGCAGTCGACCGCTCAAACCTCTGTTTGGCCCGCCGTTCAGCCTCCTGAGTCAGCAGTGCCGCATCTTCCAAGGGCGCGTGGGCCCGCCAGCCCTTCTCAAACTTCTTCAGAGCACGTTCCAGGTTGACAGAAGCTCTGGAAATCCTTTCAGCATCCTGAATAATCAGCTCTTTGTCCGCACGAGAAGCTTTAAGCTCAGACTCCAAGAAGGCTAGCTTCTTCTGAAGTTCGAGAATCTGCTCCCTTGTATCAATTACTCCCTGGGAGGCGGCCACTTCCCGAGCCATGCAAACCTCGCTTCGTGGCTCAGCTGGTCGTACAAGAGAGACAGGTCGCCAAGGTCTTTTATTATAACCGGCTTAGACGCATCTTGCGCGAGTCTTATCTTCTCCAAGGCAGTGGCGAGGAACCCCCGCTCCTGCTCAATTGCTGCGGACAGATCAGCTTGTCGTAACACTTGAAATTGGGCCACAAGCTGATCAGCCTCCAACAGTTTGGGCTCCAGAAGCGCGGCTATTCCTGTCCCGCCAGAAAGGGTTTTGAGAATGTCAATTTGGCCTTGGACGCATTGTCGGGCCAAGGCGAAGGGAGTCCCCCGCTCCACAGCAGCTTCTACTCCCCTCTTCAAATGGCGGTAGAAACTATCAACCACATCCTGCGACACCTCATCCAGAACTTCCGTAGAGGATGGTGTCAAAGGAAGTGTGGCTGGCAGTGTCAAAGAAGACGCAACAGAACTTGCCACCCCTGCCATAAGGGAAATAAATTCTGAGCGAAAGGACGCTTGAACAGCGGCCAATTCTTCTTTCGCGGCCCGAACAATCTGGATACTCGGTAAAGCTGAGAGGTCAACCCCCAAAGTCATACGAGTAGAGGAAGATACAGCGACCATTGCCCCTTGTTCGGGCTGTGCCGCCATATGACCTCCCGAACTCGATCCGACGGGAGGCCCCTCAAGACAAGCTGGAAGAGGAGGGGACATGCTCCCCTCCACCAGATCCTCTCTGGCAGAGCCTACCATAACAATGTCTGTCATCGACACTGAAGGGGCATGACCTGTATGCCCAGAGAAACCATCAATGTAACACCCAGTTTTCCAAATGAGGGTAATTTTAAAATTTTATAATTTTGATTAATTGATAATAAGATTTAACTCATGTTGTGAGTTTTGGTAATTTTTTAATCAATTTAAAACTATTTAAAATATTGAATTGTGATTTTGATGGTTAACTAGTTAATCCCTAGTTTTGCTAAGCTTAGAGACTAACCATGACCATGGGGACCTAACCATGTGATTAGAATGACTATTTATAACTTTTTAGGATAAGGATATTTTGGTCATTTTGTGACTTTTGAATTATTTAGGATTTTAATTGATTGGTGAATTTTAGATTATTTTAATAATATTTAAATTGATGTATTATGATTTTGGTTATTTTTCATATTTTAATATTTTGGAATTTTTTTATATTTTTAATATTGTTTTTATTGGATTTGTTTAGTCGGGTTTGAGTTTCGTCTCGTTCCGACTTGTATTGTGACCCGGGTAGCTTGAACTCTAAATGGGACCCAATATTAAGTTAAGCATGGCTCACAAGATCCAACATTTAAGTTAGTTAATTAAACTAATTTTTATCATGTTAGAATGGTTAAGTTAGATACTCAAAACTAGATCATTTTGACCCCAAACTTAAACCTAGTCTAGACTTAACCATATGAGACTAGAGAGGGGCAATTAGGACATTTTCTGTCATGCCCCAGAACCAGAATACTGGAGAGCGGGGGCAGACATAGCCAGCTACGTATAACGGAATGGAATCCACCCCGCTATACGGTCACGGCTGTCTAGATATGTGAGGGTTTCACTACAATCCATCAGTCTCTTAAGGTCATAAAATAGCCTATTGTCTCAATCTCAACCAACTAATAATAATCACAAGATATCAGATCACCAAATATACAATTGTAAGGCGTCCCAAACATTATATATCCAGATGATCATGAAGCTAGTCGTACAAAATGTAAGGACTAGCAAGAGTTTAAGTCATACATGATCAACCTCGAGTTGCCAATCATGCTTACAGCCCGTAGGCAGACAGTAAATAAAGTTGCAAACGAGCTAACACTTGCTCGGCGGCTAAACGCCTCAAAAGAATAATTTTACAATAGAGTGGGAGAGCAAAAATAAACCCACTCGTTGCCCTGGTTACGCCTGGTGACCACCATCGGGCTGAAAAGCAGGGAGATCCTTTGGTGCTGCTCCGGTATCTGGCCATACAAAACCAGCTGGGTCAGACCCCAGAAAGAGCAAGTGCCACAAAGGAGGCTTCACTTAGGAACTAAAACCAGCAATTAGCACAAGAGTATAATTACATAATAAAAGACAGTAGTTTAAGAAAAAGTAATTACATAATAAAAGACAGTAGTTTAAGAAAAAGCATGATGGATAATTATAAAAGACAATCTTGTATAGAATCACTAAAAGACAGGACATATGGAAAGAAAGCATGACAGGATGATATACGATGAGATAACCATGGGACTATTCAGATAGCCAGGTTACAACCCGTAAACCAAACAAGGACCGGGGTTGTAACCCTTCGTCTGAACGAAACTTGGTTTCTCTCACCATTTATCGGCAAGATAAATATAAGAAATCAGGTCAAGTAACATTCTGGAGTGACAATCATTATAGTGACAATCTGGAGTGACAATCATTATAGTGACAATCTGGAGTGACAATCATTATAGTGACAATCTGGAGTGACAATCATTATAGTGACAATCTGGAGTGACAATCATTAAATCATTCTGGTACAATCTTACAATTAATCAATTCTAGACAATACTATACTGGACTAGACTCCATCCAAGCAATCACGGCCAATCATTGTCTACGGCTTTCTACATTAACTAACTAGGGTTATCACAATCCTAGTTACTAGCAAGATGCAATGAGATGCTCCAAGTAGTCACAGGCCCTGCAGCTATCCAGGTTATCCAGGCAATCATTATAGTGACAATTCAGAGAGTACAATGCATTAGAGTGACAATAGAGTTCAATTATTTAAGTGACAATCAAGAGTGCCCCACATGACAGTGGGCTGGAAATGTGCCCTACTCGTCGGCAGGCTACAAGTCCAAACATTTGCGGCCGGGATAACGGGATCGCCTGTAACTGGGGAACATCTCTTCATGTCTAGTGAATTATACTAGTCATTAACCTTAGTCCATTTCAGTAGGTACTCCTGACCGTGGTACTCAGGAGTCCCCTCCTAGACATGATGTAAGACAGGACTGGATTATTTGTACAAGCACAATCACCCACGGTGTCAGGATCAATTATACAGGTCATGTCATGTCAGGTAGCCGTCGCAACAGCTATTCAAGAAATTAAGTCAGGTTATCATGTCAGGTGTACTTTGTCAGGAGTGCGCCACGACGGGCCACTATCAGGTCATGCCAGGTTATCATGTCAGGAGTGTACCACTACGGGTCACTATCACGTCGTGTTCAATTATCAATTCCAAACATACAAATGAATTCATGATTTTCAAGTTCAGGACAAAAGACGTAAGGATATAAAATGGACGTTAAATATCTAATAAAATATCAATATACAGGGCTATAGAAGAGCCACGCGACTAAAGCATATGCGGTCCGGAAAGGGTAGGCTCATGCGGCTAGAAGAGAACACCCCATGCGGCTGAATCAGTGGTTCCATGCGTCCAAGGGTTTGGGTTCAACATGGAGCAGGCGCGCGACTTCATGCGGCTAGAGAAAAGCCCAAGGCGCATGCGGCTCAGGGTTGTTGGAAGTCCATGCGGCCAGGAAGGACTGGGACTCATGCGGCTGGCTAACACTCAGGAATATACGACCGGGCAAGTGGAGTTCCATGCGGCTCGATGTGGTGGGCGCATGTGTGACTGCAAGGGCAAGGGGCGCATGCGGCTGAAGAGAAACCGAGCCTATACGGCCAGGAGCATTGGAGTTTATGCGGCTCAAAAGGGAAGAGTGCTCATGCGGCTGCGGGGGAGCAATGCCTATGCGGCTGGGAGCAAGTGTGCATATGCGGCTCGCGAGTGTTGAGTTCATGCGGCTCAGGGTGAAGTCCTCATGCGGCTGGGTCAAGCAAGTCTCATGCGGCCAGCGGGAAGGGCGCATGCGGCTGCAGAGTTCAGAACTTATGCGGCTGGGAATTAGGGCGAGTCATGCGGCTAAGTGAGTCCGACTCTCATGCGGCTCAAGAACTTCCAGTCATGCGGCTGGATAGAATACTTGCCGCATGAATATTCATGCGGTCAAGTCAAGCACTGTTCATCTTCTCCAAAATTTCAGAGAAGAAGAACACCATGAGAGCCAAGTCCTCAAGCTCCATAACTCCATCATCCGGAGCCTAAATCCGAACTTCCTTAGGTCAAAATGGGGTAGAACGAGATTCTCTACAACATGGAATCATCAAAACATAGAAATAACAAGATTAAGTAGATCAAAACCCAAAAAATCTGAAAATGAAATAAACTTAGATCTACAAGAATCTAGCCATGGAAATTAAAAATGTCAAGTACTAAAGTGCTTTAGAATGCAGTGAGGAAGAGAATGAAGCAATAAAATTTGAAGTTCCTCCATGAAGCAAGTTGCACTTGCCTAGACCTCTCCCTCCTCACTCTGGTAGGTAAGGAAGTAAATGAGGAAGAAGAAAAAGAGTAATAAAGAGAGAGAAAGAAGAAATGGCAATAAATACAAATGGTGGTGGTAGGTAGGGGGTTCACCTTGGGTTCATCATGAACCCAATCAAAACCAAGCCAAGCCGAACCAACCAACCCGAACCAGGAATAAACCAAGCCAAGAAGGAAATCATACAATACAAGAATAAAATACGTACACGTATTCTAAGAAATACGTAATATGAACCACAGGCATTACATTTCCCATTAGCCCTAATGGACTCTTTATGGCAGCCACCTTTAGGAGAGAATGATTCATTTCATTTATTACAATCTTGTCTCTTTTATTTTCCTTTTGTTCTTCCCCAATTTTAGAGAGCATTCCCATTGATTTGATCTCCAAATCAAATCATTCCTTCACCAAACCTTCCCTCAATCATTCCCATTCTACAAGGAAAGGGTGCTACTAAGGATTGGAAGAGGAGTGCAAGGAGGAGTGTCCACTTTGAGGGATCTTCGTATCGGAGCCGTGTCTTAAAGGATTTTATTAGGATTCCACTCCCAATAGGTAAAACCCATCCTCTAAATCGATTTTCTTTGCATATAAATTAGTTTTGAATCCGTAGGATCCATCCTCATGTATGTGTCCCATTTAGATTCAAATTTGAGGCCATTTGGAGCTCTCTTGAGGATTTTAGATATGTGTCTTGTGTCCTACTTGATAGATCCCAAATTAGGACACTCCATGTGTATGTATGTATGATAATAGTTTAAATAGATATTTAAATTCAGTTTTATAATGGTTAGAGAGTGGATTGATCTTAGTTAGGATGGTTAGAATGAGTTTCATTTGGATACCTATGTTTGTATCCAAGTATCTTGGCCTATATGTGTTCTTTTGTCAAATCCGTCATAATTTTCATCCACGTTTTTATTAACCAAAGCAACTTAGAAATATCATAACTTTTAGCTTAGAACTCCGATTTATCTTCCATTTTTTTTAAAAGAACCGTATCGAAGTTAGCTTTCGAAATATATATTTTAATAAGCCAAATTCTTTCTGTAACTTTCTGTAGAATTATTTGAGTGTCAGCTGTACGAAAGACGAATGTGTTTCGGTATTTTTGCGATTCCGGGAGCTTCCGGATACGAAAATGCGATCCGTTTAAAGTTTCGGAAAGCTAACACAAAGGACTACGACGTACTTTAATCCTAGAATTTAGTAAATGCCAAATTGGTATAGTATTGGTTTTAAGTAGAAGAGTGACTATACGATATATGCATTTTGTGTAACCTATGAGACTATGTAGTATGGATATTAAATGAATATAGAGTATGTAATGCATGATATGTTAGATGAATGAAATGATATATATATGATATATTTTTTTTACATTAATGTATATATATGGTTGAATGCAAGCATGTAGGAATACAATTAATATAATGCATATAAGCAATGCATGAATGAAAGAATGATATACAATGTATGCATGAAAGTATATAATGAATGCTAGATATGAATGCAAGATATATATGTAATGATAGATATGAATGCATAATGTATAAATATTGTAATACAATATATAATGATAACATGTATGGTAATGTAGAGTATATGATACAAGCATGAATGAATGGAGGAAATACATGTATATAGGTAATATAGAATGTAATATATGAATGCAAGCATGCAAGATAATGTAATATATGAAAGGAATGAATGATACTATATAACATGATATGTAAGGTAATACAAGGTATGAAATATATGATGTGTGCATGTTTGTATGTCTCTATGTTAATGTATGAAATGATATGAATATACAATGTATGCATATGTATAAAACATGTAGGTAATGTATAGATGCATGAATGAAATGAATGTTTGCAATATGTTAATATAAATACAAGTATCTAATATGCATGAATGTAAGTATAATATAATACAAGTATACATGTATGTATCATGTAAATGTAATATACATGATATGTATGTATGCATGTATACAAGGTAAGTATGTATGTATGTATTTCTATAAACTGAGTTAACCTATAACCTTTTACACACATGCATTCATACACCCTTTGACATCATGTATCACATGTCACATACACCTACCTATCACTAAATTTTAGAACATTAACACATATCCTTTCACACACATGCCAAACACACACATACTCACTTACTCTTTTACCTCTTTCTCTCTCTCTCTATATATATGTATGTGCCTATATGTATAGCTTTCCTATATATATCTATGTATATGAATATGTGAATAATGATGCATATATATATATATATATATATATATATATATATATATATATATATATATATATATATATATATATATATATATATTTTATATATATATATATTTTATATATATATATATATATTTTATATATATATATATACATATATATATATATATATATATATATATATATATATATATATATATATATATATATATATATATATATATATATATATATATATATAAAATATATATATATATATATTTTATATAATATATATATATATATATATATATATATATATATATATATATATATATATATATATATATATATATATATATATATATATATATATATATAATATATATATAAAATATATATATATATATTATATATATATATATATATATATATATATATATATATATATATATATATAATATATATATATATATATATATATTATATATATATATATATATATATATATATAATATATAATATATATATATATATAGATATATATATATATATATATATATTATATATATATATATATATATATATATATATATATATATATATATATATATATATATATATATATATATATATATATATATATATATATATATATATATATATATATATATATATATATATATATATATATATATATATATATATATATATATATATATATATATATATATATAGATATATATATATGCATCATTATAAATATATATATATATATATTTATATTATATATATATATATATATATGCATCATTATAAAATATATATATATATATTTTTATATATATATTATATATATATATATATATATATATATATATATATATATATATATATATATATATATATATATATATATATATTTTTATATTTATAATATATATATATATTTTTATATATATATTTATATATATATATATATATATATATATATATATATATATATATATATATATATATTTATAATGATGCATATATATATATATATATATATATATATATATATATATATATATATATATATATATATATATATATATATATATATATATATATATATAT
The DNA here is from genome assembly GCA_029216955.1 of Iris pallida. Taxonomy (NCBI): domain Eukaryota; kingdom Viridiplantae; phylum Streptophyta; class Magnoliopsida; order Asparagales; family Iridaceae; genus Iris; species Iris pallida. The sequence continues at coordinate 13,884,928 of JANAVB010028196.1, forward strand.
ATATATATATATATGTGGGATGTACATATAGGTGGCCTATATGTTATGAGTGTACTACAATATATTAGATATATATATTGTTATGTGTATATGTGTTTGTGGTTTGGCTTAGGCATGATATAGCCTATAGCCTAGGGCTCTTAGCCTATGGTGTGTCTGTTTGCCTAGTGATTGTTTAGTTAGACTTGTTTAGTCTTGATTAGGCCTAGAATAGACTAGTTAGACTAGTATAGACTTGTTTGGTTTAGGTTTGACCTAGTTGACCTAGTTTGACTAGTCTAGTTGACTAGAGTTGACCAAAGGTTGACTTTAGCCTAGATTGACCCCAAACTTTATGTAGATGCATTGTAGCAGTCTATTTCCTTATTTTAGACTTGTTGTGACTTGTACTGTTCTATAGGAGACAGACACCACTCCTCGGACAGTATATTCTCTTCGGACATTCAGGATACCAGGCGAGTACATTCTCTGATCATTTCATATCCTGTTTAGAATTATTTTCCTGCTTTAAATTACTTTACTTGATACTGTCACGTTGGTCACACGGATTGGTACTATATGGATCCCTTCTTGAGATGTTATCCTTCAAGAGCATCGGATATTACATGTTCTGTGCGTTTCACTTACATTGTGTATCACTATGCTTCTTGGTTCATTGATCACTTGTGACATGTACTCTCATGATCACAGAGTCTCCTTGAATCTTCCATTTATGGGCATTCCCAAAATTACCCATTTATGGACATCCATGTATCACCCCTTGTGGGCCATTGCATGGAATCATAACATAACCTGGCTGGATCCTCGTGCATTGATTGGGGGTACGGGGGAGTAGAAGTAGACATGTGAATATTATCCAAGTAGTGTAGCATCAGAATCTTTTCGTAGTGTAGCATCAGAATCTCCTATGCCATTTACATGTCTATACTGTACTCTGACTCACTAGCCACTATTAGTTCTCTATTTATAGTAGATATTTCTATTACAGTTCTCTCCCTGTTTACATACCGTATTTCCTTCAGTTCATGTATCTTACTTTACTGCATGATTATATTTTCTAACCTGCTATGAACTGTTGAGATGTATTGTGCTCGCTCCTGTCCTGACTGGACCTGTTGATAAATTTTACAGATAGTCTGGAGGTTGCCTACTAGCCTAGAGGAGACACAGTAGAGGTTGTATAGATAGCTAGGGTTTTGCTCATAGTTTATTTTCAGTTGTCTTGAGTTGTATTTATGGATTACTGTATTTGAGCTTTAAGATGTCTTTCTAGGTTGTGTATCTTAGACACTTAGACTTCTATCTACTGTATCTCTTTTGGATTTCATGTTTTATCTATCTTCCATTATGCTCTACCTTAGATGTGATTGAGTTTACATTCTGCTATGTCACCCCCATTCGGGGAGTATAAACTGCTTAGCCTTATACTGTTAGATGCATGAGACCTAGGACAGCGTTCTACCGTCGACACTGCGGCATAGGCTGGACGTACCTACGTCTCGTGCCCTAACTCTATGGTGCGGGTCGTAATAATCAATCAGTCTAACCCGAAGGATGTGATGATTGTCACGACCCGCACCCTAGAGTAAGGGCACGAGACGAGGGTATGTCCAGCCTACGCCGCAGTATCGGCGGTAGAACGCTGTCCTAGGTCACAACATCTAACAATATAATTCTAAACAGTTTATACTCCCCGAATGGGGGTGACATAGTAGAATGTAAACTCAATCACAGCTAAGGAAGAAGAAGCACGATATGACATAGAACTCAAAAGAAATACAGATGATCAGAAAGTCTAAGATAACAACTCAGCAATATCTAGAATACAAGGTCTCAGCTACTGATAATAAAAGAATATATACAACTCAGATCTCAAGACAGAATATAAAGTCTAGCTAAACCAGTCTCAAGACAACATAAGTAAGATAAGCCTAACTAAGCTAGTCTAGGCAATGGGGGTAATGTCCTCAGCTAGAGCTGGGTCCTCCTGAGAGTCCAGCTCACAAGTGTCGTCTAGGGCTGCCCCGTAGAAGGTATCCACACTGTAGTGCCCCAAAATTCGTGATACGTATTTTATACGTGATCGTATTTCTGACCAGTATTTTTCATTTTCTTGACCAGTTAAGTTGTGGTATATTTCATACTTAGCATTGTAGTTTAATTGTCGTTTATCATTCTTGGATTAATTCTGATTTAATGGAGCTTGGCTTTATTTGGATAGGAGAAGGAATTGGTTTGGTTTGGTTTATTATGCATTGGACCATCTTAGCTAACCTCCACCCTCAACACAACTTTTTCTCCCCCATTAAAATCCCCACCTAACACCTAACACTCTCTCTCCTTATTATTTTTCCTCCATTAATTCTTCTTCTTCCTTCTTCCACACAACTCTCCAACCCATTAGGCAAGTGCACCTTGCTACCATATGAGAACCACTTTTTATTTGTCCATTAGCTAGATTAGGCTATGTAGATCAACATTAGAACTTGGAATTTTGTGATTTGGAGCTTTCATTCTTCTAGATCTAGGTTTTAACCATTTTCGGAAATCCTTGGTTTTGATCTATTAAACTTTGATTTTTGCTTGTTTTGATACTTCCATGTGGAAGAGAATTCAATTTTACTCAAGTTAGAACTTTGAAAATCTAGATTTGGTGTTTTTGGACTGCTCTCGGCCAGGAAGAACAGCCCCCTGCCTTGCGCTTTTTAGCGCATGGCCGATTGCGCACCCTGGCCTGTGCTCTTTAGCGCATGGCCGTTTGCGCAGTCACTTGGCCAGCGCTTTACGCTGCGCTGGACTGCGCTGGCGCAAGCTAGCCATGCGCAATCCAGCCATGCGCAAAGTAACCCCTGCACAATTCAATTCTGCACAAACCGCTCCTGCGCAATTCACTTCTGCGCAACCCACCCTTGCGCAAACCACCCTTGCGCAAGATAACCCCCTGCGCAGTCTACCCTTGCGCAAGGTAACCCTTGCGCAAGACAACTCTTGCGCAGCTCTTCCACGCACAGTACACACCCTGCGCAGACCTACTCCTGACCCCCTTGCACAACCTACTTGTCTATGATGAATTTGTTATTTCTTGATCTTGGCTCTTCTATAGTCCTATTTTATATTAGTATTTTATTAGGTATTTTATGCCCATTTTATATCCTTACGCCTTTTGGCATGAACTTGATTTTGTTTAATATGTTTGGAATAACTATTGTACACAGCATGGTATGACTAGGAACTAGTATAACATGACAGTGGCCCGTCGTGGCGCACTCCTGACAAGTACCCTGACATGAATTATCTTGATAACTTGATAGTGGCCCGTGGCGGCGCACTCCTGACTTGACATGACTTGATAACTTAGCTTGACTTGTCTTGACACCGTGGGTGTTCCTGCTTGCTTGTGCAATCCACTCGTATTGTCTTGCATCATGTCTAGGACGTGACTCCCTGGTTCCCACGGTCAGGGATTCATACTGAATCTGGCTAGGTTAATGACTAGATTGATCAATTAGTTCATGGAGAATTTCCCAGTTACCTGTTGCCCCTTTGGTCCCGGCCTTATATATATATACATGGGATTTGTTGCTATCCGTCGAGATGAGCGCACTTCCAGCCCGCCGTCGAGCGTGGTACCTTAGGACACATGTATCTTACTACAGTGTGTCTGCTATATCATGCTATCTTTTCCTTTTCTTGCTGGAGCATTCAGGTAGTAACAAACAGGTAACCGGACTTGGAATTCTCATTACATCTTGTTAGTAATCAGGTCTGTGATAACCCTAGTTAGTTAAAGTAGTAAGCCGTAGTACTTGCTTGGCCTTGATTGATTGGATGGAGTCTAGTCCCTCTTGTCCTGTCCTGATCCTGTGCAAGGTCATGACATGACATGATTACTCGTGCTTTACCTTAATCATGTTTAATTGCAAGTCTTGAATTCGCGTATTTTATCTTGCCGATAAATGGTGGGAGAAACCAAGTTCCGTTCAAACGAAGGGTTACAACCCCGGTCCTTGTTTGGTTTACGGGTTGTAACCTGGCTATCTGAATAGTCCCATGGCCATCTCATCGTATATCATCCTGTCATGCCTTCCCATATGTTCTGTCTTTTATCGATTCTGTACAAGATTTGTCTTTTATATCTAACTATCATGCCTTTTTCTTAAATTACTGTCTCTTATTATGTAATTATATTATTGTGCTGATTGCTGGCTTTTGTTCTTATTTTGTGGCCTCCTTTGTGGCACTTGCTCTTTCTGGGGTCTGACCCAGCTGGTTTTGTATGGCCAGATACCGGAGCAGCAGCAAAGGATCTACCTGCTTTCCAGCCCGATGGTGAACACTAGACGAAACCCGAGCAATGAGTGGGTTTTCTCTATTGTTTCTCCCACTGTATTGTTAACTGATATTCTTTTGAGGCGTTTAGCCGACGAGCACCTGTTAGCTCGATGCACTTTACTTTCTGTCTGCCTACGGGCTGTAATCATGATTGGCAACTCGAGGTTGATCATGTATGACTTAACTCTTGCTAGTCCTTACATTTTGTACGACTAGCTTCATGACCATCTGGATATATAATGTTTGGGATGCCTTACAATTGTATATTTGGTGGTCTGATATCTTGTTATTATCATTACTTGTTGAGATTGAGACAATAGCTTGATTTGACCCTAAGAGACTGATGGTTTGTAGCGTACCCTCACATAGCTAGACAGCCGTGACCGTATAGCGGGATGGTTGCCGTTCCGTTATACGTAGCTGGCTGTGCACGTCCCCGTTCTTCAGTATTCTGGTTCTGGGGCGGGACACACACAGGCCTCCTCCTCGTCCTATGTAATATTTTCAACAGGTCCAATCAGGACAGGAGCGAGCACAATACATCTCAACAGTTCATAGCAGGTTAGAAAATATAATCATGCAGTAAAGTAAGATATAGGTACTGAAAGAAATGCAGTATGTAAACAAAGAGAGAACTGTAATAGAAATATCTACTATACATAGAGAAATAACAGTGGCTAGTGAGTCAGAGTACAATATAGACATGTAAATGACATAGGATGATTCTGATGCTATACTATGGAATGATTCTGATGCTACACTACTTGGATATTATTCACATGTCCACTTCTACTCCCCCGTACCCCAATTAATACATAAGGATCCAACCAGGTTATGTTATGATTCCATGCAATGGCCCCCGAAGGGTGGTACATGGTAGTCCCATAAATGGGGATTCTAGGAAGCCCAATAAATGGAAGGATTCAAAAAAGACTCTGTGATCATGAGAGTACATGTCACAAGTGATTCAATGAACCAATGAAGCATAGTGATACGACATGTAAGTAAAACGCACAGAACATGAAGTACCCGATGCTCCCTGAAGGGATAACATCTCAAGAAAGGATCCATATAGTACTAATCCGTGTGGCCAACGTGACAGTAGCAAGTAAAGTAATTTAAAGCAGGAAAATAATTCTAAGCAGGATATGAAATGATCAGAGAATGTACTCGCCTGGTATCTGAGTGTCCGGATGAAATGTACTGTTCGAGGAGAGGTGTCTGGCTCCTTATCAGAATAGCACAAGTCACAATAAGTCTAAAATGATAACAAGATGCAATTCAATGCATTCTAAATGAATCTAGGTCAATCTAGGCCAAAGTCAACTCTTGGTCAACTCTGGTCAATCCTAGAAGTCAAACTAGGTCAACTATGGTCAACTAGGTCTAACAAGTCTAAATAGTCTGTTCTAGGCCTAATCAAGACTAAACAAGCCTATGCTAGTATGCCAAGTCCATACAACCTATACAACACAAGTCAAAACCAACATCACACAACCTAATTTGCATCTAGGCCTACACATGGAAATCACATAGTATATATATATATATATTTTATATATATATTTTATATATATATATATATATATATATATATATATATATATATATATATATATACTATGTGATTTCCATGTGTAGGCCTAGATGCAAATATATACATTATTAGATATACATACATATACATTACACACACATACATAAATTACATATTTAGATATACTTATATTATATATATACATTCATGTGAATATAGAGAGGGGAAGGCAATGTGTGTATACAAGTGTGAGGGACTAAAGGTCAGTCCAATCTGGACAGTAGAGGGTGTGTGAACAGGACATACACTTGTGGGTTTGTGTAACATAGTGTATGGGTGTCAATGTTAACTGTGTGTGTGTGAATACAAGGAAAATAGTGTGGTGTGAGGAGTGAGAGTGTGTGTCATGAAGGGTGTATGATAAACAGTGTGTGTGTGTACAAAGAGAGACAATGTGAGACTTAGCTAATAGGTGTGTACATGTGTAAAGAGTGGACTGTGTGTGTGTTTCCTGTGAGTGTAGTGTCAATGTGTATGGGTGTTGGAGAGTAGCAGATGTTTGTGAGTGTAGAGTAAGAGGCAAGTGTGAGTGACTGTGAGAAACTTGGAATTAATGTGTGTAGATGCTTGTGTGTGTGAGAGTGTGCTAGAGGGTGAGTGTAACTGTACAGTGAAGGGGAAAAAAATAGAAAACAGTGTGTTAGAGTGTACAGGGAAGGAAGGAAAGGGAACCAATACATTAATCAATCAAAACAGTTTTCAGTTCAATATATTCAAGTCCTCATTTAGAATCCAATATTCAATAAAAATTAACCAAAATTCACACACATGTAGATTTCTTATAGGAGAACCACATTAGGGACTTAAACCATGCAAATAACAGTATTAATTAGGTTAATTTAGATGCCCAAGTTCGAATTAAAAATCTGGAAAGAACGCTGAAATATGTGTCTCAGTCCCCAAATAGGTAAATGAGAAATAATGGTTTAAAACATTCTAAAATATAAATTTAATGGTTGGTAATTATCATATAGGGTGTGTACATGTCATAGGAAGTGTCTCGTGTCCACCACATCGAGACACAACGTGTCCACAACAATAAAACTCAAAACGAGACCCTGGACACTACACATCAGTGCAGTCTCGTGCACAAGTGCACGCGTGTCGTGCACTCGACACAGAGCAAACCAGGCCTCGTGCTCACCAATCTAGGTTCGCCTAGGATAGGTCTTCGTGTCCATCACCCTGAATCGTGTCCTAGTGCGTCGTGTCCAGAGTTATTAACCCGTGTCAGTGGCCATAAAGTCGACTGAACGACTCAGTGTAAAACCAGTGCACTCTATATTACGTATCCGATACGACACGAGAGGTCATGCCACTTGGGGAGTATCATGTCAGACACTGCCCCAACGTGTCTTAAAAATCTCATGTGTTCTCGTGCTGTGTCCATGGCGCAATCGCCCCCGAGCAGCAGGACAGTGCAGTCCCGCACGCGCACGGCGTGGCCAAGTGTCCAATGCATCACCAAAACGATACAACACCAACTCAGACACTTGGGAACCCCTAAGCGACACCAAAACAAAAATTCCTATGCAAACACTTTCATAAAATTAAATCGAAATGCCCATTGGGGCATTTCATCAAACACCCAAAACCTATGGCTGATACGTGTCCAAATGGGACACGAATAGGACACGAAATCCTACAAAAATCTAGGGTTAGCTAGGGGACCCTTAGATCTAGGTCATTATGCAATAAAATCAGCATCAAACATTGAGTTTTAGGGATTTACCTAATGGTATCACAACTCCTCAAAAAGCTCCAAAGAAGGGTGTTCCTCTTGATAGCCAAACTTCCCCAAATTGCTCCCAAGCTGAGATTAAAATATACCAACAGCAAGAAAACCTAAATTAAAACCTATTGCAATTTGTTTGAGAGAAAAAGGAGTTAAAATGGAATTTCTATGAATTAATGAAGTTGAGAAAATACCTCTTCCTTAACTTGTTCTTTCCTAAAGAGGCTAGCCCTAAATGAAGGAGAATATTTATAGGGTGGGAATCCCAATGTGGGTGTGGTAGCCGGCCACTATGGATTAGGGTTAGGGTTAGCTAGTGGGTTGGGCTTTGGGCTTCTATGTGCCAAGTTGTTAATTAATGGTGCAACCATAAGTCATGGCTTATTACTTAACTAGTCTAACTTGAGTTTAATGACTAAACCCTAGGTTAACTCTAGTCTAACTAGGGTTACATGACCTAACCAAGTCCAACACAACTAGGGTTAGCTTCTAGGTTAGCCTACCAAGGTCAATGCTAGTCAAAGTCAACCTAGTCAATCATCCTTCAAACAATTCCAAAATAAATCCTAAAAATTCCCATAAATTCAAATAAATTATAATAAATTCAAATAACCTCAAAAATGACAAAAATATCCTCAAACTAGAAATGTGGTAGTGACAAATCTATCCTCCTTAAAAGAATTTCGTTCTCGAAATTGAAAAGTGAAATGCAACTGATGAGAATGATAGAAGTATACCTCACGGTCCAAAAATATATGGGTATCGCTCGCACATCTCATCCTCCCGCTCCCAGGTAAACTCTCCTGGAGAATGATGCCTCCATGCGACACGTACCAAGGGTATCACCTGGTTCCTCAGAACCTTCTCCCGTCGATCCAGTATCTCCACTGGCTGCTCTGGATAGCTGAGAGAAGGCCCAACATCAATCTCCGAATGATCGAGCACATGGCTAGGATCAGTCACGTACCGCCTCAACTGTGATACATAGAATACGTTGTGGACCCCCACTAGTGCAAGTGGCAAGTCTAGCCTGTATGCCACGTCACCGACTCTCCCGCTGATAACGAAAGGGCCGATGAAGCGCGGGCTAAGCTTCCCGCCTCCACCAAAACGTATCGTACCACGAGTTGGAGATATCCTCAAAAAAACCTGGTCTCCAACCTAAATCACAAGCAAGGTCTCAATTTAATTATGATAAACAAACATGATCAAAAATCACAACAAACAAACCTAAATCTAATCCTACTCTAATCTGTACCTCAAACTCCAACGGCCTCCGGTGGCTATCGGCCCAGTGCCGATGTCTGTCCTGCGCCACGCGAAGTCTGTCCCTGATGAGCTTCACCTTCTCGGCTGCGTCAACAACCATCTCTGGCCCCAATAAAGCTCTCTCACCGACATCATCCCAAGATAAGGGTGTACGACACCTACGCCCGTACAGAGCCTCGAAAGTTGACATCTCAATGCTGGCCTGAAAACTGTTGTTGTAAGCAAATCCCACCAAATGTAGATGATCCTCCCAGGAACCTCCAAAGTCCAGGACGCACGTCCGCAATATATCCTCAAGTGTCTGAATAGTCCTCTCTGACTGTCCGTCCGTCTGGGGGTAGTATGCAGTACTAAACTTGAGCTGAGTACCCAAGCTGGTCTGCAGACTCCTCCAGAAATAGGAAGTAAAGCGACTATCCCGATCTGAGACGATGCTGACCGAAACCCCATGAATCCTGACTATCTGCCACATGTACATCTCTGCAAGCCTCTCTATAGACGTACCCACCTTGAATGGAAAAAAGTGGGCCGATTTGGTCAACCTGTCGACGATGACCCAAATCACGTCTTTTCCTCCTGGTGTATGCGGCAATTCGGATACGAAATCCATAGTGATATGCTCCCATTTCCACTCGGGAATGGGCAGCAGCTGCAACAATCCACCGGGCCTCTGCCTCTCCGTCTTGACCTGCTGACAGACCAAGCACCTAGCTACGAAGCGAGCTACCTCCCGCTTTATCCCGGACCACCAAACATGCTTCCTCAGATCTCGGTACATCTTGTTGGCACCAGGGTGTATAGAGTACTGAGATCTGTGGGCCTCCTGCAAAACCTGCTCCCTGAGCTCTCCGCTGGGCACACATAACCTGGAACCGTGCCTCAAGGTACCATCCTCTGCAAGGGAAAACTCGCCATCCAGCAATCCTGCTCGAACCTGTTCTCGGAGACATCGCAGAGCAACATCCTCAAACTGTACCAACTTGATCCTCTCCACCAAGTTTGACTGAATCTGTATGCTCCACATCTGCATCTGTACCCCGGGCACAATCACCTCAATCCCAAGGCTCTCCAAGTCTGCAAGCAAGTGCCGATCCATGGTCAAACAAATGGCTGTCGGATACCTATTCAAGGTATCGACAACCACGTTGGCCTTCCCTGGGTGATACTGAAGTAGGATGTCAAAGTCCTTCATCAACTCTAGCCATCTGCGCTGCCTCATGTTCAGCTCCTTCTGAGTGAACACATACTTTAAGCTCTTGTGATCTGTAAAAATCTCTACCCTCTCTCCATACAGATAATGCTTCCACAATTTCAGAGCAAATATCACTGGTGCCAGCTCCAGGTCGTGGGTAGGGTAGTTCTTCTCATGGAGACGTAATTGCCTGGAAGCATACGCAATCACCTTCCCGTGCTGCTGTAAGACACAACCCAGTCCCTTCCCTGAAGCGTCTCTATAAATAGTGAATCCCCCCGATCCTGAAGGCAATATCAGAATCGGAGCTGTCGTAAGCCGCTTCTTCAACTCATCAAAAGCTGCCTGACACTCCTCTGACCAAACGAACTCAACATCCTTCCGGGTCAACCGAGTCAACGGCTCTGCAACCCGGGAGAAATCCTGCACAAATCTCCGATAATATCCTGCCAGCCCCAGGAAACTCCTAATCTCTGCCACTGAAGTCGGCGCTGCCCATGCCTCGACTGCTACGATCTTCTTAGGGTCTATTGAGATACCATCTCCAGTCACCACATGCCCCAAGAAGTCCACCTGGTCCAAGAAGAACTCACACTTGGAGAGCTTCCCGTAAAGCTGCTCATTCCTGAGAATCTCTAGCACTATCCTCAGATGCTCCCCGTGCTCCTCCTCAGTCTTGGAATATATCAAGATGTCGTCAATGAACACCACCACAAACTGATCCAGGTACTGGTGGAACACCTTGTTCATTAGGTTCATAAACACTGCTGGTGCATTGGTTAGCCCAAACGGCATAACCAAAAACTCAAACTGCCCGTACCGCGTCCTGAAAGCGGTCTTGGGAATATCCTCCCCCTTCACCTTCACCTGGTGATATCCCGACCTCAGATCAATCTTGGAAAATACCCGAGCTCCGCTCAACTGGTCAAAAAGATCATCGATCCGCGGCAGTGGGTATCTGTTCTTGATCGTGAGGTTGTTGAGTGCCCTATAGTCAATACACATTCGTACAGGCCTATCCTTCTTCGGCACAAATAACACTGGTGCACCCCATGGCGACGAACTCGAGCGGATGAAGCCCTTGTCCTGCAGCTCATCCACCTGCTTCTTCAGCTCCACCAACTCACTATTGTTCACTCGATAGACATGCTGAGAGATGGGTTCCGCTCCTGGAACCAAGTCTATCGAGAACTCAATGTCTCTGTCTGGTGGCAATCCAGGCAACTTCTCTGGGAAAACATCCATATACTCTGCTATCAAGGGGTGTGGAAACGCCTGCACCTCAACCGAGACTCCGCTGCTCTGCTCCGCCTGACGTCTGGAGTACTCAAACTCTGGCTCTTCCGGCGCTCTGAAAAGAACTCTACCCCCTCTGCAATCAATGCTGGCGTGGTGCCTGCTCAACCAATCCATATCGAGTACTATATCGTAGTTTGGCAATGGCATTACGAGCAGGCTCACCTCCAACTCACGGCCTTCCAAGATAACACTCCGACCCTTACAAACATCACTCACGAGGATAATGCCACCCCCGGTCGTGATCTTGTAAGTCCTATGCAATGATTCAGCTATGATACCATGTCTAATCGTAAAAGATACTGGTATAAAGCTATACGGAGCACCAGAATCGAATAATGCAAAAGCTGGACTGGAGTCGAGAAGAACCGAACCTGCGATCAGCTCTCCTATCACCTCCGTATCTCCAGCCGCCATGGCGAAAGCTTGCACCTGCTGGCCTTCCCTGGCCTGCTGCTGGTGCTGGACAAATCTCTGCTGCTGCGTCGGTAGGGCTGGTCCCCTCTGCTGGCCTGTTGGAGCTCTGACTGCTGCTCCCTGAGCAGCTCGTCCCATACGGCACTCCCTCATCTGGTGGTCTGCTGAACCACACACTAGGCACTGGTCCAGCCTCTTCCGACACTCATTGGCGACGTGCCTGGGCTTCTTGCAGTAAGCACAAGTGATCACCTGTCTCTGGCCCTGCTGGTACTGTCTCGGCTGCTGCTGCTGGTGAACTGGCCTCTGCTGGATCGGTTGCGGCTGGAACTGCCTCGGCTGCTGGTGCTGAAAGTGGGGCCTCTTGGCCTGGCCTCCGCTGCTGCTGCCCCCAACTGGGTCTCGCCCCCACTTGAGCCTAAGCTCAAGATCATCATCTGCCAATAAGGCTCCCGTCATGTAGCCTCCTTTCTCGGAATTTAGAAAATTTTATTTATTTATTTTATTGAGGGTAATATTATATAACATTACATTATTATTATGGGTTATATTAATTTTGTCAATTATTATTATTATATAAAGATAGGAATGCATATAGTGATATGAATAATAGAAATATACGTAATGATATATTATATAGATAATATATATAGATATGAGTATGTATATAAATGTATATATGTGTGTGTATATACAAATACAGACGTATATGCGTGAATATAAATATAGATATAGATATATATGTGTATATAGATATATGGTGTATTTGTATGTATATATAAATATATAAAATGTGCAGGTGTATGTATATGTAGTATATAAATATATATTATACATATGTAAAAATGCGTATATATATATGTATATATATACCTAGATTCGTATTGATAGAAGCATATGTAAATATGTGCTTATTAGATTTAAGAATATATATTCTTATAATATATATAATTGTGTATTGGAAATTATGTAAAATATATAGTTGGCTTGATATAATAGATATAATTGGCATTATACATATGTATATTTATAAGATATATATTTATCTATTATATAAATACTTATACACAACCAAGCCAGGCAATAAGCAAATCCCGAGCAAACCAAGAACACCCCCTTAGCTAAAACCCCAGCAATAACTAACCCAGCCCACAGGTCAGCCAATAGCCCATGCATCCGAAACTCACCCGAGCCCGACCCTGTTCTCTACGCGTGTATATATATGGGTACCGAGAGAAAGGATCGAAGAAACCCTAACCAAATCGCGCGTTACTCCCACGCCACCGCTGGGCGACCCCCGCGTGCGCCTCCGTGCACCGTTGGCTGCCGCCGCCGGCCGGCCACAGGCCGAGAACAGTGTGCGCGCGCGCGTGGAGTTGAAGTCGGAAAACACAGCAGCAACGAGGCCACTTCACGTGGTGTTTTCTCCGCGCACGATCGACGGTTCTTCGAACCGTTTGTTCAGGTATGAACCCAATATAACCCTTTTTAATCTTGTCCAAGTAGTTTGTAGGTAACTGCCATAGATTGGTCGAAAAATTGACGCAAAGTCGACGAAAAACTACCCCGAAACAGAACACTAGTTCAGCCCAAACCCCCATGTTCGAGGATCGTTCCCGATCAATTCAGTGACTTATTAGAAAATCTATTTAAAGATACTTTTAGACAACATGTAGGGCTTCGAATCCCTTCTTGCAGAATTTGAATTCATCGACTGAGCGTCGAGAAATCGAATCCCAAAGTTTCCCAAAAACCTGTTTTAAAAACATTGAATTTGTTCCACACGACGTGCGTCACGCCAATCGGGACGATGTGGTCGCGCACCGTAAGTATCAAAAGGTGCGTAACAGCTTCGTAGTCGTGTGGACTTTGGCGAAATTCAAATTGGTCGCGTGTGCGCGACGAATTTGATGCGTATCCGTCAAAATTTACCATATCGTACACTTTGCAAATTCTCCAATTACTTTGTGCATGCTCGTCAGATCGAGACGAAACTTGTGCCAACAGAACCGTATCATTTTTCTGGTCCTATATGCCAAGTTTGGTCCGATTCTGAGACCGTTGATAAAATCACCGTTTTGCGGGCCCTACGGTTCTACTCAACGGGCGATTTTGTGCACGGCCCGCCGAAATCTAATGTTGGACATACGGTTGGGTTCGTATCGGAAAACTGGATCCGTAGACATGTAGTTTGATGACTTTAGAGACCGCTGACTCTGGCACGCTTTTCGGTGCAAAGTGGGTCCAACGACGGACATCGTTTTTGCCCGAAATTACCGTTTTGCCCCTGCGTCCAGAATTGGACGTAAGGATAGGCAATCCTAGCTAATTGGACTATTCTGAGATCATTGGTATTGTTTATTTCAGCTTCCGGGGACTGTTGTACGGGTTTTGACTATAGTGGCACATTGAGTAGTTCAGATTGTCGGTTTCACCAGCAAAGGACCACAGGCGAGTACAGTTTATTGTCTGCATTTCGATATTGATTTTCACTATATTTCATTGGTTGGCCATTGGTTATGTGATTATTTTCTATTATAAATTGTGGAGTCGGGAATTAGAAGTACCAAAGATATGTGATCTGACCATAGCCCGTGTTAGACATTGTAGCCCGTGTTTATTTTCTGCAGTAGTGTAGCCCGTGTTTATTTTCTACAAGTAGTGTAGCCCGTGTTTATTTTCTGTAGTAGTGTAGCCCGTGTTTATTTTCTGCAGTGGTGTAGCCCGTGTTTATTTTCTGCAAGTAGTGTAGCCCGTGTTTATTTTCTGCAGTAGTGTAGCCCGTGTTTACTTTCTGCAGTAGTGTAGCCCGTGTTTATTTTTTGCAAGTAGTGTAGCCCATGTTTATTTTCTGCAGTAGTGTAGCCCGTGTTTATTTTCTGTAAGTAGACATTGTAGCCCGTATTTATTTTTCATGCAAGTAGACCTCGTAGACCGTGCGGTGTAGTACCCCAGACCGATCACATATCAAAGGTACTTCTAGCAGTTGGAGAAAGTCTGTTGTGTCTATTTATTTACTATTAGTTTTTTGTATTTTCTGTTTATTTTCAAAACTCATAATTGATGTCTAACCTTTGTTTTATAGTCATCTTCTTTATTTGAAATTGCATTCAGTGAATTGTGCTCGTTCCATTCCTGACTGGAAACCAACATTTTCAGGTTAGCCGTGGATTCACTTAGCTTGGGGAGTGACGGGGATACTTGCAGACAAAAGTCTAGAGACTAGCTAGATAGTTGTGTTATAGCCATTCCTTTATTTGTACAAGTTTATATTTTCTGTAAATGTAAAACTTGTGATCATTGTAAGTTAAATTAATTCTTGTGAATGAGCATTATTTTGTGATTTTGATCTCATGGCCGTGACAGCGTTCTACCGCCGACACTGCGGCGTAGGCTGGCTTGGACACGTCTCGTATCCGTTTAGAAAAAAAAATAGGTGCGGGTCGTGACAAGTTTTTGTGGTGGCCCATGCAGGTCTGTTTTCGCAAATCATGCAAACTCGTGATGGTACTTAAGATTAGTTGTACTATTGCAAGCTTGCGACTAGAACCTGCTCATTCACGAACAAGAATTAATTTAATTTAAGAGAGTGACTAGGACTAGGAGTCCCTTATACAAGTTTACTGATGGGTAGTCTAGGCCATGCAATTTAGAAGAGGAGTTATTAGTTTTGATAGTTTGTCAGATCCCCGTAGGTATACTATTTCCACTCGATATGACGATATAATTCCATGTGGATAGACTATTCACTTGGTGAGGCAGGGCTTCATAGAATTAATGATCTAAC
Organism: Iris pallida; assembly: GCA_029216955.1. Classification (NCBI taxonomy): domain Eukaryota; kingdom Viridiplantae; phylum Streptophyta; class Magnoliopsida; order Asparagales; family Iridaceae; genus Iris; species Iris pallida. The sequence goes on from JANAVB010028196.1 coordinate 13,900,553, forward strand.
CTAGATGAATTGTTAATTCTTCCTCTTTGCCTCTTAGTTATCATCCTCATATCTTGGTCAAATTGTCTATTTAGTTCCTATTTTTGCCCTAAGAGTTATTATTTTTTATGTTATCTATAGATAAACCCCAAGTTAGTTTCGAATCAAAGTTTTTCTCAAAAGTGAGAATACACATGGAATAGATATTAGAATGTTGTAATTCTTTTATCTTCAGTTACTTTCTCCAGGATTAAATCTTTTATTTTAAGGATTGTGACTGGTAGGACAAATACTTACACTTTATTTCATAGTCAACATGTTTGAATCTCTAGGAGCTCATGAATTCTTACAGATATAGTTAAAGGAATGTTAGTTAACTCATGATGGCAGGACAGCAGCGCACTGTCGCCATTTATTTAAATTATAGAGACCATAGATTCACTGCAGCCAGCAGCGCACTGGCAAGACACGACCCCTAGAGTTGAAATTGTTTAAGAAATATGGGTTATAGAATATTGCTAGAAATATGGCTAGTGGTCCTCTTTGACCATAGTCACACTAGTGTCAATATAAAGTAGAGTATCGGATAGCATGTCACATCTGAATCACGAAACCAAGGGTTTACCACAGCCCGATTTTACGGGCGAGGCGTAGTCCTCGGTGAAATGACTTCAGACGTGATTACAAGTTTAGGATACTATAGAGGATAGGACAATGCTCTGTATGTTCTATAAGATCCAAAGCCAATAGTAGTAGAAGTTTGTAAGTTTGGTAGCATGTCTCCCGACCTAGCACTCCGTATGATCCTCGTGATCTATTGATGAGGAAATTGACTGACACTAATAGGTTTACCTAGAATATAGAATTTAGAATGTCCATAACCCATTAGTCGACCAAGTCCTTGTGGATAAGAAGGTAGTAGGAAGACCGTATAAGCAAGAATACCAGGTAAGTTTTGATTCTCTCTAAACTCGAACTACTTATGCCTCCTTTCCAAAAATCTCGCCTACTTATATCTTGACTATCTTGACCAACGCTGCTATTACAGCCTAGTTTTTGCAAGCTCACTCTGTTCTCGAGCTTGATTTGAGGCATATGTTTAGTGGGGACGCCTGCTAACTTATTGTCTAATCAGAATCAGTGTATTATGGTCTGATCAACCATGATGCATTTGGTTCGCTCTTCGTATAATTACACTACATGGATGGAGATATAGGTATTTAGGATCTCATCCGCGACTGCTTTGACAAGTTCCTCTTGAATTATACATTCGCCCTTGAATCACATGATTGTATTCAGTAACATCTTTCTTGAACTCTTTATGGTTTTTGTCTTTCACTGGTTCGGAAGGGCAGAAGCTCGTAATTGGTAGGGAGATACCGCGTATGCCCATGGCTATGGTAGTTGTATACACAAGAGTAGTTATCGTCAGCCAGCCATGTGATCGAGTTACTCGTTCTCCTCTCGACCCCGAACTGTTATCGGGACTTTCAAGCCATCTGAATTTAAGAATGATTAGGGTTTTATCCTTAGTCGTAATGCCAACCCAGGAGACTATCTATTCTTGAGAAACAATTCATTGTGTCTCTAAATATTTCTTGAATATTGCCTTTACTTTCAAACCTTAAGCCTTGAACCAACCCTTCCTCGACCGAAGCCACAGTTAGACATAAGATGAGTGGACAATAGGGTAATCATTTACCGTGACACTCATCCCGAGATTGGTTTCCAACAAATATTACTCTAGTTATGTAAATTTTATTATTAAGACCTAACTAGTGTTGGAACGCCACAGTCACTAGCTTAGCCAATGCCATAGCTTAAACACCCTGTCTATCAGTTGTCAACAGCAATACACGATCACTACAACTCTTGTGACCATAGTCTGGCAGGTTGACACAAATGGAAATTCACGACTCAGTTGAAGAAATCTTGTGCCTTAGAGTTGGTTACCCCGTCGATAACTCTAATATACTATAGACGAGTAGATCATCATATTTTATCGACCATGTGTCATTGTACACACTCATTCTCCATTTATTGAGGAACGATCCTTGACTTGACTTATATCTACCGTATCCCGATACGCCGTGCCTTATTCCCTATTAACAAAGGGTCGAGGTACAGTATCCGGACTTTGGAAACCCTCTACCCTCGATATTCCTAAGACCATGTCCTATTTCTAAGGTGGGTAGACTGTAAGCCTCCTAAGATTTTAGGATATACGAAGATCACCGATTGATTAGAACAAATTTTTATTTAGAATGATAGTTAGTGCTCTATGGACTCCCACTTTCCATTTAGATCATTTTGTGTCTCCGGCCGTTTCATTAATATTCGGAGCACGAGACCAGCTGTTATCTTCCGACAAACTGCATATACAAGATCTAGACAAGCCCACCTTCATCTAGGTATATCATGTCCCACTAAAACCCGTCCCCTTGTACTCTATTTTTGGGGTACGACCTTCAGGTTAAAAGGACTAGTTATAACCTTTACCATAGTACCGGTATACTTTCCGACTTCCACTAGAGCCTCAACCTTGACTCAATTCCTTCGACCCAATATATAGTGGTGATCTACTCGAAGCCCACTACGCACATACCACTAGTGTGCCACTCGATAGAGGCCTCTTGTGCTACTTAAACACTAGGGTCACCAAAGGCACATTTTGGACTTTAGGGACTTAGCTAACCAACCCGAATGGCAATTAGCTCAACCATTTGGGAGAAAACCTATTCTAGGTTACCATAACCTGGTAGAAATAGTTTATGATTGGACTCTTGTCTAGTCAATATAGATTAAAATTCAAGATTCTTCCAACCAACGATTGATGTCCAATCAAGGAACCCTTTAAGACCCAGTAAAACTCCTCCATACATACCACCATACTTGGACTATAACACAGAACTATTTGAAATAGGTCCCTACCCCTATTTCGTTGTCTCCACCTTTTAGAATGTGAAGTCATTCGTAACCTTATTCCATCTACCTGAAAGTTGCGACACGATCTTGTGTTGCATTATATCCCTTGCTCGTGTGTTTAGACAACCACGGGAAAGATCAAAATCTCGATTTCTCAAATTCCGTCCTATTATAGAACCTTGTTTAGATTAATTTCGAGAACGGAATCTTCGTGTTGCATGGATTGCAAGACCCTCTAGGAAATGAAGGTGCTTCGATTTAGCAATTGACTAGACCAGAGTAGCCCACCTAGCAAATAAGTCATTGGCTCATAGACTTTCTTTCTACCGGCATCATTAGAAATTTCTCTACCGTCTTTGAAACTTCGTATTCGTTCTCGGTTATTCTCCCTTGCTTTCTTGTACCATTAATTCTCATCCCTTCCTATTCCGAGGTGACGAATGATCGTGTTGTCCAGGATTCATTAGAAATTCTTAAATTATAGTATAATACTGCTTGACTATTGAATGTTTGATTGTTTTTAGATGTGAGAGATTATAGATACGGTATGTCCTAGATATTTTTGGTAGAATTATTAGTCATTAGTTAGAAGATTATATAATTTTAGTGACTGTGTTCCAAGGGAGTAGTGTGACCAAAGGTGGGTAGAAGTCCTCGATATTTCGTAAATACCAAATGACTAGAGAAGGTCATAGTAATATTTTTGAGAAATTGAACTTGAGGAGATTAAGGGATATAGACTTTGATTTTCAAGGAATAGCTATGGATTAGAATTTCGAGGATGAAATTATTTTTAAGGTGGGTAGATTTGTAGCCTCCTTTCCCGGAATTTAGAAAATTTTATTTATTTATTTTATTGAGGGTAATATTATATAATATTACATTATTATTATGGGTTATATTAATTTTGTCAATTATTATTATTATATAAAGATAGGAATGCATATAGTGATATGAATAATAGAAATATACGTAGTGATATATTATATAGATAATATATATAGATATGAGCATGTATATAAATGTAAATATATGTGTGTGTGTATACAAATACAGACGTATATGTGTGAATATAAATATAGATATAGATATATATGTGTATATAGATATATGGTGTATTTGTATGTATATATAAATATATAAAATATGCAGGTGTATGTATATGTAGTATATAAATATATATTATACATATGTAAAAATGCGTATATATATATGTATATATATATATATACCTAGATTCGTATTGATAGAAGCATATGTAAATATGTGCTTATTAGATTTAAGAATATATATTCTTATAATATATATAATTGTGTATTGGAAATTATGTAAAATATATAGTTGGCTTGATACAATAGATATAATTGGCATTATACATATGTATATTTATAAGATATATATTTATCTATTATATAAATACTTATACACAGCCAAGCCAGGCAATAAGCAAATCTCGAGCAAACCAAGAACACCCCCTTAGCTAAAACCCCAGCAATAACTAACCCAGCCCACAGGTCAGCCAATAGCCCATGCATCCGAAACTCACCCGAGCCCGACCCTGTTCTCTACGCGTGTATATATATGGGTACCGAGAGAAAGGATCGAAGAAACCCTAACCAAATCGCGCGTTACTCCCACGCCACCGTTGGACGACCCCCGCGTGCGCCTCCGTACGCCATTGGCTGCCGCCGCCGGCCGGCCACAGGCCGAGAACAGTGCGCGCGCGCGTGGAGTTGAAGTCGGAAAACACAGCAGCAACGAGGCCACTTCACGTGGTGTTTTCTCCGCGCACGGTCGACGGTTCTTCGAACCGTTTGTTCAGGTATGAACCCAATATAACCCTTTTTAATCTTGTCCAAGTAGTTTGTAGGTAACTGCCATAGATTGGTCAAAAAATCGACGCAAAGTTGACGAAAAACCACCCCGAAACAGAACACTAGTTCAGCCCAAACCCCCATGTTCGAGGATCGTTCCCGATCAATCCAGTGACTTATTAGAAAATCTATTTGAAGAGACTTTTAGACAACATGTAGGGCTTCGAATCCCTTCTTGCGGAATTTGAATTCATCGACTGAGCGTCGAGAAATCGAATCCCAAAGTTCCCCAAAAACCTGTTTTAAAAACATTGAATTTGTTCCACATGACGTGCGTTACGCCAATCGGGACGACGTGGTCGCGCACCGTAAGTATCGAAAGGTGAGTAACAGCTTCGTGGTCGTGTGGACTTTGGCGGAATTCAAATTGGTCGCGTGTGCGCGACGAATTTGATGCGTATCCGTCGAAATTCACCGTATCGTGCACTTTGCAAATTCTCCAATTACTTTGTACATGCTCGTCAGATCGAGACGAAACTTACGCCAATAGAACCGTATCGTTTTTCTGGTCCTGTATGCCAAGTTTGGTCCGATTCTGAGACCGTTGATAAAATCATCGTTTTGCGGGCCCCACGGTTCCACTCAACGGGCGATTTTGTGCACGACCCGCCGGAATCCAATGTTGGACATATGGTTGGGTTCGTATCAGAAAACTGGATCCATAGACATATAGTTTGACGACTTTAGAGACCGTTGACTCTGGCACGCTTTTCGGTGCAAAGCGGGTCCAACGGCGGACATCGTTTTTGCCCGAAATTATCGTTTTGCTCCTGTGTCCAGAATTAGAAGTAAGGACAGGCAATCCTAGCTAATTGGACTATTTTATGATCATTGGTATTGTTTATTTCAGCTTTCGGGGACTGTTGTACGGGTTTTGACTATAGTGGCACATTGAGTAGTTCAGATTGTCGGTTTCACCAGCAAAGGACCACAGGCGAGTACAGTTTATTGTCTGCATTTCGATATTGATTTTTACTATATTTCATTGGTTGGCCATTGGTTATGTGATTATTTTCTATTATAAATTGTGGAGTCGAGAATTAGAAGTACCAAAGATATGTGATCTGACCATAGCCCGTGTTAGACATTGTAGCCCGTGTTTATTTTCTGCAGTAGTGTAGCCCGTGTTTATTTTCTGCCAGTAGTGTAGCCCGTGTTTATTTTCTGCAGTAGTGTAGCCCGTGTTTATTTTCTGCAAGTAGTGTAGCCCGTGTTAATTTTCTGCAGTAGTGTAGCCCGTGTTTACTTTCTGCAGTAGTGTAGCCCGTGTTTATTTTCTGCAAGTAGTGTAGCCCGTGTTTATTTTCTGCAGTAGTGTAGCCCGTGTTTATTTTCTGCAAGTAGACATTGTAGCCCGTGTTTATTTTTCATGCAAGTAGACCTCGTAGACCGTGCGGTGTAGTACCCCAGACCGATCACATATCAAAGGTACTTCTAGCAGTTAGGGAAAGTCTGTTGTGTCTATTTATTTACTATTAGTTTTCTGTATTTTCTGTTTATTTTCAAAACTCATAATTGATGTCTAACCTTTGTTTTATAGTCATCTTTTTTATTTGAAATTGTATTCAGTGAATTGTGCTCGTTCCATTCCTGACTGGAAACCAATATTTTCAGGTTAGCCGTGGATTCACTTAGCTTGGGGAGTGACGGGGATACTTGCAGACAAAAGTCTAGAGACTAGCTAGATAGTTGTGTTGTAGCCATTCCTTTATTTGTACAAGTTTATATTTTCTGTAAATGTAAAACTTGTGATCATTGTAAGTTAAATTAATTCTTGTGAATGAGCATTATTTTGTGATTTTGATCTCATGGCCGTGACAGCGTTCTACCGCCGACACTACGGCGTAGGCTGGCTTGGACACGTCTCGTATCCGTTTAGAAAAAAAAAATGGGTGCGGGTCGTGACACGTCAAGATCTCTTCAAATATGGCATCCCTGTTGCCCTTGGTCAAGGACTTAACCTCCTTGACCAGACCCTTCCGGAACCTCTGGGCCTTCGCCGTCTCGCTCAATCCCTCTACGAATCTGTCGAGGCGGCCGAACTCCCCAGCATACTCCTCCACTGACAGGCTCCCCTGAACCAAGCTCTCGAACTGCGACTCCAAGGCTCGAAGGCTGAATCTGGAAAGAACTTCTTCTTGAAGAAGCCCTTGAACTCCTCCCAGGTCTGTCCAGCAACCCCCACCCTGGGGTCTGACTGATACCAGGTGCAAGCAAGATCTCGCATCCGGCTAGCTGCTGCCTCAATCTGGAGATCTGTCGGTATCCGGGCCAGGAGGAAGATCTCCTCTATATGCTCGATCCACTCATCGGCATATAGGATCCCCTCTGTCCCCAGGAAGTCTCTAGGGCTCATCTTCTGGAACTGCTCTATCCCCGGTGTCCTCGGCTGCTGAACCACTGGTCGAGCTGCGACTATCGTAAGGGCCAACTCCATGCCCCTGCCCTGTCGGGCCTGCTGTCGGTCCATGAACTGCTGGAAGTATGCGAACATCTGTGCCGCATCCACGTATCCTGTAGGCGGCGGCTTCTGGAAAGGCATCTCTGCGATGACTGGGTCCTGCCTCCGAGCCGGTGGAGGCATACCCCCTGCTGCTGCTGCTGCTGCTGGAGTCTCAATACGAGCAGAGGTGGCAGGAGCTGCAGTCTCCTGTCTCTGCTAAACTGGCTGAGAGGTAGCAGACCCCTCTACAGCATCCCTATGAATGGTACGGTACGACCGCGTCTCCACCATCCGGAAGACAGACCAAACAAGAGTATCAATTTCTGAGAAAGAAGCGATATAACAAAGACGGACAGTTAAAATTCAAAAGAATCGATTGACAGTAAGGATTTAGATAGCAATAATAGAGTTTTTTCTAATGTGATTGAGTACCTTGAAAACTAATGTCCTATATCCTACTGCAGGCTGTAGTGATACTCTGGTTCGAATACCACTACACTTCTAGTCTAGGACATGTATGGGCCACCACTAAAAACGTATCACGACCCATACCCTAGAGTAAGGGCACGAGACGTGGGTACGTCCATCCTACGCCGCAGTGTCGGCGGTAGAACGCTGTCCTAGGTCACAACATCTAACAATATAATTCTAAACAGTTTATACTCCCCGAATGGGGGTGACATAGCAGAATGTAAACTCAATCATAGCTAAGGAAGAAGAAGCACGATATGATATAGAACTCAAAGGAAATACAGATGATCAGAAAGTCTAAGATAACAACTCAGCAATATCCAGAATACAAGGTCTCAGCTACTGATAATGAAAGAATATATACAACTCAGATATCAAGACAGAATATAAAGTCTAGCTAAACCAGTCTCAAGACAACATAAGTAAGATAAGCCTAACTAAGCTAGTCTAGGCAATGGGGGTAATGCCCTCAGCTAGAGCTGGGTCCTCCTGAGAGTCCAGCTCACAAGTGTCGTCTAGGGCTGTCCCGTAGAAGGTATCCACACAGGCCTCATCCTCGTCCTCTGTAATATTTTTAACAGGTCCAATCAGGACAGGAGCGAGCACAATACATCTCAACAGTTCATAGCAGGTTAGAAAATATAATCATGTAGTAAAGTAAGATATATGTACTGAAAGAAATGCAGTATATAAACAGAGAGAGAACTGTAATAGAAATATCTACTATACATAGAGAACTAACAGTGGCTAGTGAGTCAGAGTATAATATAGACATGTAAATGACATATGATGATTCTGATGCTACACTATGGAATGATTCTGATGCTACACTACTTGGATATTATTCACATGTCTACTTCTACTCCTCCGTACCCCAATCAATACACAAGGATCCAACCAGGTTATGTTATGATTCCATGCAATGGCCCCCGAAGGGTGGTACATGGTAGTCCCATAAATGGGGATTCTAGGAAGCCCAATAAATGGGAGGATTCAAGGAAGACTTTGTGATCATGAGAGTACATGTCACAAGTGATTCAATGAACCAATAAAGCATAGTGATACGCCATGTAAGTGAAATGCACAGAACATGAAGTACCCGATGCTCTCTGAAGGGATAACATCTCAAGAAGGGATCCATATAGTACTAATCCGTGTGGCCAACGTGACAGTAGCAAGTAAAGTAATTTAAAGTAGGAAAATAATTCTAAGCAGAATATGAAATGATTAGAGAATGTACTCGCCTGGTATCTGAGTGTCCAGATAAAATGTACTGTCCGAGGAGAGGTGTCTGGCTCCTAATCAGAACAGCACAAGTCACAACAAGTCTAAAATGATAACCAGATGCAATTCAATGCATTTTAAATGAATCTAGGTCAATCTAGGCCAAAGTCAACTCTTGGTCAACTCTGGTCAACCTTCGAAGTCAAACTAGGTCAACTATGGTCAACTAGGTCTAACAAGTCTAAATAGTCTGTTCTAGGCCTAATCAAGACTAAACAAGCCTATGCTAGTATGCCAAGTCCATACAACCTATACAACACAAGTCAAAACCAACATCACACAACCTAATTTGCATCTAGGCCTACACATGGAAATCACATAGTAAATATATATATATATATATATATATATATATATATATATATATATATATACATAATACATTATATACATTCTTAGATATACGTACATATACATTACACACACATACATATATTACATATTTAGATATACTTATATTATATATATACATTCATGTGAATATAGAGAGGGGAAGGCAATGTGTGTATACAAGTGTGAGGGACTAAAGGTCAGTCCAATCTGGACAGTAGAGGGTGTGTGAACAGGACATACACTTGTGTGTGTGTGTAACACGGTGTATGGTGTTGTCACTTCCCGTTTTCGGAATACGTATCCTTAATACATGTACTGCTTTAATATATTTATTTAATATTTATCATGTATTGTTCTGTGATTAAACCCCTTTAATTTTTGTGTTAATTAATTTTTTGTAATTTTATTTCTGTATTTTATTTTCTGCTTTCATACTTTGCTTTAGCTCTACTTTGGGTTCGGCTTGAAATTGGTTTAGTTAGTTGGTTCAGCGTGAACCGAAACAAACCCTCACCTACCATCACCCCTTCCATTTAAAGCCATCCCCTTTCTCTCTCTTCGTTACTTCACAATAATCTCCTTCTTCCTCATAACTCCTCCCCCACCTACTCAGCCGCCAAGGCAAGTGCCAAACTTGCTTCTTGATGGACCACCATTATTATTGTTCCATCATCTTCCTTACTTGATTTTGAGCCTCTTTAGTACTTAGCATTTCCGATTTCCATGGTTCATTTCTTGTAGATCTAAGTTTATTGTATTTTCGGATTTTTTTAGGTTTTGATCTAGTAAACTTTGTTATCTTTAAGTTTTGATGGTTCCATGTTGTAGAGAATTTCGTTCTACCCTATTTTGACCTATGGAAGTTCAGATTTGGGCTTGGAATGAAAGATTTAGAGAGCTTAGAAATAATGGTTTCCATGATTCTGTCCTTAGAAAATTCGGAAAAGAAGAACAGACCTGACCGCATGAGTTTTTCATACGGTAAGTCTTTTCCAGCCGCATATAATTTTGAGCCGTATAAGAGGAGCTGGCCGCATAAATAGTTCGGCTGCATGAAGCGTAGCTAGCCGCATGAAGAGTTTCAGCCGCATGAAGATTCCGGCCGCATGGCATTATCTTGGCCGCATAAGTTTTCTCAGCCGCATGAGCTTCCATTAGCCACAGCCGCATGAGTTTTCATTTGGACGCAGCCGCATGAGTTTCCATTTGGCCGCAGCCGCACGTACTCATGTCCATCGTAGCCGCATGAAGAGTTCGACCGCATAAGAGATTTTTAGCCGCATGGGCACTACTTTTCTTTAGCCGCATAGACTTTATTTCTTCCTCAGCCGCATGATACTTTACCCTCTTGGCTGCATGCCAGCGAGCAGCATGAGGCTTGGTTCCACCCTAGTCACATGAGCGAGAACCCCAGCCGCATAAGGCTTGTAACTTCTCGGCCGCATAGGCATTGAGCCGCTTGGAATCCCAATTACTTGGTCGCATGAACTATAGTCCCTAATGCCTTTTAGCTGATTCTCGTCCCTGAGTTAACATTGATTGACATTAATTAACATTGATTGACATGAATTGGTATTAAATTAACATTAAAATTATTATCTTGGCATTAATTAGCATTAACTGCTATCTAAATTAATTATTGATCATGCGTTCCTAGTTGGAACTAAGAGACTGGCTAGTCGTCTTATTGAATAGAATGAATAAGACACGTTCATATTAACTATGAACTATTGACATCGACTGGCTAATCCCGAATATTGGCATACAGGCACATGCAGGCTTCAATTTATTTGTTATTTATTTATCTTACCAAAGAAGCATGTGTACTTTATGGTCAAGGCATGATTATTCCGTGGTTAGTTTTTGATTGTTGCATTACGCTATGTAAGACCTACAACCTAACCGCACGGGCATCGTTGTAGAGTTGTACATATCGTACCCCGTACGAAAGTACTCATTTGAATGATCATGACCCACGGCATAGGACTTCATTCAACGTAGAGACTATTAAGTTAAATAAAATAATGAATGCATGGAGAGAATAGATTTCCGAGTTCTTACGTGGCAGCCCTCTTGGGACTAGTAGTGCCCGACAGGCCGGTTGGTTTCCATAAATACTGCAAATCTACCACACGGGCAGGGAGCGGTATCTGGTTATATTATCTATGGTATATTGTATATTGATGACGGGCGTCCCGCTGGGACTCGTCTAATTCATGATTGGTGCAATTGATTGACTGGGTAAACTAGCCTTTCTCGCACATAGTAAGAACTGAGGAATCCTTTATTGCATAATTCCAGGATAACTTGGAACTCACAATAGCATGCCGTAGTATTTGCATGTCCGTTTAAAACTGATTTGTTTGTGTACTATACCTACTCTGTTACCTAACTGAGATGATCAGAATGTCAAGACACGACGGGCCAACTTCTGTCCTTGTTTGGTTGGGAGGTTGATTCGAAGTGTCATGATGTTATGTAAGTCCTAGTAGATAGTAGAGATCTATTATCATATTCTCTTCTTACTGGTTTATTCCTCATATCGTACTCCCTTGCGGTACTTGCTATTAGAGGTCTAACCTCTCTGGTTTTGCATGGCCAGATTTAGAGCCGGTCCCCGAGGATCCAGCTTACTTCTACCTCCAAGATGGTCAACACTAGAGGGATGTTCGCAGGAGGACTCGAGTGAGTTTCTTACTTCCCTGCTTGTTTTGTTATTTACTTAAAACTTTGTCGCTTGGCACCGACATGTTAGTCGGATTGTCTTGTATCTACTTTTGCATAATTGTAACTAAGTCAGGCTACAGCTGATAACAATTGTGTATACTTGCTACATCCTCTGGCTGTATTTTGTAAAGCCAGATATCAAGAACATTTTGACTGAGCATTTGGGATGCCTTACTGCTTTATCTTACATGTTCACTATTTTTGTTTCTTGTTTGAATGATTGAGATAATAGATGTGAAGGGACTATAGTGAGGCTTTTATGTAGTGTGCACTCCCTCGTCTTCTTAGACAGCATTGATCGTATTATACGGTATTCATCTATCTGTAATACGTAGCTGGCTGAGTCATTCTCCCGTTCTTCAGTATTCTGGTTCTGGGGCGTGACAAGGTTTTAGTGGTGGCCCATGCAGGTCTGATTTCAGACTTGTGGGGTATTTTAATAGGATGTCTCAATCACACATGTTCCCCCTTGATCTCATAATTCGTTGATTCTCAACTCCAGCTTGACATTCCAGTATCCCTTGACTTTATTGATCCTTCATGTCCGATCGTTTGATTGTTCTTTTGTCCCTTTTCTTAGGGGCACCTCGTCCGTACCTGTCAGAGTTGGACAGTAACAACATGGACAGCAACATGGACAACATAACCAGGTTGGTCAGCAACAAGGGTCGGTACTAACTCAGGAGACTATCCAGGAAGAAGTGATAGTGGAAGCAGCAGCTGGATCGCAGTATCCGGATGTTCCACCACCACCAACAGTTCTACCTACCCCTGCGGAAATGGACACACCGGCTCTTCTGGAGATCATGAGAGGGATGATGGCTACTCAACAACATCAGATGTTAGCCCAGCAGCGCATGCACGCTCAGTTGTAAGAGCAGAACGTACTACTCAACCAAGGGTTACAGACAGCTTTAGAAAGAGGGGCAAGGCCGGATTCAGGAGCATCAACCAGATTTTGTAAGTTCAACCCCCGCCGTTTCGAGGGCACGGAGGACGTCATCTCAGCAGATGCATGGCTTAAGGATATTAAGGCTTTTCTGACAGCGGCTAAGGTACCAGCAGAAGAACGTGTGGATCAAGTAAAGTTACTACTTCAGGATCTCGTACGTGATTGGTGGGAATCAGAAGAAGTAGGCATCAGACGTCCTGTTGCTTGGGACGACTTTACTACAAGATTCAAGAAGAAGTACTATAGAGTTATGGCACAGTTTGAGCTACAACAGAAGTTTATCAACCTCAAGCAGGCCGGCAAGGCGGTAGATGCTTATGCAGCGGAGTTCTACAGATTGAGTAGGTTTACCCCAGAGATGGTAGCAACGGAGCGCCAGAGGGCGACGAGGTTCCAGCAAGGATTTCATCTTGAGCTCTTGCAATTGATAGAGGGGCACAACTACCAGACTTTTGATGAAGTATTGACGGCAACCCGAAGGCATGAGATCACCATTCAGAGGATCACAGCAAGGACTGGAGGTCAGAAGAGATCCCACAGTCAGATTGAAGGAGGAGGGGGAGCATCGCGCTGAGCAACAGCACCATCCCTTGGCATTCGCATTCACGATGTGGCAATACGAGGGCCAGCACCACCACCCAGGCAGCAGCAGCAACATAAGAAAAACCATCAACCTCCAGTGGGCTGCACTTATTGTGGGAAGGTAGGGCACACTAGAGATGTGTGTCGGGCATTGAACGGACTGTGTTTGATATGTAGAAATCTAGATCATTGGGTTACCACCTGTCCCATGAATTCGAGGTCAGGAGGACCAGTGCAACAGTTTCCTGCTCTACCAGCACCAGGGGCAGGACAGTATCGGGGACCCGCAGCGGCAGTGAGACCATTGGCCCAGCGCCCGTTAATGCTAAAGGCTCAGATATTTCGGCAGCAGGGACCGCCGATGCAGCAACACCAGCATAGACCACCCCAGCATCATCAAGGCAGGGGCCAGCAGCAGCACCAGGCTAGGCTGCAGCATGGAAATCAACAAGGAGGTAGAGGGCAGGCATTCACACTGTCCTTGGAAGAGGCATTAGCATTGTGAGATGTTGTGGCAGGTAACATTCTTTTCTCCTCATATCCCGCAGTAGCATTATTTGATTCGGGAGCATCACACTCATTTATAATTACACAATTTGCGACACGGCTAGGAATGGAGTTCGAGGCATTGCCAGGGAGGTTGAATATACTCACTGGTAATGGCCTCGTAGAAGTTAGTAGAGTTATTCTAGCATGTAGCGTTGTAGTTTGCGGGCATTTCTTACCCGCCCGGTTGATAGAATTTCCTGTTGGAAATTTTGACGTTATTTTAGGCATGGACTGGCTAAAAGACAGTCATGCGACAATAGATTGTCGTAGTGGGAGTGTATCTTTTGATATTCCGGGCATGAAGAGATTAACTTTAGTCAGATCAGAGGCCACTCAGCAAGAGCAGGGAGTGATAACGACAATGGAAGAAGTTCAAATTCCGAAGGTAGTTGAAGAGTTTCTTGATGTATTTCCCGAAGAACTTCCAGGTCTACCACCGGTTAGAGATATTGAGTTCAGCATAAAATTGATACCTGGAACTAAACCAATATCAGATCGGGTTTACAGAATGGCGGATTCGGAACAGGCCAAGGTGTATCAGCACATAGAGGAATTGAAGGAGAAGAAGTTCATCCAAGCTAGCATATCACCATGGGCAGCACCAGTGGTACTTGTGGAGAAGAAGGATGGGTCATCGAGATTGTGCATCGATTACAGAAAGCTTAATGCGACAACAGTAAAGAACAAGTACCCACTGCCCAGGATCGATGACTTGTTTGATCAGTTGAGCAAAGCTAGAATTTTCTCCAAGATAGATCTTCGTTCAGGGTATCATCAGGTGAGGGTTCGGAAGGAGGATATTCCCAAGACAGCATTCAGGTCGAAGTATGGGCATTATGAATTCTTAGTAATGCCGTTTGGTTTGACCAATGCTCCAGCAATATTCATGGATTTGATGAACCGCATCTTTATGCCATACTTGGATCAGTTTATCGTGGTATTTCTCGATGACATTCTCGTATACTCTGCTAGTGAAGAGGAGCATGAAGACCACCTCAGGAAAGTGTTACAGGTTCTGAGAGAGAACCAGTTGTATGCCAAGCTCAGTAAGTGTGAGTTCTGGACGGATCATATTTCATTTTTGGGTCATATCATATCAGGAGCTGGAGTAGCAGTGGATCCCAAGAAGGTAGAAGCAGTAGAGAGTTGGCCAGTACCCAAGACCGTAGCTGATGTACAGAGTTTCTTAGGATTGGTAGGATATTATAGAAGGTTTGTATCAGATTTTGTAAGACTTTCAGCACCCATGACCCGCTTGACACGAAAGGATGTACCATTCGTCTGGTCAGCAGAATGCCAGGTATCATTTAAGAATCTGAAGCAGAAGTTGATATCAACGCCTATTCTTACATTGCCAGTTGGACCCGGAGGTTTCACAGTATATTACGATGCGTCAGGTAAAGGACTTGGATGTGTCCTTATGCAACATGAAAAGGTGATAGCATATGCATCTAGGCAGCTTCGAGACCACGAGAGGAATTATCCAACCTACGACTTAGAGTTGGCAGCAGTAGTATTTGCTTTGAAGCTATGAAGACATTACTTATATGGTGATCGAGTGGATATGTACACAGACCACAAAAGTCTGAAGTACATCTTTACTCAGAAGGAGCTGAACATGAGGCAGAGAAGATGGTTAGAGCTGATCAAGGATTATGACGTGGAGCTTCAGTATCATCCAGGCAAAGCTAATGTAGTAGCAGACGCTCTTAGCAGGAGAGACGGCACATTTATGTTGACAACCCAGAAGCACATTTTAGAAGACCTTCAGGAGATGGGCATTGAAGTTATACTTCCTAGTGATATAGGAGTCCTAACAAGTCTACAAGTTCAATTTGACTTGGTAGACAGGATCAAGGTAGCTCAGACACAGGACCCAAGGATTCAGAAGCTTAGAGCAGAATGTGAGTCGGGACTCAGAAAGGAGATGAGAATTCATGAAGACGTTACACTTAGGTTTGGATCACGTCTATGTGTACCTAGTGGAGATATTAGACAGGAAGTTATGACAGAAGCTCACAGTTCCCAGTATTCTATACATCCTGGAGGGACCAAGATGTACCAGGATATCAAGCAGCACTTCTGGTGGAACGGAATGAAGAGGGAGATAGCTAGGTTTGTTTCCCATTGCCTGATTTGTCAGCAAGTGAAGGCAGAACAGCAGAGGCCAGCTGGGTTATTGCAATCGCTTCCTATCCCGGAATGGAAATGGGAACATATCACAATAGACTTTGTGACCGGTTTACCGAGGTCACCAAGTGGTAAAGATGCCATTTGGGTGATAGTGGATCAGCTTACGAAGGTAGCACACTTTCTTCCTTTCATAGTAGGGCAATCTACAGAAAAGTTGGCAGAGTTGTACATGCAGCAGATAGTCAGAAAATATGGAGTCCCTGTCAGTATTGTGTCAGACAGAGATACTTGTTTCACATCACATTTCTGGAAGAGCTTGTATCATAGTCTGGGTACCAAGTTAAGATTTAGCATGGCTTACCATCCACAGACGGACGGGCAATCAGAAAGGACGATTCAGACTTTAGAAGATATGTTACGAGCTTGCACCCTAGATTTTGGAGGATCTTGGGAGAGCCACCTGTACTTAGTTGAGTTTTCATATAACAACAGTTATCAAGCCAGTATCCAGATGGCGCCATTTGAGGTACTATATGGTAAGAAGTGTAGGTCGCCACTAGCATGGGATGATATCGGGGAGAGGAAGATGCTAGGACCAGAAATAATTGTTCAGACAATTGAAGTGGTCAAGGGAATTAGAGAGCGACTCCGAGTTACGCAAGATCGACATCGTCATTGGGCGGACCAGTATCGTAGGCTGTTGGAGTTTTCTGTTAGGGACCACGTATTCTTGCGAATCTTACCTACCCGTGGGGTCATTAGATTTGGCGTTCGTGGGAAGTTGAGTCCGCGATACGTGGGACCATTTGTTATCTTTGATAGGGTAGGCGATGTTGCTTATCGTCTGTCCCTTCCACCTTCGTTACGAGAGGTACATGACGTGTTTTATATATCCCAGCTGCGAAGGTATGTATCGGACCCCAGCCATATCCTTGATCATTCTGAGTTGGTTGTTGGTACCAACTTGTCTTACGAGGAGCAGCCGGTGTCCATTTTGGACCGAAGAGAGAAGATACTCAAGAACCGAACAATTAACCTTGTCCGGGTTGCTTGGGGTCATCACTCTTTGGGAGAGTCGACGTGGGAACGTGAGGATGATATCCGATCACGGTACCCATATTTGTTTGACTCACAAGGTATATTTTTTTCGAGTACCTTGATTGCCTTAACCCTTCATGCTTGTCATCCTATGCATAGAACTACGTGGTATCATAGATTGTTAATATAGATATGTTATCTGCTAGTTAATATTGAAGAATGATAGCTTGCTTAAGTTTCTTGTACCTAGATTAGCTTAGTTTTGATATTCCTATCCTGCTTGGATTTAAAATTTCGAGGACAGAATTTTTCTAAGGAGGGTAGAGATGTCACTTCCCGTTCCCGGAATACGTATCCTTAATACATGTACTGCTTTAATATATTTATTTAATATTTATCATGTATTGTTCTGTGATTAAACCCCTTTAATTTTTGTGTTAATTAATTTTTTACAATTTTATTTCTGCATTTTATTTTCTGCTTTCATACTCTGCTTTAGCTCTACTTTGGGTTCGGCTTGAAATTGGTTTAGTTAGTTGGTTCAGCATGAACCGAAACAAACCCTCACCTACCATCACCCCTTCCATTTAAAGCCATCCCCTTTCTCTCTCTTCATTACTTCACAATAATCTCCTTCTTCCTCATAACTCCTTCCCCACCTACTCAGCCGCCAAGGCAAGTGCCAAACTTGCTTCTTGATGGACCACCATTATTATTGTTCCATCATCTTCCTTACTTGATTTTGAGCCTCTTTAGTACTTAGCATTTTCGATTTCCATGGTTCATTTTTTGTAGATCTAAGTTTATTGCATTTTCGAATTTCTTAGCTTTTGATCTAGTAAACTTTGTTATCTTTAAGTTTTGATGGTTCCATGTTGTAGAGAATTTCGTTCTACCCCATTTTGACCTATGAAAGTTCAGATTTGGGCTTGGAATGAAAGATTTAGAGAGCTTAGAAGCAATAGTTTCCATGGTTCTGTCCTTAGAAAATTCGAAGAAGAAGAACAGACCTGACCGCATGAGTTTTTCAAGCGGCAAGTCTTTTCCAGCCGCATATAATTTTGAGCCGCATAAGAGGAGTTGGCCGTAAGAATAGTTTGGCTGCATGAAGCGTAGCTAGCCGCATGAAGAGTTCCAGCCGCATGAAGATTCCGGCCGCATGGCATTATCTTGGCCGCATAAGTTTTTTCAGCCGCATGAGCTTCCATTAGCCGCAGCCGCATGAGTTTTCATTTGGACGCAGCCGCATGAGTTTCTATTTGGCCGCAGCCGCACGTACTCCTGTCCATCGTAGCCGCATGAAGAGTTCGACCGCATAAGAGATTTTTAGCCGCATGGGCACTACTTTTCTTTAGCCGTATAGACTTTGTTTCTTCCTCAGCCGCATGATACTTCACCCTCTTGGTTGTATGCCAGCGAGCCGCATGAGGCTTGGTTCCACCCTAGTCACATGAGCGAGAACCCCAGCCGCATAAGGCTTGTAACTTCTCGGTCGTATAGGCATTGAGCCGCTTGGAATCCCAATTACCTGGTCGCATGAACTATAGTCCCTAATACCTTTTGGCTGATTCTCGTCCCTGAGTTAACATTGATTGACATTAATTAACATTGATTGACATGAATTGGTATTAGATTAACATTAAAATTGTTATCTTGGCATTAATTAGCATTAACTGTTATCTAAATTAATTATTGATCATGCGTTCCTAGTTGGAACTAAGAGACTGGCTAGTCGTCTTATTGAATAGAATGAATAAGACACGTTCATATTAACTATGAACTATTGACATCGACTGGCTAATCCCGAATATTGGCATACAGGCACATGCAGGCTTCAATTTATTTGTTATTTATTTATCTTACCAAAGAAGCATGTGTACTTTATGGTCAAGGCATGATTATTCCATGGTTAATTTTTGATTGTTGCATTACGCTATGTAAGACCTACAACCTAATCGCACGGGCATCGTTGTAGAGTTGTACATATCGTACCCCGTACGAAAGTACTCATTTGAATGACCATGACCCACGGCATGGGACTTCATTCAACGTAGAGACTATTAAGTTAAATAAAATAATGATTGCATGGAGAGAATGGATTCCCAAGTTCTTACGTGGCAGCCCTCTTGGGACTAGTAGTGCCCGACAGGCCGGTTGGTCCCCACAGATACAGGAAATCTACCACACGGGCAGGGAGCGGTATCTGGTTATATTATCTATGGTATATTGTATATTGATGACGGACATCCCGCTGGGACTCGTCTAATTCATGATTGGCGCAATTGATTGACTGGGTAAACTAGCCTTGCTCGCACATAGTAAGAACTGAGGAATCCTTTATTGCATAATTCTAGGATAACTTGGAACTCACAGTAGCAAGCCGTAGTATTTGCATGGCCGTTTAAAACTGATTTGTTTGTGTACTATACCTACTCTGTTACCTAACTGAGATGATCAGAATGTCAGGACACGACGGGCCAACTTCTGTCCTTGTTTGGTTGGGAGGTTGATTCGAAGTGTCGTGATATTATGTAAGTCCTAGTAGATAGTAGAGATCTATTATCATATTCTCTTCTTACTGGTTTATTCCTCATATCGTGCTTCCTTGCGGTACTTGCTATTAGAGGTCTAACCTCTCTGGTTTTGCATGGCCAGATTTAGAGCCGGTCTCCGAGGATCCAGCTTACTTCTACCTCCAAGATGGTCAACACTAGAGGGATGATCGCTGGAGGACTCGAGTGGGTTTCTTACTTCCCCGCTCGTTTTGTTATTTACTTAAAATTTTGCCGCTTGGCACCGACATGTTAGTCGGATTGTCTTGTATCTACTTTTGCATAATTGTAACTAAGTCAGGCTGTAGCTGATAATAATTGTGTATACTTGCTACATCCTCTGGCTGTATTTTGTAAAGCCAGATATCAAGAACATTTTGACTGAGCATTTGGGACGCCTTACTGCTTTATCTTGCATGTTCTCTATTTTTGTTTCTTGTTTGAATGATTGAGACAATAGATGTGAAGGGACTATAGTGAGACTTTTATGTAGTGTGTACCCCCTCGTCTTCTTAGACAGCATTGATCGTATTATACGGTATTCATCTACCCGTAATATGTAGCTGGCTGAGTCATTCCCCCACTCTTCAGTATTCTAGTTCTGGGGTGTGATAGGTGTCAATTTTAATTGTGTGTGTGAATACAAGAAAAATAGTGTGGTGTGAGGAGTGAGAGTGTGTGTCATGAAGGGTGTATGATAAACAGTGTGTGTGTGTACAAAGAGAGACAATATGAGACTTAGCTAATAGGTGTGTGTACATGTGTAAAGAGTGGACTGTGTGTGTGTTTCCTGTGAGTGTAGTGTCAATGTGTGTGGGTGTTAGAGAGTAGCAGATGTGTGTGAGTGCAGAGTGAGAGGCAAGTGTGAGTGACTGTGAGAAACTTGGAATTAATGTGTGTAGATGCTTGTGTGTGTGAGAGTGTGCTAGAGGGTGAGTGTAATTGTACAGTGAAGGGGAAAAATAGAAAACAGTGTGTTAGAGTGTACAGGGAAGGAAGGAAAGGGAACCAATACATTAATCAATCAAAACAGTTTTCAGTTCAATATATTCAAGTCCTCATTTAGAATCCAATATTCAATGAAAATTAACCAAAATTCACACACATGTAGATTTCTTATAGGAGAACCACATTAGGGACTTAAACCATGCTAATAACAGTATTAATTAGGTTAATTTAGATGGCCAAGTTCGAATTAAAAATCTGGAAAGAACACTGAAATATGTGTATCAGTCCCCAAATAGGTAAATGAGAAATAATGGTTTAAAACATTCTAAAATGTAAATTTAATGGTTGGTAATTATCATATAGGGTGTGTACATGTCATAGGAAGTGTCTCGTGTCCACCACATCGAGACACGACTTGTCCACAACAATAAAACACAAAAAGAGACCCTGGACACTGCACAGCAGTGCAGTCTCGTGCACAAGTGCACGTGTGTCGTGCACTCGACACAGAGCAAACCAGGCCTCGTGCTTACCAACCTAGGTTCGCCTAGGATAGGTCTTCGTGTCCATCACCCTGATTCGTGTCCTAGTACGTCGTGTCCAGAGTTATCAACCCGTGTCAGTGGCCATAAAGTCGACTGAACGACTCAGTGTAAAACCAGTGCACTCTATATTACGTGTCCGATATGACACGAGAGGTCGTGCCACTTGGGGAGTGTCGTGTCAGATACTGCCCCAACGTGTCCTCAAAATCTCACGTGTCCTCGTGCTGTGTCCATGGCGCAATCGCCCCCGAGCAGCAGGACAGTGCAGTCCCGCACGCGCGCGGCGTGTCCAAGTGTCCAATGCATCACCAAAACGATACGACACCAACTCAGACACTTGGGAACCCCTAAGCGACACCAAAACACAAATTCCTATGTAAACACTTTCACAAAATTAAATCGAAATACCCATTGGGGTATTTCATCAAATACCCAAAACCCATGGCTGATACATGTCTAAATGGGACACGAATAGGACACGCAATCCAACATAAATTTAGGGTTAGCTAGGGGACCCTTAGATCTAGGTCATTATGCAATAAAATCAGCATCGAATATTGAGTTTTAGGGATTTACCTAATGGTATCACAACTCCTCAAAAAGCTCCAAAGAAGGGTGTTCCTCTTGATAGCCAAACTTCCCCAAATTGCTTCCAAGCTGAGATTAAAATATACCAACATCAAGAAAACCTAAATTAAAACCTATTGCAATTTGTTTGAGGAAAAAAGGAGTTAATATGGAATTTCTATGAATTAATGAAGTTGAGAAAATACCTCTTCCTTAACTTGTTCTTTCCTAAAGAGGCTAGCCGTAAATGGAGAATATTTATAGGGTGGGAATCCCAATGTGGGTGTGGTGGCCGGCCACTATGGATTAGGGTTAGGGTTAGCTAGTGGGTTGGGCTTTGGGCTCCTATGTGCCAAGTTGTTAATTAATGGTTCAACCATAAGTCATGGCTTATGACTTAACTAGTCTAACTTGAGTTTAATGACTAAACCCTAGGTTAACTCTAGTCTAACTAGGGTTACATGACCTAACCAAGTCCAACACAACTAGGATTAGCTTCTAGGTTAGCCTACCAAGGTCAACGCTAGTCAAAGTCAACCTAGTCAACCATCCTTCAAACAATTCCAAAATAAATCCTAAAAATTCCCATAAATTCAAATAAATTATAATAAATTCAAATAACCTCAAAAATGACAAAAATACCCTCAAACTAGAAATGTGGTAGTGACAATGATAGAGCGAATGGGCATCCTCATTAGTCAAAATTTGGCTTATCTTACCAGGGGAGGGTTGTGGAGACTGAGGTTCGTTCGCAGCTGCCGTGGTCTCCTCACCAGCAACCTCCAAGTCAAGTTCAGCTGGTTCTTCTGCCCCAGCCACCCCGGAAAGGGATACAACTGGTTTAGCGTCACCCTGCTGAAATTCAACTATCTCAGGGACAGGTGCAGCAGAGCCCCGGTCACCATGGGTTGAGTCCTTAGCAAGGTGGGATTCCTCGGCCGCCTCCGGAAGAACCCCGACAGAAATGATAGCGGTACACATGTCACTGACCAAAGTGGTCAGGGCCGGATCGACCTCAGCGGTCGGTTCTCGAGAAACCGACTCCTCTGACGCCTACAGGAGCAAAGAAAAATAATTAGGCCATAGTATAGGAAAATGAAGGAGAAGACGATTGTAATTCGAGTCACCTCAGAAACAGCGTCAAAATCCTCGATAAGTAGCCGACGGGATCTGACAGCAGCCCGTTTTATGGAATAAGTCATGTCGATGTCAGCAGACTCACTCATGCTTCGCTTACGCGAAGGACCAGGCACATCAGGCGGCTGATCCGCCACCGCTTCATCGAACGCAATGGGCGATTGATCTGCCGCCACCTCGTCTAGAGGAGGAAGAGAATCATCGGTACCCTGCTCGCCATCTTCTTCGTCCGTAGTGGTGGACTCCGAGTCCGACACAAGAACAGTGTTCGCCGTCTGCTTCCTCATTTTCGACCCTTGGGGCTTCTCTGCCATACCGGTACCAACAATAAAACTGGTACGCGGGTCAAAGTTAACAGGAAACCTGCTCGCAGTGACGTGGTAGAGAGCCGCTAAATACAAAATCTCCTCTTGTGTCTCAGCGTCAGGGACCGAGAAACTAGCACGGGTATGAGAAATATTATAGTGAAGCCAGGCCCTGATGCCATCCAGAACGCTGCCTTCAAAGCCCAGGCAAGAGCTGGGACTCTCTAGGAACAGCTGGCTATACCCAAACTGGCGGGAGAACCGGCTGGGCAAGTAAGGTTCCAGGTAGACGGTATTGCAGTTGCGGCATACTAAGTACGAGGGACGGATGTTACGCAACCAAAGAAGCATCCTCCCAGGTAAGAGGAGAGGAGGCCCGACACCGTCAACATGTACACTCCCCACCTCCTCAGCAGAAAAATGGGGAACAGACACGAAGAAGTTATATCCATCCACCCTCGCCAGCGCCCTCCGACAGACGGGCATAGAGTTGTACTCCCAGGACATCCGACGGTACTGGAAGATAAAAGTATCGTCGTCAGTTACACCATCTTCTGGGCCATGTCTCATCAAAGACCGGCAATACATTAATAGCAACCCTATCAAATAGTGGTAGGGCAACTCGATTCGCTCAAAGTTCATCGCCGTGTCGCGTGCAATAACCTTGGACAAAAAAGTACGGAGGCCACGATGTATACTGCACACCATGGCCGGAAGAAGGGCCAGTCTGACCCCGAAGGCCAGCTTCACGGCAGGAAGGATAAAATTCTGGCTGATCCTCTCAATGGAACCAACTCCTTCGGAGACCACGTAATTCCGTAGCCATACCATCAGGAACCCTGCCAGGATTGCCTTCTCCGACAGCGGCTGAGTATCCTGATAAAAATAATTAAAGGAATCAGTTTGACTCCCAAACGTGTCGCTCAGGGCCCTCGATTTTTTGGCAGTTAACACCAGATCCTGTACTTGCTCTCGGGTCAGAGGATTCCGGGAAGTAACCCGGCCTGAGGCACCTTGCTGAAAAAGGTGGAAGAGCCAAGCCCTGGTATGCGGGAGGTTCCTTTCCGAGCTACTATCCTTCTTGGTCGTCTGCTAACAGTAACTGTGGTGATACAGTAACTCCTGATAGACAGCAACGAAACCCGGATGTCGTTGCTCCAAATCTTTAAACTCTTCATTCGTTGGAGTATATACTTCAAACACTTCATTGCCCCAGGACAGCCTGGAGACTGCGTGCATCTTATGAAGAGCAAGACCAATCTCTCCTCCAGGCGCGAAGAAAGTCCCCGTCCGCCGGTTGTACATCTCCAAGAGAGCCATGAACAACTCCTTGTTGATGGGCAGTCCGTGACATGTGCCCCGGATGGCGTGGTAGAGACCAACCTCACGCAGGAAAGTCCCATATTCTTGCAAAATCTATCCGGTCAAATTGGCCCATAAAGAGATGGGGCGTATCCAGTTCAAAAGCGAGAGCCGGCCAATCGGATAAGACCCTTTTCGAGCAAGTTGATTCAGAAAAGTGTCGGCTTGAGTGAACGAGAAATTGGGACCTTGTGCATTTAAAAAGGCACCCGGGGCTAGCCCCATCACGTGGCAGCTGACTGGTTCCCTGCCCGCGTACGCTGATCTAACGTACTTATTGTAGTGGATGTTACCCACGATCATGCCCGACCGGCTCGGGGTCAAGGATTCCTGCATCCTCTGTCTACCAGCAACATATTGAACCACGCCAATGGGAAATGACGTTCCATCTGGGGGATGTGGATCGCCCTCCCAGCAGAAATAAAATTCCAACTCTCAGATATATCCAATACCCGGGAGTTCTTCACAGTCAGGGCGTCCCCGAAGGAGAACGCTAGCTTCAGGTACTTTCCTTCCAATTGCCTTGAGTTTAGCATGGCACAGAGAAAGCGAAAGGGCTGGTTCTTAATAAGATTCAGCCTCTCCTCAGGCTCGTTCTGAGGCAGTTGCTCCACCACCTGCCGGACTAGATGGTCAAACCGAACTCCTATAGCAAATTGGGCCTGACCCACCAGGGGTTCTCCTGCAGCATTGACTGGCAGATTTACTGAAAAGAGACAAAAGAAACAAAGTCAGGAGATAGCCAGAAATTTAGAGTTCATGCGACTCTGATTGAACAAGTTCTTATGCGGCTCGATTTCTACAGAGCATATACGGTTCTGTTTCGATAAGTCTTTATGTGGTACGGGTTTTTTTACAAAGTTTATGCGGCCCGATGAGCCCTCATGCGACTCTGATTAAACGAGTTCTTATGCGGCTCGATTTCTACAGAGCACATGCGGCTCCGTTTAGATAAGTCTTTATACGGCAGGGTGTCTTCACAAAGTTCATATGGCTCGACGAGCCCTCATGCGGCTCTGTTTAGGTAGGTTCATATGCGATTCTGATTCGTGGAACGATATGCGGTTCAGTCCATTAGGAGCTCATGCGATTCTGTTCAGAGGGGCTTCATGCGGTTCAGTTCTCAAGACGTTTATGCGGCTCAAACATAAGGTATACCTCATGTGGCTTGGATATGAGAAGTTCATGCGGCCCATACAACATATGCGGCTTCATAATGATGAAGAACGCATTGAATGCTGAGGGGAAGAGGGCTTGTGCATAAAAAACATGCAACAGAGCCGTTGTTTTAGGGTTTGAAATATTCGATCTTCCACGTAGTCCTTACCCTGAATGGCAGGGTGGACGTCATGATGGACTGGAGGCACTACAGTCTGCGAGGGAGCCGCCGCCTTCTATTCTTTCGCTGCAGCAGAGGCCTTGGAAGCTTTGGAAGCTTTGGAAGCTTTCGAAGCTTTGGGGGCCATTGTCAGTCGATGAGCGGAGAAGAAAGATGAAGACAGAAACCTAGGGCAAGAAGAGTAGAGAAAGTAAAGAATTCTCTCCGTCCTAACACGCGCCTATTTATAGACAGAAGGAAGGGGGGCTCACAAACCAGCGGACGCTTCGATTCGCGTGCAGCATAAATGAACGAACCGACTCTTTGGGCATCGAGGCAATCTGGTAATTTAAAAGCCAACTCTTGGGATCCTGCCCCAAAAGGCGGCTTCAAAATTGAAGACAAATCAAAGGCAATTAATACAAATAAAAGATTTGCACACGTGGTAGGGAGTCTATGCGGCCAGGCAGCCCATGCGGTTAGACAATCTATGCGGCCAGAAATGACTCATGTGGCTAAGAAGTCCTCGCGGCCAGAAATGACCCATACAGCTAAGAAGTCCTCGCGGCTAGAAACACCCTATGCAGCCAGAAGAGCTTATGTATAGCCATGCTTCTTATTCAAAGTATTTCAATTTTGTAAATTCAAAACTTTGAAGGGGGTCTTGTAGAAGCGTGGAAAAGAACAAAGAAAAGCCCATGCGGCTCCAACAGAAGGATCCTTATGCGGCTCAAAAATCTCATAGAAACTCATGCGGTTCAAAGTCCTCTAGAGCCTCATGCGGCTCGGATAGTTCTATGCGGCTCAAAAAATAGCCACGTGGCCCGAAACAGTTCCCTCTTACAGCTGGCCATAGCAATTGCCGCATTCAATTCCCGGACGGCAGTTCTGACAACTGACAGCTCTGACATAAAGTCGCGTTAATGGCTCTGGCATGATGGCGTATTCCTAGGGAAAAAGAAAAAATCTTTTGTAGCTGACATAATCCACCAACTCTAAAATTCCCTATACGGCTGTAACACCTATGCGGCTGCAACACCTATGCGGCTGCCACCCTTATGCAGCTGTCATCCCCATACGGCTACCTGTTTCATACGGCTGCCCGCTTCATGCGACTACCCACTTCATGCGGCTGTCCGCTTCATGCGGCCGTCCGCTTCATGCGGCCGTCCGCTTCATGTGGCTGCCCGCTTCATGCGGCCGCCCGCTTCATGCGGCTACTACCTTCACGTGACCGCTAGCTTCATGCGGCTAGGATCGTGGGGAGGCACCCGTATGCGGATCACTTAGAGAACGCGTTCATGCGGCTCCGTCAAGACACCCCACTCATGACAAGTTGAGACATGTGGCTGTCTTATCCCCTCGTGGCTATGGCTGCTCACAAATCCTGACAACCAGATTTAGTGCAATAACCATTATTACTCAAATCAAATCAGATTTGTTGTAATTAAAGCAAATTGAATACGTGGCAGGAGATCCGAGCTTTCAAAGATTTATGACAATCAGCATTAATTGACCATACAGATTTGGCACAATCAAGAGTCAATGGCCCAGATATAATGCAATCACAATTAATGGCCCAGATGATTGGTCGCCGACTTTTCAAGGGACAATCATTACAAACCCTAATGATCGTATCCCAATCCTATAAATAGCAAGGTTCCATTCCCTTGCAAAAGATCTCCGATCCCCGATCCAAAACCAGAAAAAAATATAGCAAGGTGCCATTCCCTTGCGAAAGAGATTCTCTCCACCCAGCTGGACATACAGAGAGAAAAAGGTGCGCACAGAAGAGTCTTTCCATCTCGAGAGCAGTTCTTCACCGGAGCCAAAGCTACGTCTGATCGTCCAAGGAGTAAGACAGAGCGGTCGTCGCTTTCCCGAGCCTCTATTGTCACCCCCCAGAATCAAAAATAAATAATCGTACTTAGACTGCTGTACCTAGGTTTTCGTCCCTAGGCTTTCTTTGTACGAGCGAGTTTGTATTGTGAGTTTAAGTTCAGTCCTTCTATATAATTGTTCTGTACTTTTACAATCAATGGCAAACACTGATTCAATAATGATGTAGTTGCAAGTGCGTTCAAGTCTGATGGACAGAGTCAAGGAGGCACAATTCCAAGACGAGACGCTTTGCAAACTCAGAGATCAAGTGCTGGCGGGAACACTTGAAGGATTCTCAATCGCCAGCGACAGAGCACTGAAGCATGGTACAAGGCTGTACGTACCAACTGGCGAACTGAAGAACGAGCTGATGCAAGAATCGCACCAGTCGCAGTATTCTATACATCCAGGAGCTAACAAAATGTATCGGGATATGCGTACTATAGTGTGGTGGTACGGAATGAAGAAGGACGTATCCAGGCATGTAGCTAGATGCTTAATTTGTCAACAAGTGAAAGCTAGCAGACAGAGACCAGCAGGACTGTTTCAGCCGCTAGACATTCCGGAGTGGAAATAGAAGCACATAACGATAGACTTCGTGTCAGGACTGCCTCGATCCCAAGGAGGAAAGTATGCCAATTGGGTTATCGTGGACCGACTGACGAAGTCAGCCCACTTTATTTCTTTCAAGGTGGGTCTATCCACCGAGAAGTTGGCGGCACTGTACATGCGATATATCTACCGGATTCATGGAGTTCCGGTAACTATCGTTTCTGACAGGGATACCAGGTTCACCTCTCACTTCTGGAAGAGCTTGTACGACAGTTTGGGAACGCAATTGAAGTTCAGCACCGCCTACCATCCCCAGACTGACGGACAATCGGAGAGAACAATCCAGACGCTAGAAGACATGCTGAGATCTTACGTCTTAGAATTTGGAGGGTCTTGGGAAGACCATTTGCACTTGGTGGAGTTCTCTTACAACAACAGCTACCAAGCTAGCATCGGTATGACTCCGTTCGAGGCACTTTATGGACGTCGTTGCCGCACTCCACTTGCTTGGGACGATGTAGGAGAAAGGGTATTGCTTGGACCTGAGATGGTGACCGATGCAGCAGAAAAAGTAAAGATGATCAGAGACAAGCTCAGGATTGCCCAGGACAGACAGAAGCATTGGGCCGATAGCAGCCGACGGCCGTTGGAGTTTGAAGAAGGTGACAGTATGTACGTGAAGATCTTCCCTACCAGAGGAACCATCCGTTTAGACATAGCAGAAAAACTAAGCCCCAGGTATATTGGTCCTTTTGAAGTACTTAACAGGATTGGAGAAGTGGCTTATCGGGTGGCTCTACCCCCAAGTCTCGAAGGCGTCCACAACGTCTTCTGTAGTGCCCCGTCCCGCTCAGTCAATCGGAGGAATCGAAATGCCGACGGCGTTCGAACTTAGCCTTGCAACGGCTGCTTGAAGACATCACTCGGTCGAAGCGACCGCTCGCTCAGGTGGGGTAGTTTCGGTGAACTTGCCTCATCTTAGCCTTCACATAATAAATTGTGTGTTTTCAACTTGCACAATAGGCTTGATAATAAAAAAGACGAATTCACATAGCTAAGGGATTAATCCCGACGGATCGAAATGAGTTAGAACATGGAAAAAGGTCCAACGGTCGGCTTAGAGTTGGTGCACGGCGTGCTTTGAAAATGACACTCGATCCTTCGTCCCGTGGCTTGGGAGAAGGAAAGTTGGTTGAGTCGACGAAGTTATGAACATAGCCTAAGTCATAGGCGTCGCCCGCTTGAATGCTTCATAAAGCATATACGGTCCTGTCGTCCAAGGCTTGGCATAGCCTTGGCTTGCCCCATGAGTTAAGTTGCGTAGCATAGGTTGTGCCATAAGTCTAGGCACCCAAATGACTTGGTCGTTCAAAGTTGAACGCGTGCACGGCACGTTCCATCGAGGCAAGGCTTGACGCGGCCTTTGCTCGTTAAGTTGTAGGCTGAGTAAGTTAGGCAAAGTTATGTCCGTCGACCTAAGTCATTCCAAGTGCTGTCCCGCTCATTCTGCGGTTGTCAGGTTAAATAGTCCCACGATCCCAAGGCCCGTCATATAAACTATGACTTGGGCGATAGCGTCGCGTAGAACGGAAGTCGGTTTGAGGTACGATGCACGGACCTAGTGTTAAGACAGGAACCACGGTTGATTGAATGAGTTTTGGAGGAAGGACTATCGAATAGGCATTAAGTTGAATGAAATGATATGGTAACATGGAAAGAGTGCTCGCGACCGTGGATCGTCGAGGGGTCTCAAATGTTAGAAAGAAAGCTCGCGACCGTGGGTCGTCGAGGGGTCTCAAATGATAGATGGTTTGATATTTGTTTTGAAAGAGATGGTAACATTAGAAGAGGAATGACTGTATGAGACGTCAGTTTGTGTCGAGTCTTGCATGGTCATTGGACAACTTGTCGACAAGGAGGAGTTTCCACGTGCGACAACCCTGGGCGCCATGGGACCGCGGCGTTCCGGAGGGAAACACGGTATAGCCGTAGCTGGACTAACCACTCGGGTCATTCAAAAACTTTCAGTGGGGCTAGCTACCTGCGCTGAAAAGGTCGCCGAATGGCAAGGCTATAGTCCAGAATAGCTTGTGATATTAGTGACTAATTCATATAGATGGGTCGGTACGGGCGGCAATCCACGTGTGTGCCTTTGGATTGAGTCAGTTGGATGTGTGTACAGTTAGAACACAAGGTTTGGTCCTAAGATTTGGCATTAACATAGGCGACGTGCTACGGCACGAGATGCTGCGTCGGTCTTAAGTTGTTGGCATATAAGTTACATAAGTTATGGTTCGAGTTGTCTTGAGTTTAAGTCAGGATATGCCGTAAGGCGAAGTCGGTCAAGTGATACTTAGGCCAGAAGTCTTGATTGGGTCTGTTGGTGATCGAAGTAGCAATAGTCGCGAGGCGACGATATGGTGAAGTCACATTGAGTTGCGGGGCACGGTATGCTGGATTTGTAAGCACGGTCACACGGAAATGGAGCTTCATCGCGTAGTTGCGTCTCTGATTATGGCCGTAAGGCAAACACGACTTGATAGGTTAACGTTGTTGAGTTAACATTGATGTTGCGAGCACGAGATGGTCTAAAGACACAAAATAAGCAAGGCGTCGGTCATAAAACTGATCCTAAGGCAAGACTAGAAAGACAATCGATAAGAAGTGACTAAGTTGCACAAGAGTAAATCAAACGTGTTGGGTTTGTATGGGTGGGCGAGGAGCTCATTCCACCAGTACAGTTGAGTACTGACACCCACATAGTTTCCATGTGCAGGCACAGGTAGAAGCTCGTGGCACGGAGCTTGCTTGGATGCGTCGAGGCACGGAGTTCCTTGGCGATTCGAAACGTGCGACCGCATGGATCAAAGACTTATACGGAACATAATGTATGGACATCGCCTTCTGAAGCTTCCGCTGGATCGACAAATCTATTTGAGAGATGAGGGAGAGCTGAGTGACTTGTAAATGTGAGATGAGTGAGCTTGAGTGATTGTAATATTGGCCTTGCGCCCCACTGTAACCTTTGTTTCAATATCAATAAAAGAGTTTCCTCTGAATGACTTGTGTTTGTTCTAATTTCCGCTGCTATTATTCAATATCTCTGTACGAGACTTCTGTACGACGACCCCGTCGCAGCCGCTGAAATCGGCCGTTATGGAACCCGCCTCGCACGAGCGCAATCTAGGCTCGTGTGGCATCACAGCTTAGCGAGGACGATCGCTCCTACGGGAGAGGGGCGTGACATAATGGTATCAGAGCACAGCTTTACGTCCTTGGACTATCAATTGAATTCTTTAACTCGTTGTTTTCGCAAACTCTGAAATATACTTCCGCAAGTGGATATCGTTGGTGCGCTCTCTCTCAATTGTCCCACGGGATGTCCATACAATAAGTCTATCTATTTTGCAAAACGTAGGAGAACAGTTTTTGATAAGAAACAAAAAAAAGATGGTTCGCGTAAGCGCGATTGGCTAAGTCGGGCTGGGCATATACACCAAAGTTGTGTCGACCTTAGAAAAGTCGAGTGTGGAATTCGAATTGTGTCGAATAAGAATGAGTTGAACTCGATTGAGTAAAAGTGAGATGACTATCGATAGAGGTGCAATCAAACGATGATGTTATCGTCGGTACGATATAAGGTGAACGTGCTTGAAATCTAAGAAATCGTTCGGACGAAATTCGAGGAAGTAGAGTGTGAATCAAATGATAAGTTGAGGATTTGATAAATGACTTCATTCCTGAGTGGTGTATGCGATAGGCTCAGGAATGTCGATCGATAAATTGAGGATACGGGGTGCCGGTGAGTCTATCAGCAAGCGTCGCACATATACAAAGCCTTAGATTGAGTGAGATGTTATCATAAAGTTTGATAAGTGGATTCGAACATACTAGAAATGACGTGCACGGGACGTGCACGGGATTGAGGATTGTGCGAAATATGAAACGCGAGAATGATTGAGTAGGTGAAAATGGATCGAGGAAATTGATACGGATCGTATACAAAAAGTTATCACGACAGGTAGATAGCATGCAGGAGAAAGTTGAATTTTGAAGTTACGCAATGACTCTAAGGATTGGATTGAATGTTGCTCGACGTTTGAGTTAGCAAAGGATTGTGTGAATTGAGAAAATACGTTGGTCGATGACTTAAGATAGATAGATGAACAATACACGAATTTGGGTTTGAGAAATTTGATGTTGCGAATGATTTGAGGGATAATGATCAAACTTAATTTTAAATGTCGAGGAGATTATCCAGTCGGATGATAGCATCGTTCGCACGACTCAAAATTTGGTTGCAAAGGAAGATCGTCAGGTTACGCATATCGTCGATGGTATTGAGGCGTATCAAAGATCGCTATGCAATAACTCGGGGGTACTCTAACTCGGCGAATGACGATCGTACAAGTGTTATTGTTCGATTGGATGATTTGCTTAGGATTTTGATTAAGATGAATGCCGGATAAAAATGATTGTGTCTTGATGGTTACGCGGATAGCCACAACGTCGACGATCTTGTCTTGTGCGAGCGCAACTCTAGCCTCGTACATGCGTTGCGTCGGATTTGGGGCGATCGTTCTACGTGAGCGATGACATGGTGATTCATGTCACGGGAATGATCGAACTCGAAAAAATCAGGACGCGGCAACTTTGATTGTCTCGACTTATTGGCTTGATACGAAGGAAAATTTAAGGATGTTTGGACTTGCGACTGATGAATAAAAGAGACTTGAGGATTGAGTAGGTCCAATCCATGTATCGAGAATGAACTAGTCTAGACGCAAAACAAGAGTTACGTCCCGATGAGGATAATTATCCTGCGGGAGCGTACATGGTGATTCATGCCCACCGTGGATAATCTGACTCGCGTGAGATCGGGGCGCAACATATTGTTAAGCTAGACGATCCCATGATCGATTACGTGAATTGGAATAGATGACTTAGGAAATGAGGAATATGAAATTATGGTTTAGCGATAAATTATGTCATAGCGTGCTTGAATTGAAAGGATTGATAGGCGGATTATGTCGAACGTGTTCGAAGAGATTGACTATGCGAAGATGGTTTGTTGAACGGGCGATTTTGTTACGTCGTAAAATTGGTTGAATGTGAGTTGTCGTAGGATGGCGTTGCTGAATGACTCGAACCTCGTACGATGATTATTGGGATGTGTGTAGGGAATCGATGCTCGATGTTTAGAAATCGGAGTGATGCGAGCTTGGGTAGAAAACCTCGTACTATCAACTTGGTTGACCTTAGGATAGGGTCTGTGTTGATATCGTTGTTTGGGAACTGTGATTCCAATACTGACAATTGACTTTAGCCTAAAGAGATTGCCTAGCGGCTAGGCGAGATGTCCATATTACGAGGGTTAGCATCGGTGTGATTGATTTTAGGATCGAGTGGATGAATCGATAGATGGAATTGGATTCACTATCACAAGGCTTGGTTGAAATGCATGTATTTCGGGGACGCCTGGAATGCGTGCACGATCCAACTAAGTGATACGTTGAATCAAGTAAGGCTTGAGAAACAAGGAAGTATCGAGGATTTTGAGATTGTAAGTTTTGAAGAAAGGATTGAGGGTAGCACGAGCGTGGCTCGTATTTGAGGGAATGCCTAGGAGAAGTTTGTGCGAGAATCTAGGAACATTCGAGTGATAAGTCAATAAGTAAGTGTACTCAGTTAGTTTCGAGGACGAAACTTTTTCTGAGTGGTGTATGATGTAGTGCCCCATCCCGCTCAATCAATCGGAGGAATCGAAACGTCGACGGCGTTCGGACTTAGCCTTGCAATGGCTGCTTGAAGACATCACTCGGTCGAAGCGACCGCTCGCTCAGGTGGGGTAGTTTCGATAAACTTGCCTCATCTTAGCCTTCATATAATAAATCGTGTGTTTTCAACTTGCACAATAGGCTTGATAATAAAAGAGACGAATCCACACAGCTAAGGGAATAATCCCGACGGGTCGAAATGAGTTAGAACATGGAAAAAGGTCCAACGGTCGGCTTAGAGTTGGTGCACGGCGTGCTTTGAAAATGACACTCGATCCTTCGTCCCATGGCTTGGGAGAAGGAAAGTTGGTTGAGTCGACGAAGTTATGAACATAGCCTAAGTCATAGGCGTCGCCCGCTTGAATGCTTCATAAAGCATGTACGGTCCTGTCGTCCAAGGCTTGGCATAGCCTTGGCTTGCCCCATGAGTTAAGTTGCGTAGCACAGCTTGTGCCATAAGTCTAGGCACCCAAATGACTTGGTCGTTCAAAGTTGAACGCGTGCACGGCACGTTCCATCGAGGCAAGGCTTGACGCGGCCTTTGCTCGTTAAGTTGTAGGCTGAGTAAGTTAGGCAAAGTTATGTCCGTCGACCTAAGTCATTCCAAGTGCTGTCCCGCTCATTCTGCGGTTGTCAGGTTAAATAGTCCCATGATCCCAAGGCCTATCATATAAACTATGACTTGGGCGATAGCGTCACGTAGAACGGAAGTCGGTTTGAGGCACGATGCACGGACCTAGTGTTAAGGCAGGAACCACGGTTGATTGAATAAGTTTTGGAGGAAGGACTATCGAATAGACATTGAGTTGAATGAAATGATATGGTAACATGGAAAGAATGCTCGCGACTGTGGGTCGTCGAGGGGTCTCAAATGTTAGAAAGAAAGCTCGCGACCGTGGGTCGTCGAGGGGTCTCAAATGATAGATGGTTTGATATTTGTTTTGAAAGAGATGGTAACATTGAAAGAGGAATGACTGTGTGAGACGTCAGTTTGTGTCGAGTCTTGCATGGTCATTGGACAACTTGTCGACAAGGAGGAGTTTTCATGCGCGACAACCCTGGGCGCCATGGGACCGCGGCGTTCCGGAGGGAAACACGGTATAGCCGTAGCTGGACTAACCGCTCGGGTCATTCGGAAACTTTCAGCGGGGCTAGCTACCTGCGCTGAAAGGGTCGCCGAATGGCAAGGCTATAGTCCAGAATAGCTTGTGATGTTAGTGACCAATTCATATAGATGGGTCGGCACGGACGGCAATCCGCGTGTGCGTCTTTGGATTGAGTCAGTTGGATGTGTGTACAGTTAGAACACAAGGTTTGGTCCTAAGATTTGGCATCAACATGGGCGACGTGCTACGGCACGAGATGCTGCGTCGGTCTTAAGTTATTGGCATATAAGTTGCATAAGTTATGGTTCGAGTTGTCTTGAGTTTAAGTCAGGATATGCCGCAAGGCGAAGTCGGTCAAGTGATACTTAGGCCAGAAGTCTTGATTTGGTCTGTTGGTGATCGAAGTAGCAATGGTCGCGAGGCGGCAATATGGTGAAGTCACATTAAGTTGCGGGGCATGGTATGCTGGATTTGTAAGCACGGTCATACGGAAATGGAGCTTCATCGCGTAGTTGCGTCTCTGATTATGGCCGTAAGACAAACACGACTTGATAGGTTAACATTGTTGAGTTAACATTGATGTTGCGAGCACGGGATGGTCTAAAGACACAAAATAAGCAAGGCGTCGGTCATAAAACGGATCCTAAGGCAAGACTAGAAAGACAATCGATAAGAAGTGACTAAGTTGCACAAGAGTAAATCAAACGTGTTGGGTTTGTATGGGTGGACGAGGAGCTCATTCCACCAGTACAGTTGAGTACTGACACCCGTATAGTTTTCATGTACAGGCACAGGTAGAAGCTCGTGGTGCGGAGCTCGCTTGGATGCGTCGAGGCACGGAGTTCCTTGGCGATTCGAAACGTGCAGCCGCATGGATCAAAGACTTATATGGGACATAATGTATGGATATCGCCTTCCGAAGCTTTCGCTGGATCGACAAATCTATTTGAGAGATGAGAGAGAGCTGAGTGACTTGTAAATGTAAGATGAGTGAGCTTGAGTGATTGTAATATTGGCCTTGCGCCCCACTGTAACCTTTGTTTCAATATCAAAAAAAGAGTTTCCTCTGAATGACTTGTGTTTGTTCTAATTTCTGCTGCTATTATTCAATGTCTCTGTACGGGACTTCTGTGCGATGACCCCGTCGCAGTCGCTGAAATCGGCCGTTATGGAACCCGCCTTGCACGAGCGCAATCTAGGCTCGTGCGGCATCACGCCTTAGCGAGGACGATCGCTCCTACGGGAGTGGGGTGTGACATCTTCCACGTTTCGCGGCTGAGACGCTACATCCTGGACCCGAGCCACATCTTGGACCATTCGGAGCTGAAAATTGGACCCAGCCTTACAGTGCCAGAGAAGCCAGTTACAATACTGGACAGAGGAGAGAAGAGAACCAGAAACTCTGTGACGCCGATAGTCAAAGTTATGCAGCGGCACAACTCACCAGACGAGTCTACCTGGGAGCGAGAAGACAAGATGCGGGAGCAGTACCCATATCTGTTTGAAACTTGAGGTAACCCCTAACCCTGCCTTTAATTTCGAGGACGAAATTTTCTGAGGGAAGATTGTGAAACCCGATTTTTCTAGATTCTTTAATTATTGGATTGTAGTATAATTTTAGTTTATTATTATTATTATTATATATTTTTATTATTATTATTATTATTATTATTATTATTATTATTATTATTATTATTATTATTATTTATTAGTCGAAATTATGAAAAATGTTATTTTTGAAATTATCGTTTGGGTTTTTGTTTGTGGCCCTGCCCCGATCCCATGT
Organism: Iris pallida; assembly: GCA_029216955.1. Classification (NCBI taxonomy): domain Eukaryota; kingdom Viridiplantae; phylum Streptophyta; class Magnoliopsida; order Asparagales; family Iridaceae; genus Iris; species Iris pallida. The sequence goes on from JANAVB010028196.1 coordinate 13,937,679, forward strand.
CCGGAGTCCGACCCCAAGTCCGGGCACCGACCCCGAACTCGAACCCGACCTGGTTTCCAAAACCCAACTCGGTTCTGAACCCATCCTTTGATTTTTTCCATTTAAAACCTGATTTTAAAACTAGTTATATATGTATATGGTTTGACTTATTATTATTAATATAAAAAAAAACTCCACCCCACGTTCTGGCTTGGTCTCCCACGACCAAGCCACCCCCCCTAATTCTCCTCTCCTGCTCCTCCCCATTCTCCTCTCCTCTACACAAATTCACTTCACACTCCTTCTTCTTCTCATTTTATTAAACCAACCACAATCACACCCCACCAGCACTACTCCCCTCACAACTTTTTCTCTCTCCCTCTCACACAAACCCTTTCCCTAGCTCTTCCAGAACCGACTCCGTGCGTCGAAGCCGAGTCCCGCTCGGCCAATCCGGCGCCCAAGCCGCGCCCCGTCCGCGCCTCCACCCAGCGCCCCCGTGCCCGGCCAGCGCCCCGCCGGCCACCCCGGCATCGCTTCCTCCGGCCACCCTCGACCCCAGCAGGCCGCGCTGCCTCCGCGCGCGCCTCCAGCGCCCCGGCGCCACCACCTCTCGGCCGCCTTCCTTGGCCACAGCCCTCCGGCGCTTTCCGCCCGCGCGCACCCCGTCCAGCCGGCCATCCGGCCAGCGCCCAGTCACCCGTGCCCTAACTCCCGACTCCGTTGAACCCGATCTTCGGCCGGTCTCCCTTGGCCAGAACCCTCCGACGACCTTGCCTCCAGCCCCCGTGCCGCCCTCTCTTCCCGAGCTCGGCCGATTCCGCGGCTGTCCGCGCCCGGTTTAGCCCGCGTGCGCCCCGCTGTTCCAACAGCGCTGTTCCGGCGATTTTCGCTGCTGTCCGCGAGTTTGGGACTTTCCCGAGTCCGCGGGAACGTGGTTTTATTTTCATATTTTCATCTGAGAGCTCTAGCCGAGCAACCCAAGCTATATCTCGTGTCCCCATGTCCCTACTTTAGCGTCGATGATGATACGGTTCCCGATCCCGTTACGGGATTCGGTTTAGGTGATTGTAGTTTCAAAATTTTCGAATCCCATTTCAGAATGATTCGGTTCTCTGGCTTTCGGTTTCTCGAACTTTATTTCGGGATGTCCGAATTTATTTCAGGAGTATTCTGTGGTTTTGGCTGAATATAATTGTGATGTGTTTTCGGGTTGGATATTATTTCTGTGTGGAATATTATTATGGATGGTTTGGGTTGCTTTCCTGGTTCGGGATATTGTTTATGTTGATTTTGTCACCGTCCCAGGATTGGGTTGTCCCAATTACAGAGGAGATGCTGCCCAAATTTTCAAAAAAGTTTTCAAAAATAAAGTATTTTAAAATGGGTTTCTATTTTCAAATTCGGTATTTTGCAAACGGATTACAAAAGTAGTTTTGTCGATTTGAAAGTGAATTTTGGAGTTTCGTATCCCTGTTAGGCGACGACCGTATCGGTCGAATGAGCCTCGGCGAAGCACAAACGCTACAGGGTTCCTGTACATTGAGGCGCTAGCCAGCAACATGACATTTGGACCAAGTCTGAGATGCATTTTACAACTATATTTATATTTATAATTATTTTTAGAACTGGTACTGCTGTTAGTATTTTTGGTGCAGGGCTTCGGCCTACTGTTTGGACCGTTCGTGGAACTCAGAGCTCGCCTAGATGATTAATTAATTTATGTAAAAATTTGTAAAGGACATAAGCCCAGTTTTCTATTTTATTTCGCTGTGATCCTGTATTGTGTAGACAGACTACGTCGAGAAAATGATGAGTTAGACTTCCCTTATGAGGAGTTGAAAACACATCTCGTGCCTACCAACGGGAGACTTCCCTAATGAGGAGTATGTTCCCACAAATGATGAGTTAGACAGACTACGTCGAGAAAATGTAGAGATGGTGGCTGTTTTTGACGAACTATTGTGCCATTACAAAATATGCTTCCTGTACTATAAGAGCGGTTCTTCCGGCACCTGTTATTCCTCAAAGTGGTTACCTTATCTTTTTCTTAATCATATCATTGAAAAAAATACTAAGGATCATGACACATGCAACCCGACTTTCTTCCAATCCCTCAGCCACAGTGAAGTAATAAGACTGATGGAAGAAAATAAGAAAATGGATATCAAAGTTAATGATGAACATCAATACCCTCCACTCAAGACCGAAGATTTTGTTGAGAGCTTTATAAGAATGGGCTACAGGCCCATGTCAAGAGAAGCCCAGCTGGCGGGTTTCCTGACATACTGGCTCCGTCGATTCGTCGTACCCGGAGCAAGCGCCGTGGACCGCTTCCACCGAGGTGTACTTTTTGCTGTTGTCCGGTTAGTCTTTGGCTACCGGATGGATTTGCTGACAGCGATGACCTGCAGAGTGAATGCAGGTCTTCGTCTTTATGTTGACTCCATGATCAAATGGAAGGGTGAGAAGGGGAACTTCCCTCGACTGGAGTTGCCTTACACCTATTTATTCGGGTGGTTGCTTCTGCACCATCAGTCGTTGATGAACCCCGACATGGGAGCAGTCGGTGGTAGCTTTCTGGGAGATTCTCCCGGAGCAAGTGGGTATACACTAGTCTGAAGGACTGCAGACGTACATTGAATCTTGGGAAGGGATGGAATTTTTACTGCGTTGCCTCTCTAGCCGGTTATGAACATATGTCGGCAAATTTAGTTGACCTTGGGAGGCAGCCGTTGGGTCGGGCAGCATTTGACTGGCTGAAGACGATCAGGCCGACACATTTGGTGTACAGATTTGAAGATGAGTGTTTCTTGGAACCATATCTGCCAAGCCGCTTCGCTCGTCAATTTGGTTACGACCAGTTCCATGTAGGCAACGCTATAACTTGCCTACAAGGAAAGGGGTATCTGATTGATGGTGCCAGAGCATGGGCCTATTACAATGCTCGAGACACAAGGACAGTGTTCTCGATGCCAACCAAGAATGATCATGCCCCTCGAATGTTATATACATATTCACTATTTTACACAGCTGCAAATACTTTCGTCGAGAATTTCAATCTGGTAGATAACTTCGCGACGGCGATGCGTTTGAAGAAAGGAGCAACTGCTATGCTGGCTCCAGGAAATGATAAACAACATGAACCACTGGATGATCCCTTGGAAGCCTCAAGGGAAGCTAACTTCCCTGAGGAAGTTAATGAACTACTGAGGATTTCTTTGAAAGTTGTTAAGTCTCCGGCCAGGGAGAGAAAAAGAAGGATTAATGAGCCTTCCTCCCCGGTTGCAAAAAAGAAACTCCTCTTAGACCCATCAGAGAAAGTCACTACTAGGTCGCAGTCTCGGCAACTGGCCGAGTCGACCCGAGAAGAAGCGACCATACCGACTTCTCTTCCACAGCAGGTTGATGTGGTAAATGTTGAGAGTCCAGAGAGACCTCTTCATCGAAAGAAACTGGCTTTTAGGAAAAGAAAGAAGGTGATCCTGTCCTCGGTGGTGGCCAGTGCTGCTGCTGGAATTACTATGTCATCTCCTACTCCTGTCTCTGAGCCTAGGCATGAAACTCCTAGTCTAGAACAGAGGGACGAGACTGATCAGGGAGAGGAGGCTGCAGAGCCTAGGGAGGATATTGTAGAGGAGGAGCATGAAGCTCTGCGATCTCCTTCACCGGCAGTAGAAACTACTCAGCTTCCTATTACACCAGGAATAATCCGCAAAGAGGAGGTTCGTTTAATGATTGAAGCATTAAATGATTGCGACTTCGGTCTACAAGATGATGTTGATCATACCGCTGCAACTGCCAGCGAAGAAGTACCTGAGGATAGCATGAGCACTGAAGATACATCAATAGAGGTTATTGATGATACTTTGAATCAAGAAGAGGACATTGATGTCCATAAATCTCCTGAAGCTGTTGAAGACACACTAGCTCCTGAAAAGGATGTTGAGGTAGATGTGTCTCCTGAAAAGAATATGGGTAAGGAAGCTACTACCGCTAATCCCAAAGGTATTAAATAAAATTATCATTCTTCTTTTCATAGATTAATGGTTGACATCTCTATTTTTGATCCATGTAGAAATCGAATCATCTCCGGTTCCTCCTTGCACTGATATAGTACCGATAACCGTAATAGCCAGTGGCAGGCGACATCTCTCGGGTGGTTTTGAAGTCGGAAGTAGCCAGGCAGTAATGTCTGAGGCTACCTCTGCTAGACTGGAATCTGTACCAACAGACGAGAGGCTTGTTGCTGGGGCAAGTCATGGTAAGATTGCCTTTGATCTTTTGATCCTTTTTAATTAATTGTTAATGACAACAACAATCAATGATAGGTTCATTTGTCCTTGCAGAAGAGCAACCGGAAGGAGCAACCAGTTCTACTTTAGCTCCCTTGTTTAAAGAACCCTCTATTCAAGTGCAAGAACGTCCATCTGCACAGGCACATGCTGCTTCATCATCAACGGGAGTAGCTGCTACCCCTGGTGCTTTAGCAACTAACCAATTTATCATTAGTTCTTTCAGCAACCTGTTCTTTAATGCATTGGGACCCCTAGTAGATAGGGTACTAGAGAAAGAAGTTGTTGATTTCACTACTGTTAGAAGCCCAACCTCTCATCTTGAGCACATACTAGATGAGCTAGAAGCATCGGTTAAGATATACAAAGATCTTAATCGAGGGAAAGTGGAATCCTTAGTACAAGCTGAATTTGAAAGTATGTCTCAAGAAGTTGCCATTGAGAATGCTAATTTCCAGACTTTCATAGACACTTATACTGCCAAGGCTTCAGAATATGATTCTCAAATGGAGATAGCCACCTCTGCTGTTGGAGAGAAGGAGGAGAAAGTTACTGAGTTGAAAGCGAAATCTGTTCATCTTCAAGAGGAGATTGCCCATCTCTAGGAAGAGTTGAAACTGGTTCAGCATACTCTAGAAGATGAAGTCACACAGCTTCAAGCTGCCACTCAGCAACTGGACATTCTGACTTAGGAACGAAATGAATATGTCACGACTCATCAGGCTGAAATCTCCCGTCGCTTAGTGACCTTACCGACTTTTAATGAAAAGTCTGGAATGGAGGAAGCAAGGAGGCGCGTGATGGAATCCCGTGAGGAGCGACTGAAATCTTTAAACCAGCAGATGGTTAACTTGATGACACCACCGACTGAATAGAAAGATTTTCTGTATCTTCTTGTTTTGTAATATGTATCTTTGTAATGTCTTTCATCTTTGATCAATAAAAAGACATTTTTTGTGGCTCTATTATTTATTGCATATCTTATTCAGATATAAATAATAGCGATAGAAAATATATTCAGAGGTACAAGACATGATATATTTCTTGATTCTGGAAAATAATCATATTCGATTATATCTGCTCAGAGGTAATATGGACGTGGCAAATATAATTTATCGAATATCATTATTTCAATAGACAACTTAATCAAAGATGACAAGTTGCTGATATGAACGAAATGGATGATGCGTCAAAATGTGTGAACAAAATAAATGAACGAAATGAATCGTCGGGATGAACGGATGGTCCGTCAAATGAATTAAATGAACGGATGAACCGTCGAATAATGAACGGGTGAACTGTCGGATAATTGGAATGAATGGGCGAACCGTCAGATAACTGTAATGAACGGACGAACCGTCAAAGGGATGTGATGAACGGACGAACCGTCAGATGAACGGACGAACCGTCAGATGGATGTGTGAATATAATGAACGGACGAACCGTCAAAAGGATATGATGAACGGACGAACCGTCAAATGAATGTGTTGCTTCATAGTCTTACGACTCTCTGTTTATAAATAGAACAGAAAATCAGATGGGATGGTCACTTTCACTTTTCAACATAAAGATGTCGTCTGGAGATGCATCCAAGAAGGCTGAGATTGCCTCGAAGGTAGAAGCGGGTACTAAAGAACATCCAGTCGAACCGGCTCAACCAAAGCAGATAGCAGCGGGCGAAGGTTCGTCTGCCCCCAAACTGTCAAAGGACATCTTGTACTTCTTTCTTGAACCAGGGAAGACTGAAGAAGAATAAGCCATGAGGATAGCTGCTTGCAAGTTCCTGGTGGGTTCCAGCAAGAATGTTCTCGTCTCTTTTGCTAATCATGTTTTTGATAAGGACGGTAGTGGCCCGCGTCCCAATTTTGAGAAGGATAATAGTGACCTTCCTTGATATTATGTACTATCATTCAAGATAAAATAAAACTGAATTTTATTTATGAACTTGTCTGATGATTACAAACAATGTCTGTTACATTTATACATAATACTTTTTGAGGAATTTGCCATTGATAGGCATCATTGCAACTCGACTGTCTAGCTCTGTGAGTTGATAGGCTCCATTTGAGAAGACTTTGCTTACGATATGTGGCCCTTCCCACTTTGCATCGAACTTGCCTTTGCTCGAGTGAGTCATAGTCATAGGACGTCTGACGGTTAGAACAAGCTCTCCTTTTTGAAAGGCTCTGACCTTAACTTTGCGGTTGAAAGTCTTTGAGATGCAGGCTTGGTATAACTCAATATGCTGTTGGGCCAATAGCCGCTTCTCATCGAGCGCCTCCAATTCTTGTAGTCGAAGAAGATCGTTGTTCTCTGTCGTGAGTTCGTTGGCGATAGCAATCCTCAAAGACGGAATTTGAAGTTCCAGGGGTAGAACTGCTTCACAGCTGTACACCAAAGAGAAGGGTGTACAGCCTGTAGGGTTGCGGACCGTAGTGCGGTAGGCCCAAAGACATTCCCCAAGCTTTTCACTCCAGTTTCGTTTGTTAGTGGATACAAACTTCTTGAGGAGCTTGATAATAGTCTTGTTGAAAGCTTCAGCTAAGCCATTAGCAGCAGGATTGTAGGCTGTCGAAGCGACATTGTCAATCCGGTGATCGTCACAGAATCTTATAAACTTTTGGCTGATTAATTGAGGTCCGTTGTCATGGATGATCCTTCGAGGAACACCAAATCGATAGATGACATGGTGTTTGACGAAGTTGATGACGCTGCTGGTCTTGACTTCAGCCAATGGTATAGCTTCGGTCCATTTGGAGAAGTAGTCGGTTATTGCCAGTATGAACCGATATCCTCTAGAAGAAGGAGGATTGATGGGACCTATGATGTCCATGCCCCAAGCTTCGAAAGGCCAGGAAGCAGCAGTCGGATGAAGGAATTCCGACAGTTGATGAATAAAATCTGCGTGGATTTGACAAGCTCGACATTTTCTCGCATATTCAATAGCATCAGATACCATAGAGGGCCAATAGTAACCCATGCGTCGGATGCGATCCTGTAGCTTAGGACCGGGTTGATGTGCTCCGCAGACACCGTCGTGAGCTTCACGCAGTACTTGCTTTGCTTCATCACCAGCAAGACAGCGCAAGAGTAGGCCGTCATAAGTTCGCCGGTAGAGAGTTTTGGTGGTCTGATTGTAGTAGAATCGTAAAGACCGTCGACGAATACTCGTAGCCTCCTTAGGATCTTCAGGGAGTATGTCATGGACCACGAAGTCGATGAAAGGAGCTCTCCAATCTTCACTGATAACATTGACTTCAGTAAGATTACTGAACTCAATATTACGATTGTTTTCGACGCAGAACAACTCCCGATTAGAGATAACCACCACTTGCTGTCTTTTGATAGGGATGGCTAAAACTGCTGCAAGATTGGCCAAAGCATCTGCTTCAGTATTGCAAGCTCATCGTACATATTCGATGAAGAAGGCTTTGAATGATGTAGCTATGTTGATTGCCGCTTCATAGTAAGGCACTAGATCTTGATGGCGAACTTCATAAGTCCCTCTAACCTGGTTAACAACCAGCTTGGAGTCACCATTGACTTCAAGATACTCAATGTCAAGTTGTTTGGCTAGCTGAAGGCCAATGAGTAGAGCATTGTACTCTGTCACGTTGTTGGAGCAAGGCTCATCTAAGGAATATGCTCTTTGAATAGCTGATCCGTCTGGAGAAACAAGGACAACTCCAACTCCTGTGACAATGGCACCATTGGGTCCAATCCTGGATGCACCGTCAAAGAATAGACGCCAAGTAGGAAATTCTTCGGAGATTGTATTAGATTTCAAAGTCTCGTCTGGAATTTCATCATAGAGTTTGGATGTCTCTGGAACAGGATGAGCTGCTAAGAAATCTGCCAGTGCTTGACCTTTGACAGACTTTTGAGGGACATATACCATGTCATATTGGGCTAGCAGAATGGCCCATATAGCCAACCGAGAATTGAGTGTGCTAGGCTTCTTCATCAGTACCCGAAGAGGATTAACTCGAGATATGACATGAATAGTTTGGCCAATAATGTAATGCCGAGTCTTTTGAACAGCGAACATAAGAGCTAGGCATTCTTTTTCGACCGGACTATAACGGTGTTCAGCACCAATTATAGTACGACTGAGATAATAGATGGCTTGTTCATGGCCTTCTTTGTTCTTTTGGGCAAGTAAAGCACCTAATGAATGGTCCATAGCACGGACATACATTAAGAATGGTATGCCAGAGATTGGTGGCAGCAAGACTGGTGGATTCATGAGATACCGCTTTATGTCATCAAATGCTCGTTGATATTCTTCAGTCCAAACGAAAGATACACCTTTCTTCATCAGTTGAGTAAATGGTCTGCAGCGTCCAGACAGATTCGAAATGAATCTTCTGATGTACGCAAGTCGACCTTGGAATCCTCGTAGCTCTTTTAGGTTGCGTGGAGGACGCATCTCTTGAATGGCTTTAATCTTCTCGGGATCCACGTGTATACACTTAGAGGTAATGACGAAGCCAAGAAATTTGCCACTAGAGACACCCAAGAATGACTTGGTGGGATTCATTTTGAGTTGATGTTGGCGCATGAGATTGAAGATAGTCCTTAAGTCTTGGATGTGATCTTCCTTTAGACGACTTTTGACAGCAATATCGTCGACGTAGCATTCGACAGTCTTACGCAAATGATCTCGAAATATGGTACTCATGGCTCGTTGGTATGTTGCACCAGCGTTCTTGAGACCAAATGGCATTACAGTATAGCAGTAGACTCCGCGAGGAGTGCGGAAAGAAGTGTGTTTTTCATCTTCAGGATTCATCTGAATCTGATTGTATCCGGAGAATCCGTCCATGAAAGATATTCGCTCGAACCCACAGGTGTTGTCAATCATGACGTCCGTGATAGGAAGAGGAAATTCATCTTTTGGACATGCTTCATTAAGATCCCGAAAGTCGATGCAGACTCGAACTTTGCCGGTTTTTTTTAGAACTGGGACGACATTGGCTGCCCAATTAGGATGTTATTCTTCTCGAATAAAGCCACAAGCGATGAGCTTCTTGACTCCATCGTCGATTGCATCCATCATTTTTGGCTTGAAGTGCCGTTGTTGCTGTTTGACCGGTTTTGCATTCGACAAGATGTTCAATTTGTGAGTAGCAACTTTAAGATCTAGACCTGGCATGTCTTCATAGCACCAGGCAAAGACGTCTATGTATTCTTGAATAAGAAGAATTAATTCTTACTTATCTGCCTCTGGAAGGTTCTTGCTGATGAATATTGGACGAGGTGACCCGCTCTCTCCTATATCAATTTGAACTAATTGATCTTCAGTAGAAGGTTCCCTTTGTTCGAATCGGAGTTCCCATTGAGTATCCATTCGTTGAGCCCAAGGATCTGTTTCGGGATTTTCTTCAATATCCTCGTCATATCCTTCCGGAAGTTCGACAGAGACCATGTTAGAAGATACAGTCAGCCGATGAACTTGACCAATACTGGTGTCAGAATCCCATGATCTGGAATCAGAAGAGTTAGAGCGCTCTTCACTATCGGATTCAGAGCCTGCTGGGGATAATAGCGGAGGTGAAGCATATCCGAGACCTCTTTTGGTCCTGCTGTAGTACATCTCTGACTTTCTTTTCGGCACAGCCGTACGGATAGGAGTTCTTCTACCCTTGCCGTAGTTGAGGCCATTCTTGAAGTCATAACCCATCTTTCGGATGATGTCTTTTGATTACTGACTGTAACGACAGAGTTGAAGATGTCCCGTATCATTACTTTTGCTATTATCTGTATAGCTGAATTGTTGTTCCGGTCCTTTACTAAAAAGTATTGGACTCTCGCCTTTCTTACGAGCGGGAACAATACGATATGAATCCTTTGGGTGTTCAAATGAGACTTCTGTTTGAAGAGATTGTACAACTCCCATTGTAAATGACTGAAAGCTATCTAACATATCCAAATAGCACTTAGCATGATAAATGACATCAGTATACTGGAAAGTAGATGCTTTTTCATTGATTTGTACATTTGTATTTACAGCAGGACCTTTAGCCTTAGCAGGCTTGGTCAGATTGATTACAAGAGGGGGAGAAGAAGAACGTGGAGGAGGATTGGCCTTGTTACGACGGAGGTCGATAAAAAGCGGCTCAGAGGAGGTGAGCTCCCTTTTATCCTTATTATGAGATAAATCAATAACAAGTAGCTCAGAAGAGGTGAGTTACCTTTTTTCCTTGTTACGACGTAAGTCTATAACAAGTGGCTCAGAAGAGGTGAGCTCCCTTTGATCCTGATCATCATCAGTTGGTTGCTTCTGGACTGGCAAGTGAATAGCCAGTGGCTTGGAGGACTGTGGACGAGAAACACGCCCTTTGACAGGTATGATAAGGGTGTCATTAGGCACTGTTTCTTGCTCTTCTTCAGTGTCCAGAGACAGGACAACCTTTATGAACTCATCCTTGTACATACGAGCATCGTTGCAGTATGCTTCGACGCCTTTGAAAGGATAGAAATCAGCAACCTCCTTTTGCACCTCTCCATTGTCATCAACGTATTTGAAACATTGATGGAGAGTTGAAGGAACAATGTTATGTTCATGCAAGAATGGTCTTCCCAACAGAGCATTGTAAGAACAACCATGATTGTCAATGATGTAGAAGGTCACCTTTGTGCGAAGATTGCCTATTTGGAGTTTTAGGCGAATCTTGCCCAGAGGCTCACTCCTTCCCTGGTTGAACCCGAGGATGGTGGTGACTGTACTGGAAAGACTATACACTGGGATCTTCAATGCATCCAATATTGTCTTCGGCATGATACTGAGAGCAGACCCTGGATCTATCAGAATACGATCGACTTTCATCGAGTCGACATATCCTGTATATAGTATAGAGGACGGTCGTGCCTATTGTCTTCCATCAGCATATCATCCTGTGTGAAAGTTATGTTTGGAATTAACTCCAACACACTATGACAATGGATGCAAGAGACTGGCTCTGCTTTCGGCTTCTTCAGAAGGGCTAGACAGGTTTCAGCTTGCATGAGAGCCTCGTTCAGAGTCTCCCGAGTCTCTTTGGAGAGGCGCAAGAGCTCGAAGATGGACAGCCGAGCCGGTGTATTGGCCAACTGAGCCAAGATATCGAAGTTGTAAGGCTTTTCAAGTCCGGAAGGAGATGACTTCTTCAAAGGTTTATCGAAGCAGACTTGTTGTTTGCCTTTGTCAGCTACCGTCGGCTTGGGAGGAGAAGACACTACAACTGGCGAGGATGCAGTAGGAATATCCTCAGTAGAAGCAGGCTGCACTGGACCAGGCTCAGAAGAAGAAGCAGGATTCTCTTGAGCTTCGGGGTAATCCTTTAGATAGGCTTTCCCTGATCTGGTGCCCAGCAGGATTTCCTCGTCAACTATGGGGTCAAAAGACACCATATTGCAAATCTTTGTCTTGCCCTTAGAACGGTCTTTCTTCTTGGAGGAAGAGGGAAGTTCGAACTCTGAAGCAAGATCCGGATGAATCCACATAATCTTGCCATTGTCAAGAGACAAGGGGACGAGACCTTCACTTCGTGGAGGAGGGAGATTCTCGATCTCAAGAGTAGCTTTGGGGATAGGAATGACACCATGTTGTACCATCTGCGGTGGGAAGTCACCGAATTGAACTGAGATCATATTCGCGGTAACAGTCTTCTCGTCTTGCTGCAGAGTGACAACCCCAGCGTTGACCAGCTCTTGAATTTTGCCTTTGAGCACATAACATGCTCGAGTGGGATGCCCAATGAACCTGTGTTTATAAATATATACTATATATGTGTAGGTGTATATAAATATATAGTATATATATATATACACCTACATATATATATATATATATATATATATATATATATATATATATATATATATATATATATATATATATATATATACATACATACACATAAATACCTATGTATATATGCATACATATATACTACATACACACATATACATATATCTATATATAATATGTATTTTTTTTTCTATATATAATATGTATTTATAAATACACATATACACATATACAATATATATTTATACATAACACATATATATATATATATGTATATATATTAATAAATTATAAATATATTACATGCCCATATAATCAATATATTTATCTTGGTATTTATACATATATATATAATATATATTTATATACAATCAAATATATTTATACATATATGTATATTTATATACAATCAAAATATATATATATATATATATATATATATATATATATATATATATATATATATATATATATATATATATATAATATATATTTATATACCACAAATTCTATACAAACAACACAACATTTAAATACAATCAAATATAATAATATCTAATAGTAAAAATGTATCTATTTAATCACCACAAAATAATATAATAATAAAATAATCAAATGGTGTTTTGGTGAATTTATACTATTCACCTTTATCCGGGTCCAGAAAATTGTACAAATATGGTAAAACAATATTTAATAATAATAATACCTATAATCTACCTATAACAAATATTCTTAGAAAATAATTGCCAATTTCAAAAATATACAAAAATACTTGTACTTACCAAACATGTCTACAAAGCCGTACTTGGTCCCACTACATGCCTACCTGGGCTTAGATTTGGTTCGGCCCAGTCCGGGCTAACTTGGTTCAACCGGGTTCCTGCAAAATCAATAAATCTAATAATAATTAATAAAACTCATTTATAATGGTCATGCCATAACTTGGCCTGATTTTCCTAGTTAGGACACTCCTATGGCTCAGCATTCCCCTACCATGGCTAAACACTAGTCGAAGCACGCTACTGCACTATCCGTGCCATAATTCCTAACCGTCTTGTTCTCAAAAACTCCATCATGGCTAAAGTCATCTACCGTAAAATAATTAATTCTAAAAATCTAAAAATCACCATTTAAATCAATTAAATAAAAAAAATATTTAAAAAAATCCGGGAAGGGAAGCTACAAGCACGACTTGATAAGTTGACGTTGCAAGCACGAGAATGGTCTAGAGGCAAGGATAAGGAAGTTATGGGTGCGATAGCACGATGATGGTCTAGAGACTCAAATAGGCCGAGAGTCTATGTCCTAAAATCGATTCTAAGAAAAGAATAGAAAGACAATTATAAAGAGTTTATATTGCACAAAGTAAATAAACGTGTTGGTTTTGTATGGGTGGGCGAGGAGCTCACTCAACCAGTACAGTTGAGTACTGACACCCACACAGTTTTCATATGCAGGAATAGGTAGAAGCTCGTTGGCACGGAGCTCACTTGGATGCGTCGAGGCATGGAGTTCCTTGGCATTTCGAGGCGCACGGTCGCATGGAGTCTGGACTTATACGGGATAATGTATGGACATCGCCAATCTAAAGCATCTGTTGGCTATTTAATTTGTATTGAGAGATGAAAGAGAGCAGGGTGATTTGTATTGTGAGAAAAGTGAGCTTGAGTGATTTTAATCTTGGCCTCGTGCCCACCTATGTAATCTTTGTTTTCAATATCAATATAGAGATATTTGTATGACTTGTGTTTTGTTTCAAGTTTCCGTTGCCTTATTCAATTCTGGACTTTTGTGCGACGACCCGGCCGTCGCTTAGCCTGTAATCGGCCGTTATGGAATCTGTTTTGTGTGAGCACAACCTAGGCTCACGCGGGATCACATCTTAGCGAGTACGAACGGTCCTACGGGACCGGGGCATGACATAATGGTATTAGAGCATGGCTTTACGTTCTTGGACTTTCGATTGAATTCTTTAACTCTGATGTGTTAATTCCGTAAATCGATATCATTGGTGCGTCCTCTCTCAATGTTACGCGGGATGTCCATACAATAAGTCTATATATTTTGCAAATCGTATGAGAATAGTTTTCGATAAAAACAAAAGATGGTTTCACATAAAAGCACGGTTAGCTAAGTCGGACTGGACATATACACCAAGAATTGCGTCGACCTTAGAAAAGTCGTGTGCGAAACTCGAATTGTTTCAAATGGAATCAAAATTGACTTGACTCGTAGAATACGGGAGGGCTATCGATAGGGATGCCATCGGACGATGTTAATCGTCAATGCGATATTGTTGAGCGTGCTTAGATTTCGAGGAATGGCTTGAACGAAAATTCGAAGTAATCAGTTGTGATTCTAAACTTATTTTGAGGATTTGTCAAATGACTTCATCCCTAATATTAATAAAGATAAATTTTCTATGTTCAATGAGCTAAAAGAATTACAGTATTGCATTGGAACTTGCTTTTGTACCAATATTAGCAATACCACAACATTATTTGGAAAATTTTTGAACCAAATGTATTGAAGCTGTGAGTCTATGGCATGATAACTTGCACTGGAACCAAGTTATTAACCATATGAATTGATTACATACAAGCATTGGTTGTCACGGCACATTTGTTTAGTGGCCATGTTACAAGCTGCATATTGCTAGTCTTATGTAATTATTACATGTTTTGTACAAAGAGGTTGATAGCATTGGTTTTCATTGCTTATGTCTTGGATTCCTTCAGAAGTTGATGGAAGGAGTTTGAATACATGAAATAACTCTATGAAGCTAACATATTTAACAACAAAGGAACTCTTAACATTCTGCTACTTGACACTCTTCACTTCAGGGGTATCAAGACATTACAATTAACTTGTGTAGAGTTTGTAGGTTCTGTAGAATACTCAAATGAATAATGAATAGACTATATAGTACAAGAAGCTTATATATAATGTTCAGATTAAGATTACTGATGCTTATTCTATGTTACAACCATATCATGGTATCAACTTCACTAGTAATTTATATTCTAGGAAATTGATGCATTTTGTTTTACATCTGCATAAGAAACAAATCAAACATGCTAATTTTGGCCTCCTTCAGGACTCCTTTGAATGGCCCATTATCGATCCATTACCTTCATATATGGAAGAGGACGCGTCTCTAGCCGTTGAGTTTTCATGTACGGGACGTCCCATTTTGTCCCACGCTAGCTCAGATCGTGGCCATTTTTCGTCGGTCCTCCGATGTTGTGGATGCCCCGCATCGCACAGGCCAGGCTCATCATCGCCCAAAATTTTATTTTGTTTCAGCAGAAAATGGGACCATTGACGGGCAAGGGAGTGTTTGGTGGGACTGGTTTAATAACCATACTCTAGACTATACCCGTTCTCATCTTATTGAGCTTATGTACTCAACTGAATTCATTATATCGAATCTGACATTCAAGAACTCCCTATTTTGGGCTATCCATCCTCAAGGTGCATTGTGGGCCGGGTGGCCTGAAGCCCGGTCTGGTCCGCACGGAAGCCCGGTCACAGGAAGCCCGGACCGGCCCGGTAACAGGCCCGGCACGGCCCCCCACCCCACACAGTTCGGGTCGGGCCTCCCCCGCCCAGCCCGAGACCGGCCCAGTGAATTTTTTTTAAAATTGGCCCACTGGCCCGGCCCGGTTGGCCCGGCCCGAAAATCGGCCGGTTCAAATTTTTTTTTTAAAAAAAAATCTGAACATTAGGGGGGTTATGGGGGGTCTTTTACCAAAATGCTCCCAAATGTATCCGTTATATATACGTTGGGAGGGACATTTTGGTCATTTTTGGACCAAAATGACCAAAATAACCCTAAAAAATTCTTATAAATAGGCAAAAAATCTCATTTCTCAAACACAACTCATTCCAAACATTTCTCTACAATTCTTTACTTCTAAGGCTTCCCGGTGCTCTGTCACGACCCGCACCCGGATATACGGGTACGAATACGTGGGCCACGCCCAGCCTACGCCGCAGTATCGGCGGTAGAGCGCTGTCAAGTATACTATACTAACTACAACATCTAAAGATCCATAACTAGAAATGTACTCATGTCACATCACGAAAACTAAAGAAGATAAGACAAGAAATAATAACAATATCACTAGAACAACTAGAATCTACAAGGATCATAAGACAGGAAAATAAAGAAGGAACAACAAGACTAACTAAGGATAACTACCAGGCAACTCACATAAAAGAATAGTGATATCCATCTCAGCTAGCAACATCATGAAGTCCAATAATGGCACAACTACTCCTAAAATATTATTAACATATCCGGTCAGGATGGAACGAGTACATATATCTCATAACAGATCTCAAGATAGAATAAAAGCCATAAGACTGTAAATAGAGCATATACAATAAAATCATGGAGTGTACATATATGTATCATGGCATGGTAAGCTGTAGAGCTAGAGCTAGAACAGAAAAGTAGAACTGATCATGGTATGTACACAAATCAGGATAAGCCATCTATCCAATGTGTGTGAGTAGTAGTTTCAACTTATGATCGGCTTGGGCACCTGTAGAGAACTGGCCTGGCTAGTCATAAGTACAGTATATGACTAACACTGTTCGGGAATGCGGGATAGATTTGATCACAGGCATACACTACTACTCCCCCACCCCCAACTGGTAGAATGGATCCAAACAGGATACGTCACTGTACGGGATTCTATGAGAAAGGAGCAAGTCTTCTC
>JANAVB010028196.1:13956971-14245447 GCA_029216955.1 Iris pallida
CATGGGTGAAGAGCGTCTCGAGTAGATCAGGCATGACAAGTTGGTTCTAAGAAAACGAATGGTCTGGTGCTCCTAAATTAAAAGTCACGGTAACGTGCATATGATGATCAAGAAAAAGTGGGAATTTAATTAATAATTAAACGGTCTAAATTGACCCGAACTTGCATAAAGCAAAAAGAGTACAAGGGAACAAGTTTGAGTGGGACACGAAATATCAATGTGAAGATAATCTCGTCTACTACAAACTCCTAGAAGGAAGTTTCCAGAGACTGGCATCCCTGATGCTCTAGAATTCCAAGTCACGGTAAAGAGCATTTAATGATCAAAATTAATTAAATCAAAATTAATTATCGAGAATAAATTATTTGAAAAATTCAAAAATAAATCCCAAAAATTCAGGGGGCTTACATGCTCTACGGTGCTCTACGGCTTCCCGGTGCTCTACGGCTTCCCGGTGCTCTACGGCTTCCCGATCTCCCTCTCAACCCCATTCCGGCGCTTGATAGCTTCCCGATCTCCCTCCCAATCCCTTCCTTTCTTCTAAAAAAGTTTTAATTTATTTTATTTTCTAAATTTGTACTTTTTTTATAAATGGCTGGTGAAGGTTCAAACCCACATAATCTTGCTGGACAGACTTACGAAATTTTTAATTCTTTTTTTGAGGGAACTCAAAATCCACCTGAGCAAATAGCAACCAATCCGGAGGGGTGCCTTCCATCTCCTCCGGAAGTCGCTAGTTCTACACAACTTCTTGAAAAGAGAAAAAAGTCTAAGTATTAGAATTTTTTTACTTTGATTTATGAAACTAATCCTGATGGTTCGCTTGTTTTAGATGCCAAGGGTGAACCAATACCGTACAAGGCGCAATGCAAGAAATGTTTGAACCAGTACGCATGGAAGAAGGGCGGTGGCACCGGGACCATATCCAGACACTACGACACTTGCTACAGGAAGGACACACTTCAAACGTCCCAAACCCAAATAAGCTTTGGAGGTGCCACCGGTTCTTCAATGGATAACTTTACTTACTCAGCTGCGCGTCACAAAACGGAATTAACTAAATATATTATTCGTGATCAACTTCCTTTCACTTTGGGTGAAAGTGAATCTTTACGCGATTATGCAATATTGTCTCTAAACCCCTCCTTTACTAGAGTTAGTAGACAACAAGCTCGAAATGAGGCTATTCGTCTCTTCAAGGGGCAGAGAGCCGCTTTGAAAGCGATTTTACAAAATATTAGTAAGTTGTCTATTACTTCTGATATTTGGACTAGTAAGCAAAGTTATGCTTACATTTGTCTTACTGTACACTATATAGATGCACAATGGTATTTGCCATGAAATATAAAAGAACAGAACAATTATCGGAGGACCGAATTTTTACTTCACGTTACAAACTCGCTTGTACAAAGAAAGCCTAGGGACAAAAACCTAGGTACAGCAGTCTAAGGACAATTGTTTATTTTAGATTCTGGAGGGTGACGATAGAGGCTCGGGAAGGCGACGGCAGCCCTGCCTTACTCCTTGGACGATCGGTATACAGTCTTGGCTCCTTGTGAAAAGATGGTTGGCGTTGACGAAGAAATGCTCTTCTTGCTCCTTTGTTGCTCTTCAGGCTTCTCTCTCTCTCTCTGTGTATTCTTTTCTCTGATTATTGGGGAGTCTCTCTGTATATGCGTATTTTTCTCTCTGGAATTGTATATCTTTTTCTCTTTGATATTGTATATCTTTACAAGGGAATGGCACCTTACTATTTATAATAGTGGGATGTGATCATTAGGGTTGCCAATGATTAGCTCTTGGAGATGGCGACGGCCTGTGGATTGGTCAATCTAGGCCATTCATCTTGATTATGATAAATCTGGGTCATTAGGTGTAGATTACACCAAATCCCATGAGCAATTAATGCTGATTGGAATAAATCTTCCTTATACTGATCTTCTGATATCTGCGAATAAATTAGATCTATTCTTCTGCCACGTGTCCCAGATTTATTGGGATTTGACCCAATCTTTAATGGCAGCAAATCTGAGGAATTTAATCGGCTTAGGACACGTGTCCTAGGAGCTGCTGGGGGGATCTGGACCGCATGACTAATGAGCCGCATATGTATGTGAGCCGCATATGAATGTGAGCCGCATATGGTTAAGCCCACGTGTCAGGGCTGCGTGGGCAGTGGCCCTCACTTGAGTCCTCTAACCACAGAGGAATAATCCTTGTGGGCCGCATAGGTATATATCTGCCTGGGCCACATAGACATGATCCTCTTGAACCGCATGAGAAGTCCTCGCTCGAGCTGCATGAGACTTTCATGGTCTGTACCGCATTGGATGGATTCACTCTGAGCCGCATAGGAAGACATTTGTTCGAGCTGCATGGGGCTTCTA
Organism: Iris pallida; assembly: GCA_029216955.1. NCBI lineage: Eukaryota > Viridiplantae > Streptophyta > Magnoliopsida > Asparagales > Iridaceae > Iris > Iris pallida. The sequence continues at coordinate 13,959,359 of JANAVB010028196.1, forward strand.
TAGTCTGAGCCGCATAGGATTTATTCTGAGCCGCATGAGAAGCGAGCCGCATACGAATGCCCACATGGCAAGGCCACGTGGCATTTTTGTGGCTCTCAGGGAATTTGTGTCAGAGATTTTTTTTCCTCTTCCCTAGAGATTCATCATTATGACAGAGTCATAATTACCTGTCTTTGTGTCAGGGCTGTCAACTTTTCAGAGGGGTCAGCCGTCAAAGCAATTAATGCAGCATGGGTCGGAGGGGAGCACTGTCAGGCCACGTGTCTTCTGAGCCGCATGGAATGCCTTGGGCCGCATAGCTCCTTATGCCGCATGATTTTCTGAGCCGCATGAGTTCTCTGAGCCGCATGGGTCTTTTCCTGACCGTATGAATCATTTCCTTTAGTATTTTCCATGCTTCTACAGGACCCCCTTCAAAGTTTGTAATTTTTAAAATTGAAATACTTTGAATAAGAAGTATGGCCTTTGCCAACTGTATAGATGGTTCCGTCGCATAGATTTACCTGGCCATATGAACTGTTAGGTCGCATGAGTGTTTCAGCCGCAGGGGTCTATCAGCCGCATAGCTCTTTGCCACGTCTTTTATGCATGTAAATCTTTTTGAGACAGAATCCCAAGAGCTTCAGTCTTTAATGGGCTGATTTGGCTCGATAGCCAAAGAGTCGATTACGTTATACGAGGCGTCGGTCCATAATTTCCTGTCTATAAATAGAAGGGTATTTGGACGGTCCTTCTTCTTAGACTCTTTTTGACTCAAATTCTTGCCGCATCCTTTCTTCCTCTGATCATCAGACAATAATGGCACCCAGGGCTTCTAAGGCTGTAAAGAAGGCTGTGGCGAGGAGTAAGAAATCTGCTGCATCCTCGACTGCGCCTCCCATTCGTCTTGACGTCCATATAGCCATCGAAGGTGGGGATTATATAGTCGATTGAGTACTTTGAAACCCTAACAGGGCCTGCTTTGCTGCATGCTTTACGCACAAGACTTTGACGTGGACTTTCTCAATTTATATGGTCCGCATACACTTTCTATGACTGAACCGCATGGGGGTATAACCCATGCCAGAGCCGCATGAGAATTGTCTTTAAACGGGCCGCATGAACCTTTCTGACTGTTTCTTCCTTTTCTTCGTTTGTTGATCCTTGCAGTATCTCCGCCGAATGCTAAGATTGCAGTGTCAGAGGAGCCACAGCCTCCTGTCACCAACCGGGGGTCTTCCTCTGTCAAAGAGGAAGTGAAGAAAGAAGAACCTGCTCCTGAGAGGGATGGCAGTCCTCCAAATATCGAAGATGTTGAGGATGGCAGCGCTGGGAATCCTGATCCTCCTATTCTGGACTTGCATCCTTCGTATGTGAGGTGGTTGAGGGAGTGGTATATGCGCTCTTGTAACTAGGATTTTAGGGGCTTCTCGTGGATGTCTATCCTTTGTCTGTAGTTTTTGTTTTGCCTTTCTTCCCGTCTGCGTAAAGAACTCCTTTGACTTGTTTGTAATCGTGTAAATGTTACCGATTTCTGAATGAATGGAATATATATTTGCTTCACTCTTTTGCTTTGTAGTAATCCTCTTATTGGGACATTTTGCGTGGACCCATTGTCCCTAACGTACCCTGGTTTTGGATACGGATAACAAGTTTAAAAGAAAGGAACCACTCATACTGACTCAGAGGTACTGAGGATATGGTGAGCATGAGGGTTTCTTTGACGGGGGGTACATAGAATAACTCAGAGGTACTGAGGACATGGAAATTCTATGTAGAGGGGTGATTTGTTTTTGGCGGAAGTGGAACGGCTCAGAGGTAATGAGGACATGGCCGTCTTGGAAATTTGTGGACCCGTTACCTTTGTTGTGCACTGCGAGTGCAGGTATTAGATCATGAGGAAGGATCTCTTGTAGGAAGAAAGTTCAGCGGTATGATTATACATGACTTTCTTTCAAAAGAGTGACCGGAATGTAAGTTCAGGGGTACCGATGGGCACATAACTCGACAATCCATAAATGTTGGAATCAAAGTGTAAGTTCAGAGGTACCAGCAGGTACATGACTTGGAAATTTGGGATATCTTTGTGGAAGAAGGGCATGAGTTCAGCGATACATGCGGGTACATGACTCAAAAATCTGGAATATTGTGGGTGCGAGCTCAGCGTTACTAGCGGGTACGTGACTCAGAAATCTGGAAAATGGTGAGTGTTAGTTCAGCGGTACCAGCGGGTACGTAACTCGGAAATCTGGAGAATGGTGAGTGTGAGTTCAGCGGTACCAGCGGGTACGTGACTCGTAAATCTGGAGAATAGTGAGTGTGAGTTCAGCGGTACTAGCGAGTACGTGACTCAATGATCCGGCAAACTATGAGGGTGAGTTCAGTGGTATCAGCGGATACATGACTCAATGATCTGGCAAACTATGAGGGTGAGTTCAGTGGTATCAGCGGATACATGACTCAATGATCTGGCAAACTATGAGGGTGAGTTCAGTGGTATCAGTGGATACATGACTCAATGATCTGGCAAACTATGAGGGTGAGTTCAGTGGTATCAGCGGATACATGACTCAATAATCTAGAAATTTATGGAGCGAGTTCAGTGGTACCAGCGGGTACGTGACTCAAGGATCTGGAGAATATTGTTTAAACATAGTATTTCTTCAGGAACTTGCCGTTGACGGGCAACATGAGCAAGTTTCCGTTCTGCTTGGTGAGGCGGTAAGCACCGTTGGAGAACACGGCCTCGATGACAAATGGACCTTCCCATTTTGGCTGGAACTTGCCGGCGGTCTTGTGAGTCATGACCATCGGCCTCCGGACTGCCAGAACAAGATCACCCACTTGGAATGTTCTGATTTTGACCTTCTTGTTGAAGGCTCCTGAGATGCGTGCTTGGTATAGCTCGATCCTTTGCTGAGCTAGGAGGCGCTTTTCATCTAAGGCCTCTAACTCTTGCAGTCGACGTCGGTAGTTGTCATTCGTCGTTAATTGATAAGTGAGGGCGACGCGAAGTGAGGGTATTTGAGTCTCTAATGGGAGAACTGCCTCACTCCCGTACACTAGGGAGAATGGCGTATTTCCAGTGGCTGTTCGAACTGTGGTACGATAAGCCCATAAGCATTCGCCGAGTTTTTCGTTCCAGTCGTGCTTGTTGGAGGAGACGAACTTCTTGAGGAGTTTGATGATTGTTTTGTTGAACGCCTCTGCTAACCCGTTTGCCGCCGGGTTATACGGCGTCGAAGCGATATTCTGAATACGGTGTTTATCACAAAATCGATAGAATACATGGCTTGCAAACTGCGAACCATTATCATGGATGATTCTTCGGGCAGTCCAAAGTGGTAGATGACGTGATGCTTAAGGAAGCTGATCACGTTTGAAGTCTTGACTTCTGCGAGTGGGACATCTTCCGCCCATTTGGAGAAGTAATCAGTGATCGCAAGTATGAAGCGATGTCCTCGGGAGGAAGGTGGGGTGATTGGACCAATGATATCCATTCTCCATGCTTTGAATGGCCAGGATGCCACCGTCGGATATAGAAATTCGGATGGTTGGTGAATGAAGTCCGCGTGGACTTGGCAGGCTTTGCATTTTCTAGCATATTCTATCGCATCTGCCACCATCGTGGGCCAATAGTAGCCCATTCGTCGAAGGCGGTCTTACAATTTTGGGCCAGGCTAGTGGGCCCGCAGACACCGTCGTGAGCTTCTCGTACTGCTTCTTTGGCTTTTGCATTTGACAGACACCGAAGTAATAATCCGTCGTAGGAGCGGCGATACAGCATCTTCGTCTCTATATCGTAGAAGAATCTGAGAGAACGCCTTCTGATGGAAGTGGCTTCCTTTGGGTTCTCGGGCAGGATGTCGTAGACGACGAAGTCGATGAATGGTTGTCTCCAATCTGGGGCATCATCGATCGTCTGTGTAGAATAACTTGCCACGAATTGCATATTATTTTTGGGACAGACCAGTTCATGGCCTATCACTTCCACGGATTGGCGATCATAATTCGGAACTGCTAGGGAAGCGGCAAGACCAGCTAGGGCATCGGCTTTAATATTTCGGAGTCTGGGGACGTGCTCGATGAAGAACCCCTCAAATGACGAGATGATATCGATCGCTATTTGGTGATAAGGGATCATGTCTTCGTGGCGGACTTCGTACGAACCCCGGATCTGATTGACGATTAGTTGGGAATCGCCGTATGCTTCAAGGTATTCTACCCCCAGTTCTCTTGCAAGTTGGAGACCGATGACCAGAGCGTTATACTCAGCCACATTGTTAGAGCACGGCTCTGTGAGGGAATAAGCGCGGTTGATCACTAATCCGGTAGGGGAGACTAGTACTACCCCGACTCCGACGACTATATTGCCTTTAGGTCCGGTCCTTGAAGTACCATCAAAGAACATTCGCCATATAGCCTCGTGAGAGGTTGCATGCGAGTCGGCGACCTCGTCTGGGATCTCTTCATATACTCTGGAGGACTCTGAGCCTGGGTGGGCTGCTAAAAAGTCTGCCAGGGCTTGACCTTTGACTGCCTTTTGGGGGACGAAGATCATATGGTAAGGGGACAGCAATATTGCCCATGTGGCGAGTCGAGAGCTGAGTGCCCCTGGTTTAGTCATGAGGACCCTGAGAGGGTTGACTCGCGAGATCACATATATCGTTTGTCCGGCGACATAGTGTCGCGTTTTCTGAATGGCGAACACCAAGGCGAGGCATTCCTTCTCTACAGCGGTGTATCGGTGCTCGGGTCCAACCATCATTCGGCTGAGGTAGTATATGGCTTGTTCGTGGCCTGCATCATTGTTTTGTGCCAACAGGGCACCGAGGGAGTGTTCCATTGCTCGTACATAGAGCAGGAATGGTTTTCCAGGGACTGGGGCTACTAAGACCGGAGGATTTGACAAATATTCTTTGATGCTGTCGAAAGTACGCTGGCATTCCTCGTCCCATACGAATGAGACTCCTTTCTTCATGAGGTGCGTGAATGGTCGGCATCGCCCGGAGAGGTTGGAAATGAACCTTCTGATGTAAGCTAGCCTTCCTTGAAGGCCTCTGAGTTCGCGAAGATTTCTCGGGGGACCCATCTCCATGATTGCTTTTGTCTTCTCAGGGTCTACATGGATACCCATTGCAGTGATGATGAAGCCTAAGAACTTCCCACTGGATACGCCCAGAAAGGACTTCGTAGGGTTCATTTTCAAATTGTGCGCTCGCATTAGGTCGAATACTGTCTTTAGATCCTGCAGATGTCTTCTTTGCAGCGGCTTTTAACGGCTATATCGTCAACGTAGCACTCCACTGTCTTGCGTAAGTGGTCTCTGAAGATGATGCTCATGGCTCTTTGATATGTGGCGCCGGCATTCTTCAAACCGAAAGGCATGACGGTGTAGCAGTACGTGCCAATTGGTGTTCGGAATGAAGCATGCTTTTCGTCATCAGGAGACATTTTGATTTGGTTGTACCCCGAGAAGCCATCCATGAATGACATGCGTTCGAAGCCGCAGGTATTGTCGATCATGATGTCTGTGATAGGAAGGGGAAATTCATCTTTGGGGCATGCCTCGTTCAGGTTGCGGAAGTCGATGCAGATTCGAATCTTCCCATTCTTCTTGAGGACGGGTACTATGTTGGCGATCCAGTCTAGGTGTTGCTCTTCACGAATGAAGCCGCTGGCTATCAGTTTGTTGACCTCGACTTCGATCGCGTCCATGATGCCTGGGCGAAAGCGTCGCTGTTGCTGCTTGACTGGCTTTGCATCCGGCCGTATGTTGAGTTTGTGGAGAGCGATGTCAGGATTTAACCCCGACATGTCTTCATATCTCCAGGCGAACACATCAATGTACTCTCTGACAAGTTCTAGCAGCGACTCCCGTTCTTCGTCAGTTAGGCTTTTACTGATGAAAATTGGTTTTGGAGAAGATTCGCTGTCGAGATCCACTTGTATGACCTCATCTTCAGTAGGAGGTTCTCTCAGTTCGAATCGCTTTTCCCATTGTGCGTCCAATTGTTGGGCCCATGGCTCTAGCTCGAGGATTTCGGGGATGTCTTCATCTTCCTCGTAAGCGTCGGCGAACGCCATATTGACTGACATGACTTGTCTGAACACATCTCCGATGCTGGTATCTGAGTCGGAAGTTGGTGATCCGGTTGAATGTGACTGCCAGTCGCATTCTTCATCTGAACTTTCAGGGGTCGTAGTAGGCGTTACATACCCTAACCCGCATCGAGTTTTGTTATAGTAGTTCCATGGTTTGCCTGTCGGGACTGGCGGCTTCAAAGGTAATCGTCGCCCAGTGCCGTAGTTCAATCCTGGTGTCGTCTTCAGATTATACCCCTGTTTCTGCATGAGATATTTGGATTGAGGGCTATAGAGATACAGAGGCAGTCTTCCGACATCTGACCCAAGGTCGACTTCTTCTATGGTGAGGGGATGTGGGTTGTTCGTCCGGCCGAAGATGATCGGATGATCTCCTCCCTCGAATATTCGGTAAGCGTCTTCTACTGGAGTAAGCTGGATCGCGGTGTATACATTTGTCACCTGTGTGTGTAGGTGAGCGCCTATACCGTGTTCCATAGCATACATTGTACATAGCTTATTGAGCTCGGTGTAGTTCAAAGATAACCCTTTATTGATGAAGTAAGGTATCTTTTCTAGGGGGATTACATCATCAGCGGAGGGGACATCAGTGTGGGCAGCCACATACTTGGCTAGCTCCGGTTCCTCTTCGGCTACCCCCTGTGTGAACGAAGATTGAGAGGACGACCTGGGAAGCTTGATTGTCAGTGGTTCGGTTGATGGAGCAGAGCGTGGAGTTGTTGGCATACTAGCGACCCCTAGTTTGACATTTGATGTGGGGCGAGGAGTGGCTGGTTCGCTAGAAGTGTCAGACCTTGCATCGGGGTGACGACCCTTTCTGGGAAGGCGTATCGTCATGGGCCTATCCGAGGGGTTGAGCTTCCCTGCTTGTGGTTGGCTGACTCTTGGTAGCCTGATTGTCAGCGGCTCAGTTGTGGGTCTCGGCACTTGGTCGGACCTTGGCAGCCGAATTATCATTTGCTCCTCCTGCGCTGAGAGGCTGATTGTGTCCTTCCGCAGAGTGGCGGTAAGGGGTGCAGACTTTCCCGGTTTGCGAGCTTGGAGGTGGATCGTTAGGGGTCCTTCTGATCCCGTGGCTGTTTCGGTATGAGTTTGTGCGTCTCCTTCATCAAGGTGCCTCTTCGACTTTTTGTATAAGCAGGAGTCCGAGTAGTAAGATTCGACCCCTTTGAAGGGATCGATATCAGCAAATTTTGTCTTCACGAAGCCGTGTTTGTTGACGTATTTGAAGCACTGGTGTAGCGTGGAAGGCACGCACTACCAAAATTTATCGATTTAGCAACGGCCACATCCGTCGCTAAGACGACGGTAATTACTATTAGCGACCGATTGCCGACGGATATTGGCCAAAAAAATCCGTCGGCAATCAGCTCGTCGCTAATAACCTTCCGTCGCTAAGTTGTCGTCACATGACGGAATAGCGACGGATAATCGACGTCACAATACGAAGCATTAGCGACGCATTTCCGATGGACTGTCGTCCACTTCAGCTTTTAAGTACTGAACTGTGTAGACAATACCGACGTAAATTTCCGTCGGTAAACCGTCGCAAAAGCGTATCAGATCGTATCATTCCGTCGCTAATCCGTCGATACCTTCGATATCAAGTGACGGAGTAGCGACGGTTTTCTGACGGAAATGCCGTCGACCAGCTCCTGGAAATTCATGTCATTTCCAGCAACTTGGCGACGGATAAGTCGTCGCTTTGCCGTCGAAATATATCGACCGAATAGCGACGGATTAACCGTCGACCTTGTTCTGGAAATTCTTGTTATTTCCAGAACACGGGCGACGGATAATCCGTCGCTATTCCGTCGAACAATGTATCATGTCGACGGATAGTCCGTCGACCATCCGTCGCCAACTGGGAAAAATTTTCAAATATCCAGTTAGCGACGGCATAACCGTCAAAAAGTAGTCAGAAACTGGTGATATCCGTCGCAAAACGGTCACAAGTCCGTCGCTAACTGAGAATATTTTGAAAAAAATTACAGCTTTTTAGCTGTTCGCAAAAATTTGCATAAACCAAACCAATATATAATGCACACCAATTATCCAACAATCACATAGACCAAATATATTATGCACACCAATTATCCAAGAATCACATAGACCAAATATGCACATACGAACTTAATGCACACCAATTATCCAAGAATCATATAGACCAAACCAAATTAATATAAAATAGACATCAATTATCCGGAAGAGTAACCTAATATCCATCGTTATAATCCGATCATTGCACAAATATTCCAAATTTTTCACAAATATTCCAAAGCACATAGGAAAGAGTTGGCCAGTTACAGTAACCTAATATCCAATCCTGACGACCGATCATAGCACAAATATTCCAAATTTTTCACAAATATTCCAAAGCACATAGGAAAGAGTTGGCCAGTTACAGTAACCTAATATCCAATCCTGACGACCGATCATAGCACAAATATTCCAAAATTTTCACAAATATTCCAAAACACATAGGAAAATCGACTTTGGCCTCAACAAATACCACAAGTCAGACGATGAATCCTCACAGCCAGGGATGATAGTTGCGTTGAGGCATGTACCATTCTATCAGCCACTTTGCATACGAAGGCTCAATCTGGTTGAGGTCTTCTGTAGGGATAGGAGGGTCGGTCCCGATGCTACTACTCTCTGACGGTGGCTCCTCCTTAGCTTCAAGCTTAGAAGCAATCTCTTCCCTGATGGTCATCGGTTCTTCCTTGACCTCGACCTTTGGTAACACCTTCTCCTTAACAGTCACCGGCTCTTGTTTGACGACGGAGACTTCCTCCGTGTCGACCTCCAAGGGTTTCTTGCCTCGACCCCTTCTTCGACTAGCAGCACCACCTCGACGAGTCCTAGGAGCCATCTTTCTGACAACAGAAATTTTCATATAGGATAAAGAAATTTACTCAAGTTATAAAAGTTATGACGTTGGTTTTTTGCGTTCATCATCATTAGAAGGAGCAGCACTGGAAAAGTTGTGACGTTGGTAGCATGAGAGAGTAAAAATCTGTATCACAAGACTAACAGAATTACTATGTAATCATGTACTCACCAATAACCGGATGTAACTGGAGTCGTTGGGCCTATCGTGCAGTAATTTGTGGATCCGCTGGTATAGGCCAGATGTACTTAGTATCTAGTGTATCAGATTAGTATCGGTCTATCGGTTTGGTATATGACGTATCATATTGGTATTGGCCTTAACAAATTGGTATCGTCCTATATCCGATATGTACATGTATCGGCCGAATAGCTAGGATTCATATTGGTCTTATCGATTTGGTATCGGTCATATCCGATAGGTATCGGCCGTGTTGGATTAGTATAGACTATTTCGGATTAGTATCGTGGAAGGTTTAGTAACAACTGTACTTGGATTTCTCTCTTCTCGAGCTAGAATACCATTGCAAGAGAATCACCAGATCGTGATTGGCCAGTTACAGTAACATACATACTTTCTTTTCCATCAGGAAAAGCGAGATTGAAAAGGAAGTATGTATGTTCTGTAACTGGCCATCTACGCTCTCGTGACTCTCTTGCAATGGTAATCTAGCTCTAGAAGAGAGAAATCCAAGTACAGTTGTTACTAAACCTTCCACGATACTAATCCAAAATAGTCTATATTAATCCAACACGACCGATACCAAATCGATAAGGCCAATATGACTTAATGGCTATACGGCCGATATATATCGGATAGGACAATACCAATTCGCTAAGACCAATACCAACCGATACGGTCCATACCAAAACGATAGATCGATACTAATTCGACACGGTCAATACTTATAAGTACCTACGGTCCAGGAGGTTGATCCGCTAGTATATCCATGTACGAACAACGAAGTAACGATCCATTTCAATTTGGATCTGAAAATCTGTATCGTAAGACAAACTAAACATAATCAGTTCTATTTTACATGCTTAATTGCCAAGTATGGGAACGAATAGCTCAGAACACAACCCAAAATTCATTCTAGCATACATTAGTGTGAATCATCTACGTTCTGTACATATAGTGTAGTATATGTTCTTATCGTATCAAGTATTCCGAAAGCATGGGATCATAGAATCGAAGACAGTTGAGACCAAGACTGTAAACATTGGCCGCGATGAGGTTAGTGATTTATGTAACCAAATGTAGTAATCTTGTAATTTAAAGTTGGAAGAACATGCAAGTAGCCTTATAGTTGCTTCCTCACCAGTCGAATGACTTAATTGCCAAGTATCGGAACGAATGGCTCAGAACACAACCCAAGATTCATTCTAGCATACATTAGTGAGTTCATCTTGATTCTGTTACGTCCTTCAGATACTATATACGATAAGAACATAGATGATTCACACTAATGTATGCTAGAATGAATCTTGGCTTGTGTTCTGAGCCATCCGTTCTGATCAAGCATCTTCCTTCTCCTCTCCTCCACCATAGCTCTGAACCAATCTGCTCTTCCCTACTTCCTTTCTTTTATTTGACTCTCTCAGCCACATATGACATCCAACTCAAGTGTAGAGTCGGGGGAGAAGAAGTGGGCAGGAAGAGGAGGGGGAAGCAGCACAGCCGGCAGCATGACCCGGAGGAAGTACAGAGGTTTTCTTCAACAGCTGTAGGAGAACTATACGGATATATCTTTTTACAACATATCACCTTGTCAAAGACCCTTAATGTGACAACCATGTTACCGCGGTGTCGGAAGACTAACATGTCATAATTTTCTAAGCCGTGTGTTTTGACATAATCCTCCAAACTCTTTCCTGCTATGTAATAATGCAAGATTACTACATAGGAGGAAAGAGTTGGGAAGATTATGTCAAAACACACGACTTAGAAAACTTATGACATGTTAGTCTTCCGACACCGCGGTAACATGATATTCACATGAAGGGTCTTTGACAAGATGACATGTTGTGAAAAGATATATCCTTATAGTTCTCCTATGGCTGTTGAAGAAAACCTCCGTACTTCCTCCGGGTCATGCCACCGGCTGTGCTGCTTTTCCCTCATCTTCCTGCCCACTTCTTCTCCCCCGACTCTACACTTGAGCTGGATATCATATGTGGCTGAGAGAGTCAAATAAAAAGAAGGGAAGTAGGGAGGAGCAGATTGGTTCAGAGCCATGGTGGAGGAGAGGAGAAGGAAGATGCTTGATCAGAACGGATGGCTCAGAACACAAGCCAAGATTCATTCTAGCATACATTAGTGTGAATCATCTATGTTCTTATCGTATATAGTATCTGAAGGACGTAACAGAATCAAGATGAACTCACTAATGTAATACTAAGACATCATCTACTACTATATAAGATATAGTGATAGGTTGTCGTATCATCATTGCCGAGGGATGAGGGTCGGAGGACAGGCAACTTTATCTACGGCTACATAGTTTCTGCCTCGCCAGTCGAATGGCTGCAGGGACTATATATGTCCTGATCACCATGTCGTACCGTAGACTAATATAAATGGAGCACTTTCCCTGTTCACAAAAATATGCATAAACCAAACCAATATATAATGCACACCAATTATCCAAGAATCACATAGACCAAATATGCACATACAAATTTAATGCACGCCAATTATCCAAGAATCATATAGACCAAACCAAATTAATATAAAATAGACATCAATTATCCTGAAGAGTAACCTAATATCCGTCGTTATAATTCGATTTATCTTCAAGTGTGAGAACGGATGGCTCAGAAGACAACCCAAGATTCATTCAAGCATACATTAGTGTGAATCATCTATGTTCTGTACATATGGTATAGTATATGTTCTTATCGTATCTAGTATCTGAAGAACGTAACAGAATCAAGATGAACTCACTAATGTAATACTAAGACATCATCTACTACTATATAAGATATAGTGATAGGTTGTCGTATCATCATTGCCGAGGGATGAGGGTCGGAAGACAGTCAACTTTATCTACGGTTACATAGTTTCTGCCTCGCCAGTCGAATGGCTGCATGGACTATGTCCTGATCACCATGTCGTACCGTAGATCAAATGCAAATAGAGCTGGAGCCAAAATACAGAAACCAAAATACAGAATCAAATCCCTGAGACGGATGGCTCAGAACACAACCAACCGGAGAGGATACTCTGAGAGATCCATCTGAGTAGGACGTATACTCTGAGAGATCACCTTTACAAGAATGATATCAGTAGTGGGATTGAGTGATGGAGGGGATATTATCAAAGTATACGTCCTACTCAGATGGGTCTCTCACCGTTACTATTTTTTTCTGACAGCATGGTGGATGTGCTCCGTCAACAGAATCTGGCTCCGAGCCAAAACTTTGCCCCAGAGCTCAAGTGGACATCCTTCGTGTAGAGCTCGAGTGAGAGGTTCCTGACAGCATGGTGGTCTCCTTTGTCAAAGTATCCATGGTCGTCCCACAACCAATGTGGGATGAGCACGAATACTTTGACAAATGAGACCACCATGCTGTCAGGAACCTCTCACTCGAGCTCTATACGAAGGATGTCTACTTGAGCGCCGGGGCAAAATTTTGGCTCGGAGCAAGATTCTGTTGACGGAGCACATCCACCATGCTGTCAGAAAAAATTAGTAACGGTGGGAGACCCATCTGAGAAGAACCTATACTCTGATAATATCTCCTCCAGCACTCAATCCCACTACTGATATCATTCTTGTAATTGTGATCCCTCAGAGTATACGTCATACTGAGATGGATCTAGTATTCTCTCTTGTTGGTTGTCGTATCATCATTGCCGAGGGATGAGGGTCGGAGGACAGTACAAATAGTCTAATACAAAAACAACTCAATATGTAGTCCAATACAAATAGCCTAATACAAAAACAATCCAATACAAATAGTCCAATACAAATAAGTACTAATAGCTAATGAGAACCACGCTGCTCACGCAAACGCTCAGTGATACGTTCACGCAACCACCTCGAAAAAGCGAGATTTTTGGCGCGAGGAGAGCTGTCGTCCATTACAAGGATTGCATGAAGAGTCCTCTCGGTCTCACTAGCTACCGGTGCTGGATGAATAGAACTCCCGGTCTCACTAGCAACCGGTGCCACTTCCTCCTTAACTGTAGGAGGAGCCACCTCAGCATTCACTGTTTTCCTCAAACGACGTGTCGCTCCTCGGGTCATGGGTGCCATCTGGTAAGATCGATAGTCACAAATAATATAATTGTAACATAAGCAAGCTAACTAAAGGAACCATCATCTAATTTGAGTACATTTTCGAAAGCCGATAAAGTATAAAAAATTCGATTTTTTGTCAAGTGTGAGAACGGATGGCTCAGAAGACAACCCAAGATTCATTCAAGCATACATTAGTGTGAATCATCTATGTTCTGTACATATGGTGTAGTATATGTTCTTATCGTATCTAGTATCTGAAGAACGTAACAGAATCAAGATGAACTCACATATTGTAATACTAAGACATCATCTACTACTATATAAGATATAGTGATAGGTTGTCGTATCATTATTGTCGAGGGATGAGGGTCGAAAGACAGTCAACTTTATCTATGGCTACATAGTTTCTGCCTCGTCAGTCGAATTACTGCAGGTACTATGTCCGGATCACCATGTCGTACCGTAGTTCAAATGGAGCTAGAACTGGAGCCAAAATACAGTACTACTTTACCATGTCGTACCATTTTACTCTCTCTCTCCTCCCCCTCCGGCGCTCTCACTCTCTCCGATGCTCTCACACTACTAATTCCTATGTGTTTTAAGTGTGAGAACGGATGGCTCAGAACACAACCCAAGATTCATTCTAGCATACATTAGTGTGAATCATCTATATTCTGTATACATATCGTGTAGTATATGTTAACCTTATCGTATCTAGTATCTGAAGGACGTACGTAACAGAATCAAGATGAACTCACTAATGTAATACTAAGACATCATCTACTACTATATAAGATATAGTGATAGGTTGTCGTATCATCATTGCCGAGGGATGAGGGTCGAAGGACAGGCAACTTTATCTACGGCAACATAGTTTCTGCCTCGCCAGTCGAATGGCTGCAGGGAATATATATATCCGTCACCATGTCGTACCGTAGATTAATACAATTAATGGAGCTGGAAATATCTGTCGCTAACCGGTAACTAGTCCGTCGCTAACTGAGATTGTCACATACACATATGTATATCACAGCTAGATGTATAGATATATACATCTATACAGAAGCACACAACTGATAGAACTCGTACTGTCCTTGAGACAGTGAACATATACACCATAAATCCAAACCCTATATATATTCACATTTACTAATCCAAACACCACCAAACTAATGGAGCACCCAATATGGATAACACATTATTTAGCCAATATATAAACTCAGATAAATTTGAGAAGCAAAGCCACCCGCCGCCCCCGACCAAAGCCCGTCGCCCCAAGCCCGCCGCCCAGTAGTTCGGTTGCATATATATATGAAGAGTGCTTATGGGTGTGCGTCGGTTGCAAATAGCCCCGACGTACCCGCCCCAAGCCAGCCGCCCAGTGCCTGACGCCGCCGCCCCAAGCCCACCGCCCAGCCCCCGACCCAAGCCAGCCGCCCAGCCCCCGACGCCCCCGCCCCAAGCCAGCCGCCCAGCCCCCGACGCCGCTGCCCCAAGCCCACCGCCCAGCCCCTGACCCAAGCCAGCCGCCCAGCCCCCGACGCCGCCGCCCCAAGCCCACCGCCCAGACCCCGACGCCCCCGTCCCAAGCCCACCGCCCAGACCCCGACCCAAGCAAGCCGCCCAGCCCCCGACGCCCCAACCCCAAGCCCGCCTCCCAGACCCCGATGCCCCCGCCCCAAGCCCACCGCCCAGACCCCGACCCAAGCCAGCCGCCCAGCCCCCGACGCCCCAGCCCCAAGCCCGCCGCCCAGCCCCCGACGCCCCAGCCCGAAGCCCGCCGCCCAGCCCCCGACGCCTCCGCCCCAAGCCCACCGCCCAGCCCCCGACCCAAGCCAGCCGCCAAGCCCCGGACGGCCCAGCCCCAAGCGCGCCGCCCAGCCCCTATACGACACCGCGAGAGAGAGATCGAGAGAGAGGGGGGGTTACCTTCGGGAGAGAGAGAGGAGAGGACGCCGACGCCGACGACGATACCTACGTCGATCACCGAAGCCGACACCGGCGAAAGAGAGAGAGAGAGAGTGAATTTGGGGAAAATGTGAAAAGTTTCCCCCGCCGTTCCATTTAAAGTCTGGAACGTTCATATAGCGACGGACGAGCGACTGGTAATAAGCCGTCGCCCATCAGTCGCCGTTTTTGATAAGTGCCGACTGATGTTCCGTCGCTAAGTCGTCGCAACAATGTCCCGCCAATTTTCTACACAATTCCCGCCAAATAATCGACTGTGTAGCGACGGAGGTAAATCCGTCGCTATAACACCGACAGTCTAGCGACGGATGTGCGACCTTTCCTTCCCCTAAAATTAAAATAAAAATGGCAAAGGCTTGTAGTCGAAAATCAGTCGCTGAGCGGCCACGAAACCGTCGATAATACCGACGAAAAAATTCTGTCGCTAAAAAGTCGTCGCTAAATGAGTGTATTTTGGTAGTGACGATCATATAATCGTGTATCCATGGGCGTCCCAAAAGGATGTTGTAAGAAGTGTCTACATCTATGACGTAGCAGGTGACTTCGGATTGGAGGTCGCCAATTTGACACTTCAGACAAATCTTCCCAATAGGGTAGCTCCTGCCCGAATTGAAACCGCTGATGGCGGTGCTTGTAGGTGTCAGGCGATGCATTAGGATGCGGAGATGATGTAGCAGACCCTTCGGGATGATGCTTATGGAAGAGCCAGGATCAATGTGCATCCGATCCACCTTCACGTCGCCGATGTATCCCGTGTAGTATAGCGGGCGATCATGTAGGTTGGTTTTGATGAGCATGTCCTACGGAGTGAAGACGATGTTGGGCATTGCTCCCGTGCAGGCGTTGTCTTGGAGATCCACGGGTGAGTCCTCCCCGGTGAGGTTGGATTGAGCCAGATAAGCATCGGCATTTTGGAGTGCTTCGCTCAATGCAATACGAACGTCCTTGGAGAGCCTTAGGAGTTCGTATAGTGACAATTTGGCCGGAGTGTTAGCCAATTGTGCTAAGATGTCAAAGTTGTAGGGCCTCTCTAGCCCTTGGGTTGCGTCCTTTCGGAGGGATTTGTCGAAACGAGTCTCCTTCGGCCTAGGCTTGTCGGTCGTCGAAGGCTGAGCCGGTCCCGGAGCATCAGTTGTAGCAGGTTGATGATTTTCAGCTAGGCTGTCAACCACAGGTTGGGATTGCGCTCCGAACCGCGTGACGACGGCTGTAGCTTCCTCGTTGTCTGCTGAGATTGTGTGGCAGGTCCTGATTTTTCTACTCTTTTTGTTAGTGGAAGATGGTGTGGGCCGAGTTACTTCTGACACCAAGTCTGGATGGACCCACATGACCTCCCCTCGTGAGGTGGTGAGAGGTACTAGACCAGCGGCCTGTTCCCGGGGAGGTGGAAGATTGGTAATCTCCATCGTCGCCAGAGGGACGGGGATTACCCCGTCTTGAGTCTCTGTTGGAGGGAAGCTGTATTGTACGGACACCATATTGGCTGCTACGGTTACTTCTTCGAAGTCGATGGCTAGAGCGTTCGAATCGATGAGGCTTTGGATGTACCATTTTAGTTGGTAGCAGTCGTGTGTAGTGTGGTGTACATAACGGTGGTAATGGCAGAACTTTGGGTTCTCCAAATCAGCCGGCTGAGGCTCCCGCCTTGGTGGAGGAAGCTGAATTCTACCTCCTTGTATGAGCATGTCCAAGATAGGCTTGACGTGGCCGTCTTCGAAAGAGTAAGTGATCTGAGGCCATTGTTTGTCTGCTGGTTGTGACTCGGGCTTCTGGGCCGTGTCGGCCACCATAGCCTGCTTTCCCTTGCTGTCCCGATTGTTGGAGGGGTTACCCCCATTATCGTTGTTGAGACGCTTGCCCTTGTTTTCTCCTTCTGAGATGTGCAATCCCAGTTGGCGAGCCTTCTTCAGTCGTTCTTCGGCGCTTGTGGCGCTGATGATGAACGCCTTCCAATCTTTGAATTGACTTTCACCCATCCAGAGACTGATCGTTGGAAGCAGTCTCTTTTGGCAAATTTTAATCAAAGAGGAATCTGGATTTCCGGAAGGCAGCTTCATGGCGGTCTGGCGGAACCGCTCGATGTAGTTCCTCGTCAACTCCTTTTCCCCTTGGACGACGTCTATGAGAGTGGACATAGTGATATCCTGTCCTACTTCGTAGAATCGTTCCAAGAACAGGCGCTTGAAGCCGGCGAAGGAGTGGATGCAGTTGTCCGGTAGATTGCGGTACCAATCGAAGGCGACTCCTTCCAATGCCCCGATGAATAACCGTGTGAGGATCGTATCATCATGGGGCAGATGGTCGGTGGTGACCTCGAAGTAAGTGATGTACCGACTTGCTGAGGTTTTGCCATCATACGGGTTGATATTGAACGGCTTATATCTTTGTGGGAATGGAACATCCCTCCATTCAGCAGGGTATGGTTGCCGTATTCTGAGATCTTGAGTGTTTTCTCGGGCATGGAACATGGCTCGGAGCTCCTAGACCTCCCTCCTTACTTCTCGGGTCTCATCTGTCGTGGTAGGGGCTGTTATTTCGGGAGGATTATTGCCCGAGTTTGGTGCCGCTGAGTTCGAATCCACATTGACCACGGGGCCCGTGCTTGTTTGACCGGGCGTTCCTCCTTGTAGAGTTGGCAGGGCCGCTTTAATTTCGTCTACAGACTTGACTAGAGAAGTAGTATGGCTTCGAGATTGTCGATGTGCTGGCGATCATTGGAACCACCTTGATTGCTGTCCGTCATGAAAACCGTCCTTACATGAGGAGTGATGGAAGGAACGGTGGAGGATGCGCCCTCCGAGTCGTACCCATGCACCGAGAAGTCATCGGGATAGGTGGGAATGTTCTCTTCGGGCTCGGACTCGGAGGGAACGATATCCCCAGCTTCAGAGCTTGCTTCGTCTTGAGAGTTACGGATGTCCTCGGGGACATCAGCGTCTGTTGTTCCTGATGGGAGAGTTGCTTGTCCGGGCTCGGCTCCTTGAAACATCGGATTATTGCGGATGTTCGGAGGAGTGCCACCCCCAGTTCCCACAACCCCCAGCGATGTGGATGATGAATTTCCCATTGCAGTAGATTTCGTCTTTGAACGGGTGTGTTGGAATGCACCGGTAGAGGACAACCGTTTAGAAGACAGTTTCTTAGCTGTAGTGGTTGATATCTTGGGACTGGAGATGCTTGTCTTTTTCCCTCTCCCTTCGGCGGGGACCTTCTGAGCAGAATTGCAGGAGACAATAGGAGGTGCCTCATCTTCTGAATTCGGGTTCTGTAGCCTGTGGAAGACGGACGGCCGCTCTTCCGTTACTGTCGCGTTGTTGCAGCAGCAATTGACGATGATTTGGGTGCAGCGCTGTCCAAGCGAGGATTCTTTGTATGCTGACGCTCCTTCTCTTTCCTTGCATTTGTGGAGGATCACCTCCCGCAGGTCAGAGGAACCACTCTGTCTGTTTGCCGCCGGGGGCTGGACTCGAGTGGTTGTATACAACTTTCCATCTGAGGCCCGTGTGATAGTCAACGGGACGCCCCGATAGTCAGAGGTTGGGACAGCTGTCTGGGCCCGATGAGCCCGTGCTGCCCTGGACTTCCTCCTTTTAGCACTTGTGGGTGCGTAATAGGAGGAGTCCAAGTTGGGTACCACAGAGTCTGGCTTATCATCCAGAGAATTATCAGGGTCAGGACCGCATGAGAGACGGTCGAAGACTGATCGAGAGAAGCGTGAAACGGACGCTATGCGGCTAGAGTTGGGTACCGTGCAGGCTGTCTGCATGCGGTTGTCTTCTGTCGTCGGACGAATTATTTTTGTGCGGCTAGGAGTCACGACCGTACAGGCTGGCCGCATGCGGTTGGCAATTGTGGCCGTATGGGTCTTCTGCAAGCGATTGACTCCCACAGCCGCATGAGTTTCATTCGTATAGTTGGCAACTGTAGCCGCATAAGCTATGCGGCTGACAGGTATGGCCGCATGAGTTTTCTTCATGCGGCTGGAGGATGTAGCCGCATGAGCTTTCTCCCTGTGGCTGCTAACCTTATGCGGCTCGAATCTCATAGAGTTCCTCTTTTCCCCTGCAAGTCCAGCATCATAGTGTTTTCTTCTGTCGAACTTGGGGACAGCAGAGTTGTCTACGATCTAAAGTGGGGCCGTAAGGGAGTCTTGCTCGCCGTCTTGAACAACAGAGGGTGTCTCTGCAAGAGCTTCAGCAGGAACGAAGGATCGGGGTCTCCACTCCTTACGGGCCTTCTTTGTGCGGGCTTGCTTCTGGACCGGGCCAGTGCTTTTGTCGGAGAGCATCCCTTCGAACGCCTGTTGGTCGAACCGGGCGACCATCTTTTATTAAGTGGAGCCAAGCTTGGCTGCATCCGATTGCGTCACCAACTCCTCAGCCGTGGAGAAGTTTGTCCCCAGCAGAGTCGCCATCGTGTTTGCCATGAAATATAAAAGAACAGAACAATTATCGGAGGACCGAACTTTTACTTCACGTTACAAACTCGCTTGTACAAAGAAAGCCTAGGGACGAAAACCTAGGTACAGCAGTCTAAGTACAATTGTTTATTTTAGATTCTGGGGGGGTGACGATAGAGGCTCGGGAAGGCGACGGCAGCCCTGCCTTACTCCTTGGACGATCGGTATGCAGTCTTGGCTCCTTGTGAAAAGATGGTTGGCGTTGACGAAGAAATGTTCTTCTTGCTCCTTTGTTGCTCTTCAGGCTTCTCTCTCTCTGTGTATTCTTTTCTCTGATTATTGGAGAGTCTCTCTGTATATGCGTATTTTTCTCTCTGGAATTGTATATCTTTTTCTCTTTGATATTGTATATCTTTACAAGGGAATGGCACCTTGCTATTTATAATAGTGGGATGTGATCATTAGGGTTGCCAATGATTAGCTCTTGGAGATGGCGGCGGCCTGTGGATTGGTCAATCTAGGCCATTCATCTTGATTATGATGAATCTGGGCCATTAGGTGTAGATTACACCAAATCCTATGAGCAATTAATGCTGATTGGAATAAATCTTCCTTATACTGATCTTCTGATATCTGCGAATAAATTAGATCTATTCTTCTGCCACGTGTCCCAGATTTATTGGGATTTGACCCAATCTTTAATGGCAGCAAATCTGAGGAATTTAATCGGCTTAGGACACGTGTCCTAGGAGCTGCTGGGGGGATCTGGACCGCGTGACTAGTGAGCCGCATATGTATGTGAGCCGCATATGAATGTGAGCCGCATATGGTTAAGCCCACGTGTCAGGGCTGCATGGGCAGTGGCCCTCACTTGAGTCCTCTAACCACAGAGGAATAATCCTTGTGGGCCGCATAGGTATATATCCGCCTGGGCTGCATAGACATGATCCTCTTGAACCGCATGAGAAGTCCTCGCTCGAGCCGCATGAGGCTTTCATGGTCTGAGCCGCATTGGATGGATTCACTCTGAGCCGCATAGAAAGTCCTTTGATCGAGCCGCATGGGGCTTCTATAGTCTGAGCCGCATAGGATTTATTCTGAGCCGCATGAGAAGCGAGCCGCATACGAATGCCCACATGGCAAGGCCACGTGGCATTTTTGTGGCTCTCAGGGAATTTGTGTCAGAGATTTCTTTCCTCTTCCCTAGAGATTCATCATTATGACAGAGTCATAATTACCTGCCTTTGTGTCAGGGCTGTCAACTTTTCAGAGGGGTCAGCCGTCAAAGCAATTAATGCAGCATGGGTCGGAGGGGAGCACTGTCAGGCCACGTGTTAGGTGTGCTTGTTTGTCATTGATTTTTCAGCCTATTTCAGAAGGTAGACTTTTGCATGTTAGGTGTGCTTGCCATATTATTAACTTAGTTGTTAAAGAATGTTTAGAATATTTTGGTCGCCATTTAGACACTCTGCGACAATGCTTGCACACTTTGAACACGTCTCCAAGTAGACAATAAAGTTTTGCATGCACATGCGCACATTTTGGTATTACTTTTAGAAGATTTGTGAAGGATATACCACATAGGTAGAACTCCACCTACTTGATGTTAAAATTTGCAATTCCTTTTAAGGATGTTATTACGTATTATTGTAATGCGGATCTCACCTTTGACTTTCAAGTTACTGCTGATGATTGGTTAGTAGCTGAAAGTATTTGTGAATTTTTAAAAAAAAATTACAATGCTACATGTATTCTTTCTAGTGTTTATTATCCCACATCTTGTTTAGCTTTACGTAAATTTTGTAATATTTCTTATTTATTTTCTAGATATAGAGATCTTCCAAATTTTGAATATGTGATAAGAAATATGGAAGCTAAATTCAAGAAATATTGGGGTGAAGTACTGTCACGACCCGCACCCTGATTAGAGGCACGAGTACGTGGTTACGTCCAGCCTACGCCGCAGCATCGGCGGTAGAACGCTGTCTAGGTCATCTATAAATACTATAATTAAACAGATAAATGTATCTGTACAGTATATACACTCCGAATGGAGGTGACATAGCAATACAGTCTCAATCACAAATGTAAAACTAAGGTAGATAGTATGGAAAGGAAAATACGAATAATGAGAACAGGAAATAAGTCCAAGATCCACACAAGTCCAGAGCCATACACAAACAACCCAGAGAATCACATAATATATAAAAACTACTACAGTCTAAAAAGTACTAGCTGGCTCGTAGGCCAGGCAAACCTAACTAAGCTACACTACTCAGGGTGAGCAAAGTCTAGTGGTTCAACTAACAAACCACAGCCCGGGTCTACTCCATCAGACTCGACCCCATAATAGGTCAGGCAATCTACCTCAGAATCATCTTTAATATGTCAACGGTATCCTGTCAGGAAAATGAACAAGTACAAACACCAACAGCAGTTCCATATGAATTGACAAATTCTATAAGAGACAGTGTAATGAAATACAAGACAAAGATATGTGAAATACAGGGTAAAATAAGCAAGAAATGTATAATAGATGTGAGTACTGAATAGAACGACAATATATTTGTAGGATTGCTTAGGAACTATTCGGAAGCCGAGTTACAACCCTTAAACCAAACAAGGACCGGGGTTGTAACCCTTCTCCAGAACAGAACTTAGCCTCCTAGGATAAATAAATATAAAAATGTGACTTGAATTATTAGAGCGCTATGTGATCGGCTAGGGAATCATGGTAGGGTTATCCACTTGGCCCGACAATCACATAAAAATCTGAAAGGGTCATGCCGGCCAACCTGGATAACATAGACATGGGGTATCTGCTACACCCTACGTGAAATGAGGGTGGCGCTAGCAAAATAGTGACATGGAGGCTTTGATCACATAACCCCTAATAATTCCCTCATCCCCGAATAGTATCATGGATCCGGATATGGCACGTCATGACACGGATTCAAAAGCAGGTGATCAGCCCACTCCCAAATCAATGTCTATATAAGTACATGAAACATGGATATCACACACCAATATACCAAGGAAAATTCAGGAATAACATCTCATGACAGGATCCGACGTATACTAGTCCGTGAACTATCGTATCGAGAATCAAGTAAGACACTACAACTGAATCGGATATAGTAGATATCAAGACAATGAAAACTATCAGTGAATGTACTCGCCTGTGGTCCTGAGCTGATAAGGTGAACAGACGCTCAGAGTAAATCACAGACCTAAAATGAGATACTATGAGTTAAACAGGGTTTTATACTGAAAAAAGAAACTAATTTAAGTCATGAATACAAGTCTAAGTCAAAACTAGGTCAATCTAGGTCAAACTGAGTCGTACTAGGTCAAAATAGGTCATACTGGGTCATCTCATACTAGGTCATACCAGGTCACGGAGAGTCAATCCAAGTCAAACTAGGTCAAACGGGGTCAAAGGTTGACTTACAGTTGACTTTTGGTCAACTGGTCAACCCTGGTCAACTCTGATCAACTCTAGTCAACCCTGGGTCAACCCTAGGTCAAACTAGTCAAATGTTGACTAACTATTGACTTTCAGTCAACTGGTCAACTCTGGTTTGGTTTCGGTTAATTCTAGTCACTTGTAGGCTAAGTTTGACTTTCGGTTGACTTTTGTTGACTTTTGGTCAAAATGGTCAACCGAGGTCAAAACTAGTCTAAGGACACTAATCCTAACCATTACCAACCAAGAGAACCTAATTCTAACTATATCTTAGAAGTTAAACTCAATATCTTAACTATACCCTATTACCTACATTTACCCTTACCAAGGTAATCCCGATACCTTGCCCATTACAAAGGAAACTCCGCTAATACTCAAGATACTAGCCTAGGCTCCTTAGGGTAGCTAGATACTATCCTATCTAGGATTTACCAACCAAGAAATCTAGGGTTCTTGGGCATCAAAACTATTTTTTCTAATATGTTACTCTCCTACACATTACCTTAAGGTAATATTGAGATATCAAGATACCACATCTAACATAACTCATTCTTCTAAACCACACTCACTCTCCCTCACAAACATCATCTATCTAACCCCCATCTAACTTAGAATGCTACTTCTAAAATAATTTCTCAAAAACTAACTCAAACATCTACCACTACCCTCAAGATAACATAACATGGCATACTTTCTAACATTGACAAACCTTATTTTCTACCACTATAAATACTACCCTACTAACCGCCTAACACACTAAAAACACTCTCTAACTTAGGGGTTTCGTAGTACTAAATGTGGTTGATAAGTGTGGGTAGGTATTTGGGGCTAAGGTGGGTCAAAATGGGATGTTTCGAGACCACAAAAACCCCAGAAAATCATCCTGCACTGCTTCTGCTTACTGCTTTTTCCTGCTTACTGCTTATTGCTTACTGCTTACTGCTTACTGCTTTTTCCTGCTGCTTTCCTGCTCATTCTCTCACTCTCTAACCATCTAACCACACACACAAACACATATACCAAATCCACCACCCTTCTCTTCTAACACACCTACACACATCTATATACAAACACACTACCACTCAATCAAAACACAAATTACTCAACAAACTATACTAGCCTCAAGTCAAATAGGATGGCATGATCCTCCCAACTCTCTCACCTTCACAATACACACACTACACTACCATCTATACAACATCAAACACACACTAGCACATATCTTCTATCAATCTCACTTCTCTCCACTAACCACACACATCCTTATCTCATTCAAACACATACACTATACTAACATATATTACATAACAATAATATATATATATATATATATATATATATATATATATATATATATATATATATATATGTACTATATCATATATATTCTTGACAATCTATGATACCTACATTCACATGATATCCATACTAGGCTCATAGGTTACACAAAATGTCTACGTCGCATAGTCACTCTTCTACTTAAAACCAATATTGTACCAATTGGGCCTTCACTAAATTCTAGGATTAAATATGTTATAGCTCTTCGTGTTAGCTTTCCGAAACTTCAAACGGATCGCATTTTCGTGTCCGGAAGCTCCCAGGATCGCGAAAACACCAAAACGCGTTCATCTTTCGTACAGCTGATACTCAAACAATTCTACAGAAAGTTATAAACGAATTTGGCTTATTAAAATATATATTTGGAAAGCTAACTTCGATACGCTTCTTTTAAAAAAAACGGAAGGTTAATTGGAGTTATGAACTAAAAGTAATGACATTTCTAAGTTGCTCTAACTACTAAAAACGTGGATAAAAATTATGACGAATTTGGGTTGTTTGGACAAAAAACACATGTAGGCCAAAACACTTGGATACCAACATAGCTATCTAAATAAAACTTATTCTAACCATCCTAAATAAGATCAATCCGCACTCTAAAAATATTAATCTGAGATTAAAACACTAATTAATCATTCCTACAATATATATATGCATACAAGTGTCCAAAATAGGGTTTTTCCTACTAGGACACAACCACAACACAAAGGACACTCCTATGACCTCCAAATGGACACAAATGGAGATACAACCATGGAGGTCATTCCTATGGGTTCAAAATATTCCTAAATGCATGTAGGGATGGATTAGAGAAGAGATTATACCTTCCGGGAGAGAGTTTCAAAGGAAAAAGCCTTTCGACTCGACACCGACACGTAAAGATTCCAAAAGGACACGAATGAGCTCCGAATCCTCCCAAACTTGGCTAGCACCCTCTAACTATGGAGTAGAGGAGAAGACAAGAAGATTTGGTGGAAGAAATGGTAGATTTTGAGATGAAATCAATGGAGTTGTTCTCTAAAAATTTGGGGAAGAACAAGAGAGAGAAAATGGATAGATAAAATGAAATGGAAGAGATGGTGACTCACTCCTTATCCCCCCATAGGTGGCTGCCCAAAAAGGGTGAGGTGTCCCCTATTTGAATGTCCAAAATGCCCTCCACTAATTTATTTGATTTAAAATAGGAATGGGTTAAAGGTTGAGGTCAAATTAGTCTAGTTTTAAGTCTCTAATTAAACTAAACCTATCCATAAATAATTAGTCTAACTACTAACTAAAATTAATATCATGTGGACTAAAATTAATATCATGTGGGCCATGTCTAACTAGTGTGTGGGTCCCACTAGAGTCAAACTACCCCCGGGTCCCCGTTTCAAGTCGGATTGAGTTGAAATTCGAACCCGACTCAAATAACCCCAAAACAATATCATAAATAATAAAATAAATTTCAACCCCAAAATAATATCATAAATAATAAAATAAATTTAAAAAATATTCAAAAATACAAAATAATAAAAATACCCCTGTTTCTGAAAACTGGGGGTGACAAATCTATCCACCTTAAAAAAAATTCGTCCTCGAAATTAAAACCAAGCAATCACCAATGAAAAATATCAAAATAAATCAAAGAGATCCAATGACCAAAATACCCTTGGGTCAGAAATGACACTGAAAGTATCCTAATCACATGGTTAGGCTCCAGATCAAACAGTCCCTAGGGTTTCACTAGTAAAACATCAAAATCATTAGTCATGGCTGAAAAATTTTAAATGATTAAAATCTCCAAAATCAAAGCATGAATTAAATGACATTAATTAAATGACTAAAATTATAGCATTTTAAAATTATACTCAAATAGAAATTAGGTGCTACAAGTCTATCCACCTTAAAGGAATCATCCTCAAAAATTAAAACAAAGTAGCCACAGAAAAATTCATGCAATTCGATAATCGTATGCGTCTGTTCAAAATCATGATACTCAGAATCTCCGTCATGCCAGTGAGCATGGCTACGATAATCACAGAGTCCTCAACTACGGTACATACCTCTAGAATCATGGTATTTAAAATTTTCGTATTGCCGCATGCTTGGCAGCGAAAACCTTAAATTCTCACACCCGAGAAATACGACCATAATCTGACTATATGTCCTCACTCTGCCTTCTAGCATGACCCTAGAGGATTCTAAAATCTCATAATCAAGACGACCTAGCCCATACGACTTATCTCAGAAGAATATCACATCACAAGAACAAAATTTCATCCAACGATCAAGGAACAGATGGAATTGAATTTTAAGACAGTTTATAAGAAAGCAAAAGCGAAAATAAGATCGAAAGATTGGAACCTGCTATCTGCTCTGCTACTGCCTGAAAATAAGTCACTGTCATCCTGAAGACGAATTGAACCCAAGAGATCAATATGGCACAAGATAAGATATTATCAAAGGAGGACAATTGAATTCAAATGCAAGAAGAGTTGTCATGGTAATCAAAAGATCATAATTTTCCTAAAATGTGATTGAGTAACTCCTTTCATATCCTATATCCTAGTCGCAGGCTCGTAATTAGTACTCTAAGTCGAGCACCATTACGAGATCGCACTAATTGCGACTCTGACCTGCATGGGCTACCACAAAAACGTGTCACGACCCGTACCCTGATTAGGGGCACGAGTACGTGGTTACGTCCAGCCTACGCCGCAGCATCGACGGTAGAATGCTGTCTAGGTCATCTATAAATACTATAACTAAACAGATAAATGTACCTGTACAGTATATACACTTCGAATGGAGGTGACATAGCAATACAGTCTCAATCACAAATATAAAACTAAGGTAGATAGTATGGAAAGGAAAATACGAATAATGAGAACAGGAAATAAGTCCAAGATCCACACAAGTCCAGAGCTATACACAAACAACCCAGAGAATCACATAATATATAAAAACTACTACAGTCTAAAAAGTACTAGCTAGCTCGTAGGCCAGGCAAACCTAACTAAGCTACACTACTCAGGGTGAGCAAAGTCTAGTGGTTCTACTAACAAACCACAGCCCGGGTCTACTCCATCAGACTCGACCCCATAATAGGTCAGGCAATCTGCCTCAGAATCATCTGTAATATGTCAACGGTATCCTGTCAGGAAAATGAGCAAGTACAAACACCAACAGCAGTTCTATATGAATTGACAAATTCTATAAGAGACAGTGTAATGAAATACAAGACAAAGATATGTGAAATACAGGGTAAAATCAGCAGGAAATGTATAATAGATGTGAGTACTGAATAAAACGACAATATATTTGTAGGATTGCTTAGGAACTATTCGGAAGCCGAGTTACAACCCTTAAACCAAACAAGGACCGGGGTTGTAACCCTTCTCCAGAACAGAACTTAGCCTCCTAGGATAAATAAATATAAAAATGTGACTTGAATTATTAGAGCGCTATGTGATCGGCTAGGGAATCATGGTAGTGTTATCCACTTGGCCCGACAATCACATAAAAATCTGAAAGGGTCATGCCGGCCAACCTGGATAACATAGACATGGGGTATCTGCTACACCCTACGTGAAGTGAGGGTGGCGCTAGCAAAATAGTGACAGGGAGGCTTTGATCACATAACCCCTAATAATTCCCCTATTCCCGAATAGTATTATGGATCCGGACATGGTACGTCATGATACGGATTCAAAAGCAGGTGATCAGTCCACTCCCAAATCAATGTCTATATAAGTACATGAAACATGGATATCACACATCAATATACCAAGGAAAATTCAGAATTAACATCTCATGACAGGATCCGACGTATACTAGTCCGTGAACTATCGTGTCGAGAATCAAGTAAGACACTACAACTGAATCGGATATAGTAGATATCAAGACAATGAAAACTATCAGTGAATGTACTCACCTGTGGTCCTGAGCTGATAAGGTGAACAGACGCTCAGAGTAAATCACAGACCTAAAATGAGATACTATGAGTTAAACAGGGTTTTATACTGAAAAAGAAAACTAATTTAAGTCATGAATGTAAGTCTAAGTCAAAACTAGGTCAATCTAGGTCAAACTGAGTCGTACCAGGTCAAACTAGGTCATACTGGGTCATACTGGTTCATACTAGGTCATACCAGGTCACGGGGAGTCAATCCAAGTCAAACTAGGTCAAACGGGATCAAAGGTTGACTTACAGTTGACTTTTGGTCAACTTGTCAACCCTGGTCAACTCTGGTCAACTCTAGTCAACCCTGGGTCAACCCTAGGTCAAACTAGTCAAATGTTGACTAACTATTGACTTTCAGTCAACTGGTCAACTCTGGTTTGGTTTCGGTCAATTCTAGTCACTTATAGGCTAAGTTTGACTTTCGGTTGACTTTTGTTGACTTTTGGTCAAAATGATCAACCGAGGTCAAAACTAGTCTAAGGACACTAATCCTAACCATTACCAACCAAGAGAACCTAATTCTAACTATATCTTAGAAGTTAAACTCAATATCTTAACTATACCCTATTACCTACATTTATCCTTACCAAGGTAATCCCGATACCTTGCCCATTACAAAGGAAACCCCGCTAATACTCAAGATACTAGCCTAGGCTCCTTAGGGTAGCTAGATACTATCCTATCTAGGGTTTACCAACCAAAAAATCTAGGGTTCTTGGGCATCAAAACTATTTTTTCTAATATGTTACTCTCCTACACATTACCTTAAGATAATATTGATATATCAAGATACCACATCTAACATAACTCATTCTTCTAAACCACACTCACTCTCCCTCATAAACATCATCTATCTAACCTCCATCTAACTTAGAATGCTACTTCTAAAATAACTTCTCAAAAACTAACTCAAACATCTACCACTACCCTCAAGATAACATAACATGGCATACTTTCTAACATTGACAAACCTTATTTTCTACCACTATAAACACTACCCTACTAACCGCCTAACACACTAAAAACACTCTCTAACTTAGGGGTTTCGTAGTACTAAATGTGGTTGATAAGTGTGGGTAGGTATTTGGGGCTAAGGTGGGTCAAAATGGGATGTTTCGAGACCACAAAAATCCCAAAAAAACATCCTGCACTGCTTCTGCTTACTGCTTTTTCCTGTTTACTGCTTATTGCTTACTGCTTACTGCTTACTGCTTTTTCCTGCTGCTTTTCTGCTCATTCTCTCACTCTCTAACCATCTAACCACACACACAAACATATATACCAAATCCACCACCCTTCTCTTCTAACACACCTACACGCATCTATATACAAACACACTACCACTCAATCAAAACACAAATCACTCAACAAACTACACTAGCCTCAAGTCAAATAGAATGGCATTATCCTCCCAACTCTCTCACCTTCACAACACACACACTACACTACCATCTATACAACATCAAACACACACTAGCACATATCCTTTATCAATCTCACTTCTCTCCACTAACCATACACATCCTTATCTCATTCAAACACATACACTATACTAACATATATTACATAACAATAATATATATATATATATATATATATATATATATATATATATATATATATATATATATATATATATATATATATATATATATATATATTATATATATATATATATATATATATATATATATATATATATATACATATATGTACTATATCATACATATTCTTGACAATCTATGATACCTACATTCACATGATATCCATACTAGGCTCATAGGTTACACAAAATGCCTACGTCGCATAGTCACTCTTCTACTTAAAACCAATACTGTACCAATTGGGCCTTCACTAAATTCTAGGATTAAATATGTTATAGCTCTTCGTGTTAGCATTCCGAAACTTTAAACGGATCGCATTTTCGTGTCCGGAAGCTCCCGGAATCGCGAAAACACCAAAACGCGTTCATCTTTCGTACAGCTGACACTCAAACAATTCTACAGAAAGTTATAGAACGAATTTGGTTATTAAAATATATATTTAGAAAGCTAACTTCGATACGCTTCTTTTAAAAAAAATGGGAGGTTAATTGGAGTTATGAGCTAAAAGTTATGACATTTCTAAGTTGCTCTAGCTACTAAAAACGTGGATAAAATTATGACGAATTTGGGTTGTTTGGACAAAAAATACATGTAGGCCAAAATACTTGGATACCAACATAGCTATCTAAATAAAACTTATTCTAACCATCCTAAATAAGATCAATCCACTCTCTAAAAATATAAATATGAGATTAAAATCCTAATTAATCATTCCTACAATATATATATGCATACAAGTGTCCAAAATAGGGTTTTTCCTACTAGGACACAACCACAACACAAAGGACACTCCTATGACCTCCAAATGGACACGAAATGGACACAAATGGAGATACAACCATGGGGGTCATTCCTATGGGTTCAAAATATTTCTAAATGCATGTAGGGATGGATTAGAGAAGAGATTATACCTTCCGGGAGAGAGTTTCAAAGGAAAAAGCCTTCCGACTCGACACCGACACGTAGAGATTCCAAAAGGACACGAACGAGCTCCGAATCCTCCCAAACTTGGCTAGCACCCTCTAACTATGGAGTAGAGGAGAAGAGAAGAAGATTTGGTGGAAGAAATGGTGGATTTGGAGATGAAATCAATGGAGTTGTTCTCTAGAAATTTGGAGAAGAACAAGAGAGAGAAAATGGATAGATAAAATGAAATGGAAGAGATGGTGACTCACTCCTTATCCCCCCATAGGTGGCTGCCCAAAAAGGGTGAGGTGTCCCCTATTTGAATGTCCAAAATCCCTCCACTAATCTATTTGATTTAAAATAGGAATGGGTTAAAGGTTGAGGTCAAATTAGTCTAGTTTTAAGTCTCTAATTAAACTAAACCTATCCATAAATAATTAGTCTAACTACTAACTAAAATTAATATCATGTGGACTAAAATTAATATCATGTGGGCCATGTCTAACTAGTGTGTGGGTCCCACTAGAGTCAAACTACTCCCGGGTCCCCGTTTCAAGTCGGATTGAGTTGAAATTCGAACCCGACTCAAATAACCCCAAAACAATATCATAAATAATAAAATAAATTTCAACCCCAAAATAATATCATAAATAATAAAATAAATTTTAAAAATATTCAAAAATATAAAATGACAAAAATATCCCTGTTTCTGAAAACTGGGGGTGACAAGTACCTCTTTTATATTGTTTGGCTTCCATATTTGATCCTACAATCAAATTGGATGGCGTAGATGCTTTATTAGATGGATTTGGAGAATATATGGATATAGATGTTACTGACATGAAAGTAGAAGTTAAACTTGCGTTGGAAGGTTAATTATACTGTACAAAGAAAGAGCAGCGTCAACCCGACCAACTCAGGGGGGCTAGTAGTAGCTCCGGCTTGGCGTCTAAGCTTGTAACGCCCAGAACCAAAATACTGGAGAGCGGGGGCATACATAGCCAGCTACGTATATTGAAGTACAGCCCACCTCGCTATACGGTCACGGCTGTCTAGATACATGAGGGTTTAACTATAAGCCAACAGTCTCCTATGGTCATGAACAAGCCTATTGTCTCAATCTCAAGCAAGCAATAATAGTTACAAGATGTCAGAGCACCAAATATATAATAGCAAGGCGTCCCATACATTACATATTGGATGATCATGAAGCTAGTCGTACAAAATATCAAGGCTAGCAAGAGTTCAGTCATACATAATAGAATATTAAAGATAAAAAATAAAGAATTGATAATAATAGAGATAACATAACAACAGTAAACTGAGTACGAGGAAACCATTCAAGTAGTCAGGTCACAACCCTTAAACCAAATAAGGACCGGGGTTGTAACCCTTCACCTGAATAGAAATCTGTCTCAAATACTATTGGTATAGTGAAGACAATAAACGAAGAGAGGACACAGAACTGCTCCGGGAGCCAGGTTACAATCCTTAAACCAAACAAGTGTTGGCCCAATGATTGTATCATGTTTTTGAATATGGTTAATATGTTAAGTTTAGCATTTCATTATCACTAATCTTTATACTATCGCTATAGCATTTCTACTTATACTTATACCTTTGGTGATATGTACCTATTGGTTTACATATTAGTGATATGAGCTTTCTATCTTAAATTTAATCGGGTTGCCAAAATCAAAATTATGTTTTTGATTGTGGTTATTCAATTAAGTTTAATCATTATGATATCACTAACATTTATGCTATCACCTTAGCACTTATACTTAAACTCAGCATTGTCCTAATGTGCATTAAACTTATCATACTTGCTACTATGTATATTGCTTTGTTCGTCTAACATGTACATGCAGAAAAGCAATAAGCAAGATCAATGTGGACATATGCAATGAAAAAATTATGGTGGGCCAAAGACGACGGATCCCACAAGATTTCTCTGAACCACCCGACGACATCTCCGGAGCCACGCACTCGGGGGTTCCGCTGCCCGGTCAGCGGACGGGGGCCGAGGGGGCAGCGCCCCTCGTTGGGGGTTCGGGGGCGAAGCCTCCGAAAGGTATTCAGTTTTCGCAAACTAGATATCTTTGGACAGCTGCCGCCAAGGGAAAAAGCCAGCACCTATCAAAGGAAGAAGCCAAGCCATGCCATCATCATTTCAAGACTCTGAAGAAGCCTACACCTGCTACAGTATATCTGGAGTCTGTAATGAGTCTTAGGAATAATTGTAAACACAAGAAATGGATGGCAAAATCGAAAGCTGGGGTAGAAACTAGCCTAGGATCATTTTCAGCTGAAAACCGGCATACCGACGGTATACCGATTTTGTTCACAGAAAGTTTTCTGTCTACAAAATCGGCATACCGACGGTATACCGGTTCAGTAACGTTGAAATTCCAACGGTCGGATTTCGAGCATTTAATGATCCCAACGGCTATATTTCTAGCCGTTGTAATTCCAGACCGGCATACCGATGGTATACCGGTCCATACCGACGGTATACCGGTCGCTGTCTGAAAAGTTGTCTTTGAGCTCTTTTCAATACTTTGGTTATAAATAGCCTTGAACCCCTTCATTCAAGGTTGATGCTTTGAGCCTAAAAATTTCTAAACCACCAAAGCCTATCCACAAACAACTCTACAATGCTTTTATTTGTCATCCATAAATTGTGTTAGAGTTATTGAGTTGAAAAGTGAGATCTTCATCTTATTGTATAAGGAAATCAAAACCTATTGTGAAAGATTGAAGTTGGGGAGTCTTCGTATCCAAACTCTCGGTTGAAGTTGGAGAGTCTTCGTATCCAAACTCTCGGTTGAAGTTGGAGAGTCTTCGTATCCAAACTCTCGGTTGAAGTCGGAGAGGCCTTCGGATTAAAGCCCTCGTGTAAAAAGTTGGCGAGTTCTTCGGATCCAAACTCCTGTGTAACTATTTACTCAAATAGTGGATTAAAGCCGGAGAGAGTTCCGGGACTGGAGTGCCTCTTGGGAGGATACCAGGATATATCGTGTGTCGGTATTATTATTGCTTCTTCTCTTACACTTATATTTTTAAATTGTCCATTAGCTTGTGCTAAGTGCTTGATTAGTTAGCTTGACCCTATTCACCCCCCTCTAGGGTTGCTACAACAAGGACCGGGATTGTAACCCTTCGCCTGAATAGAACTGGACCCCTGATCTTTATTGTTAAGGCCAGTATAAATAATTCGGTTACTGAGGTAAGATAAAACATGACAAGCATGGCAGGGGGCGCAATAAGACAATAAACGAAGAGAGGACACAGAACTGCTCCGGGAGCCAGGTTACAATCCTTAAACCAAACAAGAACCGGGATTGTAACCCTTCGCCTGAACAGAACTGGACCTCCGATCGTTATTGTTAAGGCAAACATCAATAATCATGTCATGTCACAATCTTGCACAGGATCAGGATAAGACTAAGCTGGAATAAACTCCATCCAATCAATCACGGCCAATCAAGAATACGGCTTGATACTTTTAACTAACTAGGGTTATCACAGGCCTAGTTACTAGCAAGATGCAATAAGATTATTCCAACAGCCACAAGCCCTGTAGACCATCCAGTTATCTAGGTCGAATGTTCGTTTATGAAGAATGCAACACGTGACTGAGTGCTGGAAATATGCCCTACTCGTCGGTAGGCTACAAGTCCACTGAATGCGCCCAGATAACGGAATTGCCTGTAGCTGGGAATCTCTTCATGACTGCTGAATCATTCTAGTTAATTAGCCTTAGTCAATTTTAGTAGGTACCCCTGACCGTGGTACTCAGGGATCCCCATCCTAGACATAATACAAGACAGTACCAGTTTATTTATAAAAACATAATCGTCCACGGTGTCCAGGTCATTCATACTTGTCATGTCAGGCAAGCTGTCATAACAGCATGTCATGATATATCGTGTCAGTTTACTTGTTAAGAGTGCGCCACGGCGGGCCACTATCGGGTTCCATTCTTACATTATCGTGAATGAGAGAAACTTGCATAAAATAACTAGTGACATATTCTTGAAGCTAAGGAAAAGATCTACAACTTTCATGTTTTGAGTTTTTCAAGATTCTAGCTACAAAATAACTTAAACAGGCAAAAACAGTAAAATAGAGCAATTCCGGCGCATGGGATTCCTGCGCGATCGGCGCGTGGGATTCCTGCACCATCGGCGCATGGGATTCCTGCACGATCGGCGCATGGGATTCCTGCACCAACGGCGCGTAGGATTCCTGCACCAATCGGCGCGTAAGATTCCTGCACCATCGGCGCATGGGATTCCTGCACGATCGGCGCGTGGGATTCCTGCACGATCGGTGCATGGGATTCCTGTACCAATCGGCGCATGGGATTCCTGCACAATCGGCGCATGGGATTCCTGCACCAATCGGCGCATGGGATTCCTGCACCAATCGGCGCATGAAAAAAACTCACGTTGCGTCTTCAGTACATGCGCGTAGGAAACCTAAGCGCATGACACGCACGGAGTTAAAGGATGCGTTGTCGGGACTTCAAAGTGCATGGCCTCCCGGCGCATGGCCTCCCGGGCGCATGGGGGTCATCGTTCCCAATCAGCAAGTTCAGCCATAAAAGTTCTGAAAACTTGTAATGGTCATAACTTACTCATCCGAAGTCAAAATCAAGCGAAACAAAAGCTAAAACTGCATGAAATTGAATTCTCTACAACTTAGAACCATTAGTTTTCGAAAATAAGTAAGTTTTAGAGATCAAAACCAAGAAAAACCAAAAAGTTACAAACTTAGATCTACAAGAATCCATCCATCAAATCCAAAAATGTCAAGTTCTAAAGAGGCTTAGAATCAAGTAAGGAAGAGAATGGAACAATAAAACTTGAGATCCATCATGAAGCAAGTTTGCACTTGCCTAAGCTCTCTCTCTCTCTCTCTCTTCCTCCTGGTGGTTGAAGAAATAATGGTGGAGAGTAAATGAAGAAGGAAGGAAATAATAATGAGAGAGAAAAGGAAGGGGTTATAAATAAGGAGGGTGGTGGTTGGTAGGAGGGTTCACCTTTGGTTCATGATAAACCAAAGCAAACCAAGCCAAGCTGAACCAACCCAAGAATAAACCAATCAATGAAATGCTAGAATAAATCAAGCAGGTAGACATGCAATACGGGTCAAATTACGTATACGTATACCAAGATACGCAATACGAACCACAGGCATTACAAAGCTATCAACAGCCGGTCGCATACTACAAAGGAAGAAACAAAAGCAATCTTCCCAACCTACTCAAGAGTTGTCTCTGTACCTTAGTTCTTATGAAGACGAAGAAGAGTGTCACGACCCGGTCCCAAATTCTTGGGTCGAATCGGATCATGCCCAGCCTGCACCGTTGTTGAGACGGCGGCAGTAAGCTGTATCACTCATGCAGGTAAGCAACAACACAGTCTAATTGCCACAACTTAATATTTCGATAAAATCTTGTCCAACAAAATTACAACTGATAATAGAAATAGTTTTTCTTTTAAACTACAATAACTGAAAATAGAAAATAACAACAGCTAAAAGGTAGGTTCGTCATCTCCAAGATCAGCATTCTCTGGTAACACGGCTGGGTACAACTCAGGGTCATAGTAGCCACTTATCAGTAGCTCTGCATCATCAAAAGAACCTAAAAATATTGTCTCCAGTCAGGAGGGAGCAAAGTACAATTCATGATAATCCAACAATTGAAATAATAAT
This sequence comes from Iris pallida, assembly GCA_029216955.1. Taxonomy (NCBI): domain Eukaryota; kingdom Viridiplantae; phylum Streptophyta; class Magnoliopsida; order Asparagales; family Iridaceae; genus Iris; species Iris pallida. The sequence continues at coordinate 13,995,933 of JANAVB010028196.1, forward strand.
ATAATTATGCACTTTTAAACAATTTAAAATAAACAGTTCTCCAGCAGTTAAAATATTGTGATATGAATAGACAATGAATATGACCGGATTGGGTTGTACAGTGAATGATATGGCTTATCCCCGTGTGTATGAGGGGTAAGCTAATACAGTTCTAAATTATTACTTTGGATGTGGTCATACTCATTACACTACTCCCCCAGTACCCAACAGTCAATCAGTCATTGCTCTCAGAGAGAGTTCCGTGTTGCATCGTGGTTTAAACTTACAATAAAACGATTACTAAATAATTGTAAACTAACACAAAATGTACTTGTCTTTATTTATGACTGAAAACGGTATTGGTTCCGGGAAGATGCTAGGTTCGTCTCCGAGATCCTACAGTTGGAGAACTTGACTTAGAACCATTATGAAACCAAGCTAGGTGTGCTAGTTGCAATCTCTAGTAGCAGGTCCTAGTCAGCTTTTAAGTTTGTTTATTCTACTGCTAACGGTTTACGATGCGTGCTACGTTGGTTCTTATTTAGTTGGATAGTCAGTTTCTGATTTTACTTGGAAAAATTGTCGTTACCGGTTAATTTGGCAGAAACTTTGTATTTTGTAATATTATATATAAAACTACTATTTTTTTCTTTCAAATGAGAAAACGTGGATTTTGTTAAACTATCAATATTTTATTCAAGTTATTATATCGTGAAAAATACTTATTAATTTATACAAAATATTTAATAGCCATTTTGTTACGAAGCGCCTAATTATGAAAAATAAAACCAACCAAAAAATAAAGGAAAAATTCTAATCTACACAATACAGGGCACAGCTAACAAAATAGAAATCTGGGCTTATGCCCTTACATTTATTTATATAAATGAAATAAGAGAAAATTAGTTAGCTCTGACTAAAGTCCCGTATTTTAAATATCGCAAACAAAACTAAAAATAAATTAAATTAAAACTTAGGGTCTCAGACTTGGTCCAATCGTCACTATTTGTTGCTAATGCCTCAACGTCCGGGTAAAATCGGTTTCGTTTATATTTCGCTAGGGCCCACGGACCGGTATGGTCGCCGCCCAAAAATCTATTTAATAAATATTTCCGAAAACCAATTTAAAACTCATTTATAAAATTTTATAAAAACTTGGGCAGCATTCCCTCTATATTCGGGATAACCCAAACTGGAAAAATGCGACAACAATTCCAACAATTATCCCAAACCAGGGAAAACCCCAAGAATTAACTACCAAAACCATTTTTACACAAAATTAAATTCACAGAAAAATTTCCGAAGCTTAATCAGAAACCGAAATATAATCGGAAATTCCCGAAATAAATCGGAAACCACAGCACCCAAAAATCCAGAAAACCCATTTCGAAAAAATCAAAAATAACCACAGAATATCACAGAAACGTCTCCGAAAAATCCGAAGTCACTACGTCGACCTAAAATCGAATTCCCGAGAGGGAATCGGGGACCAATCCTCATCATCGACTACCGAAAATGGAACGGGATAAAGGAATTATACCTTGGGTTGCTCGGCTAAAGCTCTCAGATGTTACAAAGAAGAAAGAAATCCGCAGATAGTGGACCGGCTCGGGGAAGCGCCTCGCCGGGGTACGGCTGCGCTGGACAGCGAGATCCGAGCTCGAAAATGCACGGACAGCAGGTCGAAAAACCCGCAGACAGCACTGGACAGCGTTGTTCAGATCAGCGAAAAGCTCGCGGGAAGCTTGCGGGAACCGGGACAGAGGGGAACGGCTAGGGCACAGAGATCGGGGTCGGGTGCTGGAGTTGGGGTGACCGCGGGGAGGCCGAATCGGGTTTGGGCGCCGGCGGAAGGGTGCGGGACGCGCGGGGAGGCCGCTGGACGGTGCTCGGGGCAGCGGGGCCACGGGGGTCTGGCAGGACGGCGCCGGAGGTGGGCGGTGGCCGGCGTGGGGGTCGACCGCTTGGGTCGGACCGGCAAACGCGGCCTGGGGTGCGGGGAAGCCGGGGAGCGGGGACCGCTGGGGCGGCGCTCGGGGCCGAGCGGTGGCCGACGTGGGCGGACGCGGCCTAGGGCACGGGTTCGGATGGGCGGCCGGCCGGCGTGGAGGGCAGCAGGTCGCGGGATTGATGAAGGGGCTGATGGTGGATTGGGTTTGGATGTTGGAAAAAGAGAGAGAGAGAGAGAGATGATGCTATTTGGTTTTAAGGAGGATAAATAAGGGTGGTCGTGAGTGGTTTTTGGTTTTCTTGTGGTGAGTGTTGGTGCTGGTGAAAGGTGTGGTAGAGAAAATTTTAGGGGAAAGGGGTGTGTACGTGGGGGAAGAGTGGGGGAGAGTTTGTAGGGGGAAACTAGGAAGAGTTGGGTCGTATGGGAACAAGTCCTGGCCGAGTGAAAAAAACGTAATTTTATTTATTATTATTATATTTAAGGACGGGTTCGGGACCGGAAACGAAATTGGGTTTAGAAAACGAAAATCGGTTTTGAGTTCGGGGTCAGTGTCCGGACTCGGGGTCGGGGCAGGCCACAATCAAAAATCAACGATAATTTAAAAATAATATTTTTTCTCTAAAATCGACTAAATAATAATAATAATAATAATAATAATAAATAACAAATGTAATAATAACTATAATAATAATTGAATAAAATTACACTACAAACCAATAATTAAATAATTCTAACACTCTGGGTTTCACAATCTTCCCTCCTTAGAAAATTGTGTCCTCGAAATTCAGAGGGTACTACTAGGGGAATGATCAAAATCTCTACATGTAGACCAAAGCTTCCTTTACTGTCTCTTAGTAATGTTGACAACCTCTAGATAGTCTAATTTGATCAATTCATGCACTTCCTTCGAATCAACAGTCTTCCCTCCTTAGAAACACAGTCATAGCCCATAATTAAGATTTTGCTTCTATTTCTGAATTGCCAGCCACCGGAATGGTTGTGCGAACTTACTCTTTGCATCCGTACCTATAATCTTCGGGTAGGATCTAAACTTCTTCATCTTGCTAGTCGATTCGATATCTACTAAGCGATGCAATTCCATATTGCTTGCAACGTACGCTCTATCAATTACTTGTACGTCATAATTACTAGCTCTTACCATCATCACCCTTGGTCCTCTACGGCTCCTCCCATCCTGCCATAACTTATTTTCCCAAATCATAAAATTTAAAATCATCACCTTCTTTCATTCACCAAATCCAATACCCAGGTACTAATATGCTCCACTAATGATTCATTCCTAAATGAACCACAATTTATAATTCTCTCTAGGCTAACTTGCTTTTGTGCCTTGCCATGCTGCCCTTTGATACCCTTAGCTATCTAATCTCATTAGAATAAAATCGATCCCCTAAGCGTGCTTTTATCAGATTAATGTAATAAGGTTGCTAGGTGACTATCTAGGTTTTCCCCACATATAACTATCAACCAACTTTATATAGCTGCAAAAATATATAACTACCCACAAAAATATGCAACACCCTAAAAATGGAACCTTGAAAGGAATTGAGCCAATAGAGATTCATATGGTCCTAATAAGTTCTAGGGAAATCAAGTAGAATTTTATAGAAAATTTTTTCTTTCTGGTTGTGACAAGAGATTTCTGGAAATGGAGACAACCGTTAGAAATGTAAATCCTCTAATCAGGCAAAAGTCAGAATGATTTGATGGTGCAAAAGACAACCATGGTATGAATATAGTCTGAATAATATTCGGAAACCCAATATGTTTGAAGTCACTTTGTCTCAAATTCATGTCTCGCCAGAGTGCACCTGACTGCAATAAATTTTTGACCCAATAACTTGAATAATTTTAGGTTACCGAGTAATCTTTCAACGTTATCCATTTCATGGCTAAGCAACATAGAAGATCAACATGGTGCATTTAGGACAGTCACAATAATATCCGGAAACCTATGAACACCCGAAATCACTTCAACTTTAGAGTCTTTTGCCTCGCCAGTGCGCAATTGGCTGCAGTAAACTCGCAGTTTCCATAATTCAGACAATTGACTATAATACAATGTGCGAAGTCATATTAGATCACGGAATATTTTCCCAAACTTTGTCCATAAGAATTTCAAAGGAGTTTCCGAAAAAATTCAAACGAGTTCTAAGGTTCTAGTCATGATAGGAAAAAATGTTGATGTATGTTCTTCTGGTTTCAAGAAAATTTATCAGGATAAATATGTGTTCCAGTAGCTCTTGAGATTTAAGAGATTTGATTTTGAAGAAATTGATCAAGCTTGAGTATGACTAATTGAGTTGGACACAGGATAAGGTAGAAGAATCAGAGCTTTGAGTTGAGTTGAAGAAGCCAATGAGAATATTCTCGACAATCACTTAAAGGATACAGACGTTTACCAAAATTATTTGAAGAAATAATTTCTTATCCAAGGAAAGTTTTGAGAATGTGATGGGTAAGTAGGGTTGACACAAAAGAAGTATGTCTTTATGGATTCAAGGAAGTCAGGTTAAAATGGTTTAGTAAAGCCAACAAGGGGATGGTTCAATAATTTAAAAGTTTTCAATGATTTAAAGAAGATTTAATAATAGGATGGAATCAATTCTCTGACCGTTCGTACTTCACGATACTCAAGCATTGAGTTTAAAAGTTGTCTAGGCCTTGAATTGATCAAGAAGTTACATAGAGAGAGTAGGGTTTCAGGTTGAGTGGAGGGGATCAAAATAAAATATTTAGAATAACTTAGGAGATAACAATCGGTATTGAAAGTTGTCACGTCCCAGAACCAGAATACTGGAGAGCGGGGGAATGACTCAGCCAGCTACGTATTACGGGTAGATGAATACCGTATAATACGATCAATGCTGTCTAACCAGACGAGGGGGTGCATACTACATAAAGGTCTTACTATGGTCATTTCACATCTATTGTCTCAATCATTCAAGCAAGAAACAGTAATAGAGAACATGTAAGATAAAGCAGTAAGGCGTCCCAAACGCTCAGTCAAAATGTTCTTGAGATCTGGCTTTACAAAACATAGCCAGATGGTATAGCAAGTATACACAATTGTTATCAGCTGCAGTCTGACTTAATTACAATCATGTAAAAGTAAGTACAAGACAATCCGACTAACATGTCGGTGCCAAACGGCTAAGTATAAAGGTAAACAACAAAACGAGCGGTGAAGTAAGGAACCCACTCGAGTCCTCCTGCAATCATGCCTCTAGTATTGACCATCTTGGAGGTAGAAGTAAGCTGAGTCCTCGGGAACCGGCTCTAAATCTGGCCATGCAAAACCAGAGAGGTTAGACCTCTAATAGCAAGTACCACAAGGAAGGACGATATGAAGGACTAAACCAGTAAGTAAAAGAATATAATGATAATAGATCTCTGCTTTCCACTAGGATTCACATCACATCACGACACTTCGAACCAACCTCCCAACCAAACAAGGACAGAAGTTGGCCCGTCATGTCCTGACATTCTGATCATCCCAGTTAGGTAACAGAGTAGTGCAGTACACAAACAAATCATCTTGAACGGCCAATCAACTACTACGGCTTGCTAATGTGAGTTCCAAGTTATCCTGGAATTATGCAATTAGGGATTCCTCAGTTCTTACTATGTGCGAGCAAGGCTAGTCTATCCAGTCAATCATGTGCGCCATGCATAAATTAGACGAATCCTAGCAGGACGCCCGTCAATATACAATATATAATAATAATAAAAGCAGATACTGTTCCCTGTCCGTGTGGCAGATTTACAGTATCTGTGGGAACTAGCCGGCCCGTCGGGTACTACTCGTCCCAAGGGGGCTGCCATATAAGAACTCAAAAATCTATTCTCTCCATGCAATCATTATTTTATTTAACTTAATAGTCCCTACGTTGAGTGAAATCCCATGCCGTAGATTATGGTCATTCAAATAAGTACTTTCGTACGGGTACGATATGCACAACTCTACAACGATACCAGTACGGTTAGGTTGCAGGTCTTACATAGCGTAATGCAACAATCAAATCTAACCACGGTAATCATGCCTTGGCCATAAAGTACACATACTTCTTTTGTAGAAAATAAATAAATAAATAATTAAATAAATAGATTGAAGCCTGCATGTGCATGTATGTCAATATTTGAGATCAGCCAGTCGATTGCAATAGTTCATAACATGAACGTGTCTCATTCATTCATTTTAATAAGACGACTAGCCAGTCTCTTAGTTCCAACTAGGAACGCATGATCAATTAGTCAAATAACCATCGTCATTAATGGTGACAAGGCATGAAAGTCATTAGTATTAAATAGGGTTGAGTCTATAACTCTCAAGGTCAAGTTCCAGTCTCACTGGGTATCCATAAACCAATCCAGACACTTGGCACTAATACACAACCATAGGTATTAAAATATTAACATGCTAAGATTTTCGGGTTCATGCAAAAAGGCGTAAGGATATAATCGAAAATTATCATGTCAACATTAAATGAATAAAATATAGAACAAATAAAAACTCCCAAATCAGGAAGTCATGCTAACAAGTCTAAGCTAAGTCCAAAAGTCACGCAAGAATCGTATGCGTGAAAAGTACGCCAAGTCTAGCCTGAATGAGTGAGCGTGAAAAGTAATACACGCTGGCTTAACGTGAAGTGAAAAGTCACGCACGCAAGCACAGCATGAAAAGTCACGCATGCAAGTACAGCGTGAGTGTGAAAAGTCACGCACGCTAGTACAAGACATGAGCGGGAAAAGTTACGCATGCAAACACAAAGATGGGAGCGTGAAAGTCACGTACGCAAGACACAGCGTAAAAAGTCACGCATGCAAGCGCAAGGATATGAGCGTGACTGAAAATACACGCATGCACAGAGTGAGCGTGACTGAAAATATACGCACGCACAGAGTGAGCGTGAATAAAAATACACGCTGACACGTAAGAACGTGAGCGTGACTGAAAATACATGCGGACACGTAAGAACGTGAGCGTGACTAAAAATACACGCTGACACGTAAGAACGTGAGCGTGACTAAAAATATACGCACGCAAGGATGTGTGCGTGACTGAGAATACATGCTGACACGTAAGAACGTGAGCGTGACTGACAAGCAGTTCTACCACATGAACTCTCTGTTCCGAAAATACGCTAAGTTGGTGGATCAAGAACCCATGAACAGCCGAAATACTATAACTTAGATCTAGAGAAAACCAACCGTAGAAATCGAAAATGCTAAGAACTAATCTCTCTTGGAATCACGAGAAGAAGGCAAATGAACCATAAAAATTGGTGATTGAGAAGCAAGTTTGCACTTGCCTTCTCCTGCTGCTGGTTAGGTGGAGAAGTAATGGGAGGAAGAAGAAGTAGTAATGGTGAGAATGAAGTAATAAGGAGAGAGAAAGATATGGAAGCTTTAAATAGAAAGGGGGTGGTAGGTAGGAGCTAGTGGGCCGGGTTGTCCACCACCAATCCGAACCCAATAAGGCCGAACCAAATAACACTAAAGCAGCAAAATAAAATGCAGGTAATAAAATTGCAGAAATATAATTACAGAAATAAAATTTGCAGGAAATTAATTAACATGGAATTTAAAGAGCAGATAATTAATTAATATAAAAATTTCAAAGGAATTTAAATACAGAATACTACATGATAAATACTAAATAAATACTCATGAGTTGTACATGTATAAAAATACGTATTCCGGGAACGGGGAGTGACATCTCTACCCACCTTAGAAAAATTCCGTCCTCGGAATTTCAAATCCAAGCAGGATAGAAACATCGGGGCTAAACTAATACAAGCAATTCTAGTGATCAAGCAATTCTAGTGAACAAGCAATTGTTTTTACCATATCAAAAGCAAGTACTATATATGTAAATCCATCAATCTACGATATCAAGTAGCTCTACCCATAAAGCGATAAGCATGAGAAATCAAGACAATCAAGGTATACAGAAAGAGATATACCTTGTGAGTCAAACAGGTGTGGATACCGTGATCGGATATCATCCTCACGTTCCCACGTTGACTCTCCCAAGGAGTGATGACCCCAAGCAACACGGACAAGACTAATTGTTCGGTTCTTGAGTATCTTCTCTTTTCGGTCCAAAATGGACACAGGCTGTTCCTCGTAAGACAGGTTGGTACCAACAACCAGCTCAGAATGATCGAGAACATGGCTTGGGTCCGATACATACCTACTTAATTGAGATACATGAAACACGTCATGCACCTCTCGTAACGAAGGTGGGAGTGATAAACGATAAGCAACATCGCCTATCCGATCAAGGATAACAAATGGGCCCACGTACCGCGGACTCAATTTCCCGCGAACGCCAAATCTAATGACCCCACGAGTAGGTGAGATCCGCAAGAATACGTGGTCCCCAACAGAGAATTCTAACGGCCTACGATGCTGGTCCGCCTAATGACGATGCCGATCCTGCGCAACTCGAAGTCGCTCTCTAATCCCTTTAACTACTTCAACCGTCTGAACAATCATTTTCGGGCCTAACATCTTCCTCTCCCCGATATCATCCCATGCAAGTGGTGACCTGCACTTCTTACCATATAATGCTTCGAATGGCGCCATCTGGATACTGGCCTGATAACTATTGTTGTATGAGAACTCGACCAAGTGCAGGTGACTCTCCCAAGACCCTCCAAAATCTAGAGTGCAAGCTCTCAACATGTCTTCTAAGGTCTGAATCGTTCTTTCTGATTGCCCATCCGTCTGCGGATGGTAAGCCGTGCTAAACCTTAACTTGGTACCCAGACTATGATATAAGCTCTTCCAGAAGTGTGATGTAAAGCGGGTATCTCGATCCGACACAATACTGACAGGGACTCCATGCTGCCTGACTATCTGTTGTATATACAACTCTGCCAACTTTTCTGTAGATTGTCCTACTCTGAAAGGAAGAAAATGTGCTACCTTCGTAAGCCGGTCTACTATCACCCAAATAGCATCCTTACCACTTGGTGATCTCGGTAAACCGGTCACAAAGTCCATTGTAATATGCTCTCATTTCCATTTTGGGATAGGAAGCGGTTGCAATAGCCCAGCTGGCCTCTGCTGTTCTGCCTTCACTTGCTGACATACCAAGCAACGGGAAACAAATCTAGCTATCTCCTTCTTTATCCCGTTCCACCAGAAATGTTGCTTGATATCTTGGTACATCTTGGTCCCTCCAGGGTGAATAGAATACTGAGAACTGTGAGCTTCTGCCATGACCTCATGTCTGATATCTCCACTAGGCACACATAAACGTGATCCGAACCTAAGTGTACCATCTTCGTGAATCCTCATCTCCTTCCTGAGTCCTGACTCACATTCTGTCCTAAGCTTCTGAATCCTTGGGTCCTGTGCCTGAGCTGCCTTGATCCTGTCTACCAAGTCAGATTGGACTTGTAGACTAGTTAGAACTCCTATATCACTAGGAAGTATAACATCGATGCCCATCTCCTGAAGGTCTTCTAAGATATGCTTCTGCATTTTCAACATAAATGCGCCGCCTCTCCTGCTGAGAGCGTCTGCTACCACATTAGCCTTGCCTGGATGATACTGAAGCTCCACGTCATAATCCTTAATCAACTCCAGCCATCTTCTCTGCCTCATGTTTAATTCCTTCTGAGTAAAGATGTACTTCAGACTTTTATGATCTGTGTACATCTCCACTCGGTCACCATATAAGTAATGCCTCCATAGCTTCAGAGCAAACACTACTGCCGCCAACTCTAAATTATGAGTTGGGTAATTCTTCTCGTGGTCCCGAAGCTGCCTAGATGCATACGCTATCACCTTCCCATGTTGCATAAGGACACATCCAAGTCCTTTACCTGACGCATCACAATATACTGTAAAACCTCCGGGCCCAACTGGCAATGTAAGGATAGGTGCTGATATCAACTTCTGCTTTAAAGTCTCAAATGATGCCTGACATGCTGCCGACCAATCAAATGGCACATCCTTCCGGGTCAAGCGGGTCATGGGCGCTGAAAGCCTTGCAAAGTCTGACACAAACCTTCTGTAATACCCTGCCAACCCCAAGAAACTCCGTACATCTGCTACGGTCTTGGGTACTGGCCAACTCTCTACTGCTTCTACTTTCTTGGGATCTACTGCTACTCCAGCTCCTGAGATGATGTGACCCAAAAATGAAATGTGGTCCGACCAAAACTCACACTTACTGAGCTTGGCATACAACTGGTTCTCTCTCAGAACCTGCAACACTTTCCTGAGGTGGTCTTCATGCTCCTCTTCACTAGCAGAGTATACGAGAATGTCGTCAAGAAACACAACGACAAACTGGTCTAAATATGGCATAAAGATGCGGTTCATCAAATCCATGAATATTGCTGGAGCATTGGTCAAACCAAACGGCATTACTAAGAATTCGTAATGCCCATACTTCGACCTGAATGCTGTCTTGGGAATGTCTTCCTTCCGAACCCTCACCTGATGGTACCCTGAACGAAGATCTATCTTGGAGAAAACTCTAGCCTTGCTCAACTGGTCAAATAAGTCGTCGATCCTGGGTAATGGGTACTTGTTCTTCACTGTTGCCGCGTTAAGCTTCCTGTAGTCAATACACAATCTGGATGACCCATCCTTCTTTTCCACAAGTACCACTGGTGCTGCCCATGGTGATACGCTAGCTTGGATGAACTTCTTCTCCTTCAGTTCCTCTATATGCTGATATACCTTGGCCTGCTCTGAATCCGCCATTCTGTAAACTCGATCTGATATCGGTTTAGTTCCCGGTGCCAATTCTATACTGAACTCAATATCTCTAACTGGTGGTAGACCTGGAAGTTCTTCGGGAAACACGTCTAAAAATTCTTCAACTACCTTCGGAACCTGAACTTCTTCCATTGCCGTCACTACTCCCTGCTCTTGCTGAGTTTCCTCTGATCTGACTAAGGTAAACCTCTTCATGCCTGGAATATCAAAAGATACACTCCCTCTACGATAATCTATTGTCGCATGACTGTCTTTCAGCCAGTCCATGCCTAAGATAACGTCGAAATTTTCGACAGAAAATTCTATCAACCGGGCAGGTAAGGAATGCCCGCAAACTACAACGCTACACGCTAAAATAACTCTACTAACCCTTACGAGCCCATTACCAGTGAGTATATTCAACCTCCCTGGCAATGCCTCGAACTCCATTCCTAGTCGTGTCGCAAATCGTGCAGATATAAATGAATGGGATGCTCCTGAATCAAACAATGCTACCGCGGGATATGAGGCGACGAGAATGTTACCTGCCACAACATCTCCCGATGCCAATGCCTCCTCCAAGGACAGAGTGAATGCTTGCCCTCGACCTCCTTGCTGATTTCCATGCTGCGGCCTAGCCTGATGCTGCTGCTGGCCCCTGCCTTGATGATGCTGGGGTGGTCTATGCTGGTATTGCTGCATCGGCGGTCCCTGCTGCCGAAACATCTGAGCCTGCGGTACTAACGGATGCTGCGCCAATGGCCTAACTGCCACCGCTGGTCCTCGATACTGGCCTGCCCCTGGTGCTGGCAGAGCAGGAAACTGCTGCCCCGGTCCTCCTGACCTCGAATTTATGGGACATGTGGTAACCCGATGATCTGGATTTCCACATATCAGACACAGTCCATTTAATGTCCGACACACATCTCTAGTGTGTCCCATCTTTCCACAATAAGTGCAGCCCGCCGGGGGTTGCTGGTTCTTCCTCTGTTGCTGCTGCTGCTGCTGCCTGGGTGGTGCTGGCCATCGTATCGCCACATCGTAGATACGAATGCCAGCGGATGGTGCTGTTGCTCGGGGCGCTGCTCCCCCTCCTCCTTCAATCTGACTGTGGGATCTCTTCTGACCCCCAGTCCTTGTCGCAAGCCTCTGAATGGTGAGCTCATGCCTTCGAGTTGCCGTCAATACTTCGTCAAAAGTCTGGTAATTGTGCCTCTCTATCAATTGCAAGAGTTCAAGATGAAATCCTTGCTGAAATCTCATATCCCTCTGGCTCTCTGTTGCTACCATCTCTGGGCGAATCTACTCAATCTGCAGAACTCCGCTGCATAAGCATCTACTGTCTTGCCGGCCTGCCTGAGGTTGATAAACATCTGTTGTAGCTCAAACTGCGCCACAACTCCATAGTACTTGGTCTTGAATCTTGCTGTAAAATCGTCCCAAGCCACAGGACGTCTGATGCCTACTTCCTCTGATTCCCACCAATCACGTGCGAGATCCTGAAGTAACAACTTCACTAGATCCACACGTTCTGCTGCCGGTACCTTAGCTGCTGTCAGAATAGCCTCAATATCCTTAAGCCATGCATCTGCTGAGATGGCATCTTCCGTGCCCTCGAAACGGCGGGGGTTGTACTTGCAAAACCTGGCTGATGCTCCTGAATCAGCCCTCACTCCTCTTTCCAAAGCTGTCTGCAATCCTTGGTTAAGCAACACATTCTGCTCTTGTAGCTGAGTGTGCATGCGCTGCTGGGCCAACATCTGATGTTGTTGAGCAGCCATCATTCCTCTCATGATCTCCAGAAGGGCTGGTATGTCCACTTCCACAGGGGTAGGTGGAACTGTGGGTGGGTTTGGAATATCCGGATACTGCGGTCCAACCGCTAGTTCTACTATCACTTCTTCCTGGATAGCCTCCTGAGGCGAGACTGGCCCTGGTTGCTGACCATCCTGGTCAGGTTGTCCTTGTTGCCTTTGTTGTTGTTGTCCAGCTCTGACCGATACGGACGAAGTGCCCCTAAGAAAAGGGACAAGAGAACAATCAAACGATCGGACATGAAGGATCAATAAAGTCAAAGGATACCGAAATGTCAAGCAAGAGTTGAAAATAACGAATCAGGAGATCAAGGGGGAACATGTGTGATTGAGACATCCTATAAATCAAAACACCCCACAAGTCTGAAATCAGACCTGCATGGGCCACCACTAAAACCTTGTCACGCCCCAGAACCAGAATACTGGAGAGCGGGAGAATGACTCAGCCAGCTACGTATTACGGGTAGATGAATACCGTATAATACGATCAATGCTGTCTAACCAGACGAGGGGGTGCATACTACATAAAGGTCTTACTATGGTCATTTCACATCTATTGTCTCAATCATTCAAGCAAGAAACAGTAATAGAGAACATGTAAGATAAAGCAGTAAGGCGTCCCAAACGCTCAGTCAAAATGTTCTTGAGATCTGGCTTTACAAAACATAGCCAGATGGTATAGCAAGTATACACAATTGTTATCAGCTGCAGTCTGACTTAATTACAATTATGTAAAAGTAAGTACAAGACAATCCGACTAACATGTCGGTGCCAAACGGCTAAGTATAAAGGTAAACAACAAAACGAGCGGTGAAGTAAGGAACCCACTCGAGTCCTCCTGCAATCATGCCTCTAGTATTGACCATCTTGGAGGTAGAAGTAAGCTGAGTCCTCGGAAACCGGCTCTAAATCTGGCCATGCAAAACCAGAAAGGTTAGACCTCTAATAGCAAGTACCACAAGGAAGGACGATATGAAGGACTAAACCAGTAAGTAAAAGAATATAATGATAATAGATCTCTGCTTTCCACTAGGATTCACATCACATCACGACACTTCGAACCAACCTCCCAACCAAACAAGGACAGAAGTTGGCCCGTCATGTCCTTTTGATGTGGTCATACTCATTACACTACTCCCCCAGTACCCAACAGACAATCAGTCATTGCTCTCAGAGAGAGTTCCGTGTTGCATCGTGGTTTAAACTTGCAATAAAACGATTACTAAATAATTGTAAACTAACACAAAATGTACTTGCCTTTGTTTATGACTGGAAACGATGTTGGTTCCGGGAAGATGCTAGGTTCGTCTCCGAGATCCTACAGTTGGAGAACTTGACTTAGAACCATTGTGAAACCAAGCTAGGTATGCTAGTTGTAATCTCTAGTAGCATGTCCTAGTCAGATTTTAAGTTTGTTTATTCTACTGCTAACGGTTTACGACGCGTGCTACGTTGGTTCTCATTTAGTTGGATAGTCAGTTTCTGATTTTACTTGGAAAAATTGTCGTTACCGGTTAATTTGGCAGAAACTTTGTATTTTGTAATATTATATATAAAACTACTATTTTTTTCTTTCAAATGAGAAAACGTGGATTTTGTTAAACTATCAATATTTTATTCAAGTTATTATATCGTGAAAAATACTTATTAATTTATACAAAATATTTAATAGCCATTTTGTTACGAAGCGCCTAATTATGAAAAATAAAACCAACCAGAAAATAAAGAAAAAATCCTAATCTACACAATACAGGACACAGCTAACAAAATAGAAATCTGGGCTTATGCCCTTACATTTATTTACATAAATAAAATAAGAGAAAATTAGTTAGCTCTGACTAAAGTTCCGTATTTTAAATATCGCAAACAAAACTAAAAATAAATTAAATTAAAACTTAGGAGTCTCAGACTTGGTCCAATCGTCACTATTTGTTGCTAATGCCTCAACGTCCGGGTAAAACCGGTTTCGTTTGCATTTCGCTAGGGCCCACGGACCGGTATGGTCGTCGCCCAAAAATCCATTTAATAAATATTTTCGAAAACCAATTTAAAATTCATTTATAAAATTTTATAAAAATTTGGGCAGCATTCCCTCTATATTCGGGATAACCCAAAACTGGAAAAATGTGCCAACAATTCCAACAATTATTCCAAACCAGGGAAAACCCCAAGAATTAACTACCAAAACCATTTTTACACAAAATTAAATTCACAGAAAAATTTCCGATGCTTAATCGGAAATCGAAATATAATCAAAAATTCCCGAAATGAAATCGGAAACCACAGCACCCAAAAATTCAGAAAACCTATTTCGGAAAAATCCGAAATAACCACAGAACATCACAGAAACGTCTCCGAAAAATCCGAAGTCACTACGTCGACCTAAAACCGAATTCCCGGGAGGGAATCGGGAACCAATCCTCATCATCGACTACCGAAAATGGAACGGGATAAAGGAATTATACCTTGGGTTGCTCGGCTAGAGCTCTCAGATGTTACAAAGAAGAAAGAAATCTGCGGACAGTGGACCGGCTCGGGGCAGCGCCTCGCCGGGGTACGGCTGCGCTGGACAGCGAGATCCGAGCTCGAAAATGCACGGACAGCAGGTCGGGAAACCCGCGGACCGCCCTGGACAGCGCTGTTCGGATCAGCGGGAAGCTCGCGGGAAGCTTACGGGAACCAGGACAGAGGGTAACGGCTAGGGCACAGAGATCGGGGTCGGGTGCTGGAGTTGGGGGTGACCGCGGGAAGGCCGGGTCGGGTTTGGGCGCCGGCGGAAGGGTGCAGGCCGCGCGGGGAGGCCGCTGGGCGGTGCTCGGGGCAGCGGGGCCACGGGGGTCTGGCGGGACGGCGCCGGAGGTGGGCGGTGGCCGGCGTGGGGGTCGGCCGCTCGGGTCGGGCCGGCAGACGCGGCCTGGGGCGCGGGGAAGCCGGGGAGCGGGGAAGCCGGGGAGCGGGGACCGCTGGGGCGGCGCTCGGGGCCGAGCGGTGGCCGGCGTGGACGGACGCGGCCTAGGGCACGGGTTCGGATGGGCGGCCGGCCGGCGTGGAGGGCAGCAGGTCGCGGGATGGATGAAGGGGCTGATGGTGGATTGGGTTTGGATGTTGGGAAAAGAGAGAGAGAGGGAGAGATGATGCTGTTTGGTTTTAAGGAGGATAAATAAGGGTGGTCGTGAGTGGTTTTTGGTTTTCTTGTGGTGAGTGTTGGTGCTGGTGAAAGGTGTGGTAGAGAAAAATTCAGGGGAAAGGGGTGTGTACGTGGGGGAAGAGTGGGGGAGAGTTTGTAGGGGGAAACTAGGAAGAGTTGGGTCGTGTGGGAACAAGTCCTGGCCGAGTGAAAAAACATAATTTTATTTAGGAAAAATTTGAGTGGCACCCCACATTTGTTACGCTTATTTAAGGTGCACCCCACATGATTAAATTAATGCATAACACCCCCCACTTTGGACAGTTTCTGTCTAAAATTAACGATCAAATTTTTTTTGGACGAAATTGTCCTTGTCTCCTTTTGTGTCCCCCCTTCCCGTCACACGTGGCTGCCCGTCCTCCGCCCCCCGCCGTGCTCGGCCCCCTCCACGGCGTCGCCGCTCTCCCCCCTCCCTCCCCGACCTCGTCGCTCTCCCCCACCCCCTCCCCGACCTCGCCGCACCGCCCCCCTCCACCCCCCCGACCATCACCACCACCACCATCACCAACATCATCATCATCACCACCACCACCATCAACCATCATCACCGCCCCCCCTCCCGCTCCGCCCCCTAGCAGCAGCGCACGGCGGCGGCAGCAGCAGCGCGCGGCGGCAGCAGCAGCAGCGCGCGGCGGCAGCAGCAGCGCGCGGCGGTGGGGGCTAGAGGGCGGAGCGGGAGGGGGGGCGGAGCGGGAGGGGGGGCGGTGATGATGATGGATGGTGGTGGTGATGAGTTGATGATGATGATGATGGTGATGGGGGGTATTTTCGTCAAAAAAAATTGGTCAACGGGGTTGACCGTTAGTTTTAGACAGAAACCGTCCAAAGTGGGGGGTGTTATGCATTAATGTAATCATGTGGGGTGCACCTTAAATAAGCGTAACAAATGTGGGGTGCCACTCAAATTTTCCTTTTATTTATTATTATTATATTTAAGGACGGGTTCGGAACCGGAAACGAAATTGAGTTTAGGAAACGGAAATCGATTTTGAGTTCGGGGTCAGTGTCCGGACTCGGGGTCGGGACAGGCCACAATCAAAAATCAACGATAATTTAAAAATAATATTTTTTCTCTAAAACCGACTAAATAAATAAATAATAATAATAATAAATAACAAATGTAATAATAACTATAATAATAATTGAACAAAATTACACTACAAACCAATAATTAAATAATTCTAACACTCTGGGTTTCACAAAGAGACTCCAGATCACTTCACCATTTTAGAATGGTGGAAGAGACACGACAAGAGATTTTCTGTTCTTTCTACCATAGCACGTGATCTACTAATGGTCCCGGTGTCTACGGTAGCATCGGAGTCCTGTTTTAGTGCAGGATCAAGGATGTTGAACAGAAAGAGGGGCCGTTTGAAGCCCGATATCTTGGAAGCAATAGTGTGCGTACAAGATTGGATTAAAGCCGAGAAAAGAACCCAAAACCAGATAGATGAAGGTCTTGATGTCAACGAGCTGGACTTGGAACCGCTTTCGATGCATGAAGGCGAACAAGAATGAGGCTACGGTGCAAGGTATGTACATTTAATTTTTTACAATTTTTTTACAATTTTTTTACAAATTTACAAATTTCAAAATTTTAACTTATACTTTTTAATTTTTAACTTATACTTTCAAAATTTAAATTTTAAATTATAACTTACAAAATTTCAAATTTTTAACTTATACTTTCAAAATTACAATTTTAAATTATAACTTACAAATTTTCAAAATTTTAACTTATACTTTCAAATTTTTAAATTTCAAAAACTAATTTTTACTTTTAAATTAAAAAAAAAAAAAAATTTAACTCCGCCTATGCCAAGCAAGCATTGCCGGTCCCAAGCCCGGATAAAGGAAGAGGGAGAAATATATATTTTTTTCAACTCTTACAAATGTTTCTTTTAAAATTACATTACAAACATTTTTTCAAAATAATTTAACCAAAAAAAAATAAACAAAAACAATAGAAATAAAAAAAAACAAAAAACTGAACCGAGCCGGCCCGGTTCAGCCCGGCTGAACCGGCTCGCACTAAACCGGAGCCCGGCCCGGCCCGTGGACCGCTCAGGCCCGGCCCGACCACCCTCTGGTCCGGTTCACTGGGCCGGACTGGGCCCATCCATATCAAACCGGGCCTGGCCAGGCCCGGCCCGCTTGGTTGCTCGGTCCGGTTCGGGCCCGGCCCGAGCCCGGTCTGAACCGCCGTTTTCTGGACCACGGGCCGGACCGGCCCGGCCCACGAACACCTTGAATCCATCCAGTATATTGCAGGTTTGTTTCTCCGAAGGACTGGATGCTTTCTGTTGTTACTTATATCAGTTGATGCATGAGTGATGATTTATTTACTGATAAAGGAGACTCGAGACTGTTTTTTTTTCTGGATGAACAGCCAAGTACACATCCAGAATGTCACAGTTCTCGCCCCTCTTGATTCGCCAAATACTGATGGAATTGATCCAGGTTAGTGTCTGAGCAGTTCTAACCGACTGAATTATTAATTTTTCCTACCTTGTGAAGTTGACAAAGAAGTAAGAAAACATTTTTGGTTATTTATTTGCAAATATTAACGTCTCCATGTCGACCTTTAACTATTAGCATTAGTGGTTAAAAGGTTTTTTTTACATGAGGAAATACATACTATGTGGCACGGTTCACAGTATCGGTATCGGACTATTCTTATGAGTATTGGTATCGGTGATATCGGCGGTTTCGGATCGAAGTATCGAATTTTTTGGTATCGAAAAACAAATAATTATTAATAAATTATTTACATTTAAAACATATATTTTATACATTTAGGCATAATTTTAAGTATTTTCAGTGTTATTTCTTAGTAGTTTTGAAATTAAATGAAATAGTAGTCACCATTACCGATTGGTTTACATACAATATATTGATTTTCTTCTTTTACATGCTTTTACAACCTTATTATGCTTTAAACCCTTACTGATTTGTTTTTTTATAATTTTTTTTGCCGAATTGATCGGAAAAAAAGACCTCAATGTCGATATCGGCCAGTATCGGATCGGGACATGCCAAATCGTACCGGTATCAGCCGTATCGGATCGGTATTGGTCGACACTTTAAAACATGCTATGTGGTTTAAAAAAAAAAATTTGAATTTTTTCTATTAATTAAGTGAGAATATACTTAGACCCTCATTTTGAGCAATTCTTTAAGATGAAAGATTAAGATAGAAAGATGAAAGATGGATATAACTGCTCTAATTAGAATTCTTTGCAACAACACGTACCCACATTCTGAGCAAATCTGTGCTCCATTAGGTACGATATTGAATTGGATTCATATGTCTTAAAAGAGAATTCCATTATGCTTGAACCAGTCACAATTGTCTACACATCATAATTCTATCTTCTATTCGATGTGTGACTAAATAACTAAATTCATTATTATCTCCTTTTGAGGGCTCAATCGGAAACGAGAAACAATCCAACACTTCGTAACTTCAAAACTATGTTAAGCTTGAGCTTAACCGGGCTCGAGCCATATACAATATATAAATATATAAAGAACTGTGCTGAAATTAGAATTCTTGGCAATCCCGAGTTATTTGCAACTCAAGCAGGGTGCATTGGGCATGCCATATATAATATAAAGAAATCTATAATCCACTTTGTCCATTAGCTCATGAACCTAAGTTTCTTACATAATTACATTCAAAAGTGAAGGTAAAAAAAGGTTGTTCCATGTGGATTAATGGGTGAGAGTTTGGGTTAGGGTATTTTTCAAGGTGGTTTGGCGTGAGATTTATGGGCGAGAGTTTGGGTCCGTTTCTCTTTCGAATGGCCTGTTTGGTAAAGTATAACTCATTAAAAGTGTGAAAATGATGCTTTACACTATGTTATAATACAATTCATTTTTTTTAATATTTGTTATTTTTAAAAAATATATTTAGATACATATTTTTTTGTAATGAGTTTCATATCAATTTTGTTTGGATGGTCATGGCAACATAAAAGTGAAAGTGAGAATTAGATTTTTTGGAATTATGGTTAAATGTAACCAAACTGAAGTAATATAATCACTTATTCAAATGGTGGCATGCTTACCACTCAAAAATGGTCTAACACTCTTGAAACATATTACATTTCACCAGAAATTAACAAAAAATTAATTAATTAATGACTGTTCCTAATCCAAATGATTTAATTAACAAAAATTAACAAATATTACTTAACAAAAATAACAAATAATTAAGAAAATAAAATATTTACCAAAAAACTAACAAAATTTAATTAACAAAAATGATTTTTTATTAACGAATATTTAATTAACAAAAACTTAACTGAAACTAATTTTTTTAATTAACAAAAAATTATTAATTAACTAACAAAATATTAATGAAAATATTAACTAATAACCGTTTCTAAAAGTGTGTTCCTATTCAGTTGAAGTTTTTTTAACAAAAATTTATTAATTAACAATTGAATTAATTAAAAAAATTAGCAGCAAAACTCATCACTTGTAACGAGTTACTCTTATTTTCTGCTACAACTCATAAATGAGAAAATGAGACCAACACGAACTCTATATTTCAAATGGCTAGCCAAATACTGAAATTGTCTTCTCTGCAGAACAGATGCATTGAAAATGCGTTGAGAGTGATACCTTCAATGCACTTTTAACCCAAACAGGTAAAGTAAACTCAATTCCTCTCCGCTTGCCAAAAAAAAAAAAAACCAATTTTAACACACTTGCAAACTATCAAACAGGCCCAAGAGAACCAAATGTTTTTTTTCCTTATTCTCTTTTTACCAAATGTGGGACCTACATATATATACTTTGGCATAAACCTTATAATAAATAGGTGTGATTAGTGATAATATACCATAAACTAATTAGCCTAATCGATCATATATATTACATGAAATCCAAGAGAGGCTTTGGTCCCTGCGTTCATGGGCAGACTGGAAACCACATGTGGTTACGCTTGGAATGTAATTAGTCGAGAAAGTACTCTTACTGACTCTTTTTTCCTCTCGAATTTTATCCTTGGCATGAAATGAACTTTCGGACCAAGCTTTTTCGACTTGATATTGATTTCTGTTTATCCCTTCGTATGTTTCATTGTGTTCATGTGAGGCCGGAAATTATCCGACTTCCAGAAAAATAGTAAGCTTGTTATTCTTGAAACGAAAGAGATGAACTTAAAAAAAGAACCCATAATTTGCAGGATTTATAATACGATTCGTAAATGTGGGTATTCTACGAGTTCATGCTTTTGGTAGTAACTAGAATGAGAACGGAAAGTACGTGCATACTGTTAAAGCCTTTACAACTCGATCGCAATCTGCCCATGTCAAGATCATCAGCAGAGTCGGTCATTCAATTTAGGAACATCTTTTCTTCAGGTCACCAACGTGCAAATTGGCTCGCAACCATTTGGACCTCCCAAGAATCAAGACTGTGATGGAAAAGCCCGTTATTTTCCCTAAAATTTGTCACTTGTACAAATTACAAGGACCTCTCATTTAAGGATCTCACAAATCACCAAGCCATAGACCAACAATGCTTCTTGGATAATCCCATCCAAGCTGTCACTCAAATTTCATTATGAATTCAACACAAATTATACTATAAATAGGCAAATATCCAATCTTATAGGTTTGATGTACAAGTACGACACGTCCTGCTTTCATAATGACAATGGAAGGAACATGTGTCATCAATAAAGACATGTTCATGTAATTTTATCCATCACTTGAGCTTGTGCCCAGGTCCACCTCAAATTTTTTGTGATAAAAGGCTCGTTGTATCCATGGAACACTGGAGATGACTTCCATTGGGAAGTACATATAATGTTCATCCCTTCAATAATTTCACTGCTCGCTAAAGAATTCTAAAATTTCACTTCACACTATGACGGCCATGCCAACCAGTATAAAAGCAAGCCCCACATATCAACAAATTGTGCCAAGGGGGGAGGGAAACAATAAACAACATATATTTCAAACATTTGGCACTAGATAAACCAAAATAACAAAAAAAATCTTGCGTTAAGCACAAAGAAAAGGACTAGTGCCGAGAACCAGTATCAACAAGACATACTTCATGTCTTCCGCAGTCGGCTGTCGAAGATCCTTAATCTAAAGAAGGAACACAATATCTCAGCCACCTCGACCATCAACCTAATCATTTTTTTTATGGCTAAGAAAACTTACCGCTTACCAGGAAACCAGCTCTCTGGAAAGTAATCCTGGACAACCACATTTGCGCCCTGAAAAGTTTGGCAAGCTTTTGTTAACGGTGCAGGACAAAAGAAACCGACACCAACGCTCAGTGTGAACCTCTTAGGCCACGCTGTCGGTTACAGTTTATGAGGGTATCAGGAGGTAGAAAAGTGTATGCCTGGTTGTATGGATGCAAACGCTTTCCCTTCCCTTCTTCTCCCCCAACTATTTGCAAACAATTTTGCATTTGATAAATTATAAAGGTCATTCAATGTCTTCATGTCCCAGGAATGGCAATTCATTAGCAGCATTGCGCAGAAGGGAAAGTTTTCAGTACGCCGAGACACCAAACTAGTAAAACAATCTAAGTAACAATCAGTGAATTCTAGCTTATGAGACTTGGTTTTTTGAAGGGGGAAAAAAAAGGTCCCGAGAACCTAGCAGTCATTTGTATGCATGACACAGCTCAAGAACCCAGGAGACGCTAGGAGCAGTCCAGCCTTTCCTCTTATCAAAAAGGACATAAATTTTCAGCTTGAACCTTACCATCTACAGTTTAGCGAGCATATTATGTTGAGAAACGTGGACGATAAGATTTCCTAGTGGAATAAAATGGAATGGATTAGAACTCACCATCAAATTCACTCTAGGTCACTAACGGCCATAGGATCTCCCAAAATCGTCACGTTTTTGGTGCTCGAAATCACCATACACATCATGTGGCTTTGATGCTGGATAATCCTGACCAGGATATGGGTGCCTGCTCCTTGAATCCATAGGTAAATTGTTTCCTCCATAATGTGCATCCCTGGACTGGTTATATTCTGGATAAGCAGGTTGGGTATAAGCATTCTGCCGCACTTGCTGTCGACGTTGGGTATCAAGTTGAAGAAATTCTTCCCACTGTTTCAAGTGCAAGCCTCTCAAGTTTGCCAGCTTCTTCATGTAATTCTCTCTCAACTCCCTCACATACTGCATTGACACAAATATATATAATTAACTTTAGACAGGTGGCAGACGCCCTAGTTTCAAGAAAACATGGATAGTTTTAACAAATCAGTTGCAATATATGGGTACACAGGTCACTTCGTCTTGAAAGAACATCCTTTGAAGAGGTTATTTTATTCATAGATGCCCATTCTATATTTCATATGCCCAACAATTTTAAATGTCTACCTGTCAAGCATAATGGAAAATAAGGGAAATAGCGAACTCCACATGGCAGCCATATGAAAACTCAGAAAACCAGCAAGAGTAAAGCAACCAACAGTAGGGGAACATGGTAAAGGTAAGTGAGAAGAGTCCTCCAAAGCATAGTGACGGAGAATAGGTGGGGCTACAAGCAACTGATAACAATAACGGCTCACAGAACAGTTAAACCAAAAAAACAAATAGGAGATTTGCTTTTATCACTAAGGAATAATATAATAACTAATGACAATTGGTAGCTTTGGCGGCGTGTTTCAATTTTATGATTTAAGAGCTATCTAGGTCAATGTAAAATATATTTCTAATTTTCTTGTCATAGTTAGGTATAGTTAAGAAGGTTGATAGGTATATACATCTAGTTGCAGCAACGATTGACGTGTATAGATCATCTACAATAGTGAAGATGGTTGGTGATGTCTAGATGTGGTTATTGAACAGAGAGACATAGGTACAGTAGGATACACACATGGAGAATTCTTATAAAAAAAAAAAATTCTTTCCTTTTCAAGGTAGAGAGGAGAGACATGGAGGGGCCATTTTTTCTTTCCTCAAAATTCCCCTTTCTAGAAGGGTTCTTTAGTCCTTCCTAATGATCTGTCCAAATGTTGAGGACCAGGAGCAAAAACCACAAATTTATTTTTGGTAGCTGGGAGGGGGTTGGACTCGGGTGGGGTTGGCAGCGTTGCCTAATAAACTTGGAAATGAAAGAATTGCCCAACATTAAGAGCGCAAAGAATTTACTTTCTTTATGAATAAACCTTATCAGACAACTGAATGAAATCGTCACACGTGAGAGCATCAATTTGAAACAAATTAGTGACGGAAGTCGCCACCATGTCATCTCACCCACAGGCTTGCTCATTTCGCTAGCATGCGCCCTGAACACTAATCTAGTTCTTTTCTGATTTCATTTTAGATCCCATTATCAAGGATAAAACTAAATAAGAGTGGGGCCTATAGAGCTGCAGGGTTCCAGATATCCAATATCGGTTCAATACCACTTGGGGATTAGCCATACTGGAAACCAGAAATCAAGCGATATACAGAATATATCTGAACATATGGCCCCATGGCTGTATAAGATGATAATTCACTTCATATAAGTGTATAACAAGAATAATAACATCCGTTTGGCATTGGTAGGCGTATTATGGAGTGCCCGTTGTGCATTGCTTGTCCAACATGGACACGATATAAATTTTGGAGTGTGCTTCATAGATGATATATTATAGGACGACTTCAACCAATAACTAACTTATCTCAGCAATTTTGCAAGTGTTGTTGATCTTCAAGTTCCAATAAGGGGCTGCTTCGTTGCACACAAGTGGAAATACGATGCAACATTTGTTGCATGTAGCATTTGTTGTTCTAAGTGGTGTTGCAACCAATAACATTTGTAGCACCAATTCCAACATTTACATCAAACCAAACATTAAATCAAACATCGGAAATGATGTAATGGCGTAACATATGTTGCTTCGATTTACATTTACAACAAACCAAACACCTCGTAATTTAAGATATGGTGCTGGGTGAATGCCTGTTGATTCGATGGGGCAGGAGGATCTAACTTTCTTTATTAATGTCAATTAGTAGAATAGAAGAAGATTACCCTTCTTAGATTTGAATTACGGAAAAAAAATCCATATATGCAATAAAGTTTTTGTTATCATATTGGTAGTCTTTAATTTAACGCAGAGGATGAATCAAAAGCAAGGTAATTGTCAGCCAAAAAGTTTATTGAACAACAACAGCAACAAAGTATCTATCCCAAATTTCAAGCCCAACAATTTATTGAGCTTCAACAGAATTTGAGTGAGAGAAAAATATTAAGTAAAGAGGAATGACCTTTATAGAGAATGGAACTAAATGAATCATATATGCAATTCCAAAATTATTGGGGATAAAGGCAGCAGCGGTGGTGGTTGTACTAAAAAACAAAAGAAAGTTTACTTCATTTTAAGATTATACATTTTGGGACATCAAACTTGAACTCCTTGAGATAAGGTATTTTAAATTCTCAACAGAAGCATATAAGAAATCAGATTTTGATTATGAAATTAGATGTAATTCCCTATCATACTCTTTGTATTATGCTTGGTTTACGGATATTATATCTATTATACTAGCTTTTACAAAGAATATTCCACAATCAAAGAACAGAGATTTACATTTGGAATTTGACAAGCTATTAGACAGAACAAATATCTGTAATTGAGAGTGCAGAGACATGCCTCCAATATACAAGTCCTAAATCTAAATCACTAAATGTTCTAGTATAAACAAATGGGTTGCTGATTGGTTCTAAACAAAGACCTCCACAGTCTATATACAAAAATAAAAGAGAATACTAGTCAACATAAATTTTGCAGCTACAATATGAAGGAAACATTTTTTCGAGATAAATAAAGAGAATTAATTTAACAAAACTCCTACATTAACTTTATATTTTAGAAAGAAATGGCTGGTATAATGAACACAGACAACAGGGATGAGCCAGATTTCTCTTGTATTGCTACTACAAATAAAACGAAGATATTTTGAGTTTATAATGACTCCTATATTTGTTTCACTACTCAAAATGATAGACAAAACAAGCATAAAACCTAACCTTCATAAACTGACAACCACCAGAGTTACCATCACCAAAGATCTGGTGACATAAAGGTGAGAAACAAATTATTTGAGGAAGCTAACAGGTCACATCTTAATATTGGATGCAGGATATAACACTGGCCAAAACAAATTCAAACAAATATCTATATGCCAAAGCAAGAGAAGGCTAACCAGAGAGCGTTTTAGATCAAGATTGAATAACTCTATGGATCTAAAACAAAATAAGCCACAAAAAGCTTTAAGATCATGATATACCTCCCGATGTCTGTGGTTCTCTTCATCTTCTTCTTTATCATGGAATTTCCCAACTTCCAGGGCTTCCCTCTTGAATTCCATTTCTAACTCTTCCAAGGTTTGTGGAAAAGTGGGAAACTCAACCTTCTGCTCAGAACGGAAATCTGTTGCATACCTCTCCATATTCCAATTTTCAGTCTTATGCATTACAGTGTTCCGATTGTGACTGAACGAATTATAAGCATCCCCACCAAAAGTAGGGCGTGGTGGAGATCTGGAATGGGCTGATTGGCTTCTTGCTCCATCATTAGCATAAGCTTCGCGAAATGAAGAAAATGTAAGCAAAACTTCACATTTTCGGACACGCAACTTTTAAATATATATATATTATACTCAAATTACAAATGATGCCAGCAGAAACTGTAAGCTAATCCAATCCATAAAAACTTAACATACTCCCTCTAGACAGAAAATTCATTGGCGAAATCTGTCTGACCACAGCCACACAATGTTACTTCAAATTCGAACACAAAAAGCTTGAACTTACCTCTTCCTGCAAAATTCAAATCAGAATATTGATTTTATGATAACCACATTGATGGGGAAAAGAGGAATCACGTGTTTTCAGATCAAATGTATGTGTATGTTGCAAGAAATTACGTGAAGACCTTACCATGTGATGAAGTATTCCTGGACAGCTTTTGAAGGTCTTCACGTACTCGATCTTCAATTCCTCTTTCCTGACTACTGACCCTGCCATGGAAGCGTGGTGTATTCCCGGGGCTAGAGTGAGACCTTTGGGAATCAGAACGTCTATAGCGAGAACCTACAGGAGTGGGATCAGGGGATCTGGATCGTATTCTCTGTGAACTAGTAGAACCTTTATTTTTACCCTTATCGCCATCTTGTATAATTTTGTGCACAGCATCTACACCTTTAGCCAAGACTAACCTATCCTTCCCGCTTACAATTAGAAATTTCTCTTCCATTTTTAGTTTGCAGCCAACATCCTTTTCGATACGAGTAATTACTTTCTCTGAGAAAAGGTCCCTCACATGTTTGTCCCTTGCAGCTACTCTCTCCATAAAGTCTGCAGATTTTCGGCTTGCTCCAAGAGTAGATGGACAACCCTGCAAAACAAGAATGACATCTGCAGGATCTCAAAGAGAGGATGAAATCAAGATAGATGAATGCAACCAAAGGTTATAGTAGCTGTAGGTCCCAAAATAACTTTGGAAATTTCCTGCAAGTACATTCCACCAAATACATTTGAGAATATACTAGTAAAGCATAACAAGGGAACATCACTAGTATTTTATCAGTTACATGATTTCTCTTAAATGCATATGAGTGTCTACATTCATGATGTCCCGTAATTCCAGGCCAGTCATCACAATCTACACTGTTAAAGGTATCCAAAATGAATCGTAATCTGATGATATTTACAAGCAAATACTACATGTATCACAAGCATTCAACACTTAATTGTGGTGGGTGTGGAGGGTTCGCTGACTTTCCAGTTTTATGCTATATAGACTTCTTTGCCTTACTATTTACCTAATGTTTTAGTAAAAAAATACAATGGATTGGTTGCCTTGTTGCCAAATGGATCTTGGTTTTAACCAAGAGGTCTCGAGTTCAATTTCCCTTCTCATTATGCCTTACTTATAGTTAAACTAGTATATATGCACGTGCAATGCACGTATTTCATACAACGTGGGAAGATTAGTCCCTTAATTTACTACATGAAAAGAGTAGACAACATCCCCTTAATTTTTACTGATTGGGAAGAGCAAACAACCTTCCAATACGTAATTACCTTACTACCCATGTCAAATTTAATGAACAATTTTAATCAGTAAACATAGGTAAGGGCATTTTTGTAACAAAAAAATTTCACGTTGAAGCCTCAACTTTTCTTATTATATAGTAGTATAGATTTTAAATTATTCTCTTCATATGTTCTGTACAATGTCTCCTTAAAGTCCTAATTTAAGGTACTTCCTCCCCCACTCCCATGCACACACAACAGCCTCAAAAGAAATTGTGCTTAAGGTGCTTTTGCCCCCCTTCAAAAAAATTTCTGGGTCTGCCCTGACTTAATAACTCGATAAATTTATGCAACAATGTACTTTACGAAGGGTGATAATAAAACATTTTACAAGCGAGCAGCCAAGAAATTGCATTAGGAAAAGGGCTCATTAATATTGGGGTCAAATGTAAATAGAACAAATAAGTAAACAAAAATACAAACCCCAAAACTCAATAAATATTTAAAAGGCTTCTTTCACAAATCATGACATAATTGGTGTCAAGGTCTCCCTGGAATCATGAGGATGCCAACAAATTTAAAAAAAAAATGTTAAAGCGAAAATCTATGTATTTGCAAGTACTAGTAAACGTTTAAGATGTGCCCAACTAAACCCTTACAACACCCGACTAAAAGGTAACAGACCTAAAAAGGCCTCTTTATTTGGAAACATATCTACAAACATTAGAAGTTGATGGTAAATTCCTGGTGTTCTTTTATAGAGGACAATACCTGGGTAAAATGACCTGCTTCTCCACATATTTTGCAGATCATTTCTTCTTCTTTCCTTTTTTTTCCAGTTACGTTCAGTTGCCTTAGCCTTGGCCTCCCATACCCTGGCCTCTCTGCTTGTAAAATCAGTTGGCACAGCATTGGGATCTGGAGGCTCATCTTCCTCAGCAGAGTTATCATCAGCAAAAGGCCTTTTGTTCGCTGCATGCACTGCTGCACTACTGGCAGTTGGTTTAGGAGGTCCAGTATATTCCTTTCCATAAACTTCATTGAAAAGTTCATCGTCTATTTCTGGACTCGGATTCCTAGCCATCTGCAACTAAAAAGGATCAAATTATCGCATGCAATCTCAAAACAAACAAGGGATATTTTAGCAAATGCACCCATTCAAAATATAGAAACTAGCATATACCCCCATTTAAAAAAAATTAGCAAATGCCCCCATTCCTTTGTATGAAACAAATAAAAATTTAAGATATACCCCCACTATCTAACCAAAATTTTGGCTGATTTACAAAGGAATGGGGGCATGTGCTAGTTTTTTAAAATAGTGGGGGTATATGCTAGTTTCTATATTTTGAATGGGGGCATTTGCTAAAATATCCCAAACAAAAATTATAGAAATGAGCAAAAGTAAATGTGTCTTATAGTAGAAGCTCAGCACATTTTGAAAGCTGAATATGTTTCCTACATTTTGAGTAATTCAATTAATTATCATAATAGTTTTGTTTGAGGGAACAGGGAAGGGTGATGGCTCTTTCTTCTTTTGTAGGCACAATGATATAATGATAGACCTAGTACAGAATCATAAAAGAAGTCGAACGAGAAGAGCTTGCAGAGTTTACTAAATATAATGCAGACTGCACAGTGAGAGAGCTGGAAAGGAAGTGGACAAGCAACAGAGGACAGACAGGAAGAAGACAGAAATTCTCGCGCAATTATCCTCAGAGATCAATCGGCCAAAATCAACAGTATTGTATTAACAGCATTGTATTACATAGTCTAGAAACATGGATTATCACATATTTTGTAGTGGTGGAGACGAGTAAAAAGAAGCCGGGTGCCTCG
Source organism: Iris pallida (assembly GCA_029216955.1). Classification (NCBI taxonomy): domain Eukaryota; kingdom Viridiplantae; phylum Streptophyta; class Magnoliopsida; order Asparagales; family Iridaceae; genus Iris; species Iris pallida. Next base: position 14,025,466 of record JANAVB010028196.1, read on the forward strand.
ATTATAGATTATTCAAAGGAGAGGAAGAAATACAAGGGCAGCATGCAAGTCAACAAATATGTGGATGAGGGAGGATGCAGCAAGCACAGAACTGGTAGGACTGGTAGGACAATTGTTTCCCTCTTTTAACATAGTAAATCAAAAACAGACAGTCAAATTGTTCACCACCTTTGCAGATATTGCTGAATGATCTTCACATTGTCAAAGACATGTAGTTACTATGCACCAACATCCTTCTAAACTCATTACAGCTTCCAAGAAATGGCATCTAATAGAAAATAATTTCAATTGATGCTTCCAACATCAACTAAACAGATTCAAACTTCCAAGTTTCCATCCAAATAAATCAACATATGGCACTAAGTCCAGTCATCAAAAATTCATTTCAGCTTTAATAAAACGAGATAGGTGATCAACATCCAATAAGTAAATGACTCATTTCCCAAGCAGACATGCAAATACTGATTCAACTATCTATTGTTGAGTTTGGGCTAATCCATGATGCTCCTTCTCTACTTCTGTGAAGTCCCATTCATCTTATTAAAAAAATCTTGGCCGGAAATCCTACTTGAAGCGCTTTATCCTCTTAACCGACACCATGCCACATGTGAAATGGCAAATAAAAAGCAGGTAAGTTCTCAACCAACAAATACCAGTAAGAAATTAATATAAGGTTGCTTAACTTGTCCAAAATCTTCAGAAGTACTACATATAACAAGATATTGTTCTCATAATACCAAAACAACCGATTATAACTCTCTGAAAATAAAACTTAAAGAAAAGAACATCCTGGTGCAAGTGCCAAGCCTCAACGTCGCGCCAAAATATGTTGTTTGTTCTACTACATCGAATTTCAATCTTTTTAATTATAAAAAAATAGTACTTTTCAGAAATTAGTGTTAACCATGCACGATGAAGCCCAAAACTGGGAAGTACTCCATCCAAATACACGAAGAGCGTGCATTGGGCGTATAATAGCCCCGACATCCCCAATTTCCCATACAAATTCATGGTCTATGCTAGGGCTAGGGAAGATTAACAATTTATAATCTCTAACAATCAGTCTAATGTGCAGAGCTTGCGAAGTTTACTAAATAAACAAATATAATGCAGACTGCACAGTGAGAGAGATGAAAGGAAGTGGAACAAGCAACAGAAGACACTGAGGAAGCAAACAGAAAATACTGGCCCAGCTATCCTCAAATATTAGCGGTATTATATTCCCTTGTCTAGACCTAGAAACATGGCTTATCACATATTTCATAGTGGAGTGTTACCAGGGACGAGTAAAAGGAAACCGGATCCCTCGATTGTATGTCATTCAAAGGAGAGGAAGACACACAAATGTGTTAAAAAGTAACAATTATATGGAGGATGGAGGATGCAGCAAGCACAGAACTATTAAGATTGGTAGGGAAATTCTTTCTCGCTCTAAACATAGTATATCAGTAACAGACACCACTGCCAAATTGTTCACCACCTTTGCAGATTTTGTTGAATGCTTTTCACAGTATGCAGTTATCGCTTACCACGACTCATCAACATCCTTTTATACTCATGAAAACTTCCAAGAAATGGCGTCTAATAAAAAAGAACTTCAATTGATGCCTCTGTCACCATATGTAACAAATGACCAAGTAATGTTTCAAACTTCTAAATTTCCATCCAAAATATCAACATGGCGGCATCATCACTCATTTCTTCTTTAATAAAACCAGATAAATGACTCACTTCCCAAGTATTAGACATGCAAATACTGATTCCACTTTCCATTGTTGAGTTTGGGCCAATCAATGATACTCCTCTCTACTTCTGCAAAATCCCATATAGCTGATAATAAAATGTTGGCCAGAGATGCTACTTGTGGCGTGTTATCCTCTTGACCAACATCATGGCAAATGTGAAGTGAAAATGGAAAATAAAAAGCAGCCATGTTCTCAAACAGGAAATACCAGTAAGGAAGTGTTCCTTGTCAATAATTTGTTTCTTATAAATCAAAACGATCGATTCCTTCCTCTCTATTTAAAAAAACCATCCCGGTAACATCACCCTGCAGGCGCCAATATGTGCACAGCCTTAAACCCAATTTACGGAGTGACCGTTTCAGCGACTCAATAGTCGACCCCATATCTTCCAGAATGGGGGTGTCAAGCCTTACCAACACGCTAAACAATACTGTTTGTTCTACTACATTAAATTTCAACAACTTAACTATACAAAAATTAGTGCCGAATTCAGAAATTAGTGTTAACCATGCACAATGAATCCCAAAACAATCGGGAATTACTACATCCTAATCCATAAGACACAAAGTAGGCGCGCGCACCCAACTTCCCAATATAAAATTGTATGGTCTATGCTAGGGAAGAATAACAATTTACAAAAAATATTAATGAGTCTAAAATAATCAGCCAATTTCCCTTGGAATGTCATAACACAGTAATTATTTGGGTTTTTTCTCGAGAACTATTGCAAAATCTTAAGCGAATAGAAGTAAATTATATAGATCTTATCATCTTAATCGACTATAAAAATGACAGATTTCTTCGAAATATACTCAAGACTACAAATTTCATAGGAATAAACAAATGCCATAAATGCCGATTTTTCTCATGAACGATATACATACGAATACGCAGAGATGGAAAATTAGAGTTTTTGGAAGAAATTTCACCTGCAAAACTAGGGTTTATGCTATGTTTCTCTCTCCTCCCCTCCCTCCCTCCCTCTCTCTCTCTCTCTAATGGAGCGAGGAGAAAGCCCTAGCTTGGGGTTCTGGTCCTTCGCCAGTTCGGTCGCGTTCTCCGCCGTTGCAACACTTTTTATATATAATAAATTTTGTCGTGTGCGGTGCACATGGGTTATGGTCTTGTGGTTTCTATTTAGGGCTGTTATCTAGGTCCGATAACCCCAACCCGACCAGTCCCCTCAAAAAATTGCAACTTTTAAGAAGTTGGAAATGTTTACACGTACATATTTCAAAGGCTTAATTGCTAATTGCTACCCTCAACTATCACACTTTTTCAAATTGATACCCTAAATTTTTTTTTGTAACAACTTGATACCCAGATATTATTTTGGACAAAAATGCCCCTACCCCTAACCCTCCTTCCCCCCTGCTCGCTTGCCCCCCCCCCCCCCCCCCCCCCCCTCTGCTAGCTCCGGCCGCCCACCCGCCTGCTGGCTCCCCTCCCCGCTGGCTTCAGGCCATCCCCACCCCCACCCCCCCTCTCGCTCCGGCCGCCCGTCCGCTCCCGTCTCTCCCCTAGGGCGTGGCAGCGCGGGAGGAGGAGGGCTGGGGAGGGGGGTGCGGGGCGGGAGGCGGGGCAGGGGGTGGCCCGGAAGCGAGGAGGGGGGGGGAGGTTGGCCGGAAGCGAGGAGGGGGGGGGGGGGGGGGGAGGTTGGCCGGAAGCGAGGAGGAGGGGGGGGGTCGGCCGGAGCTAGCAGGGGGGGGGAGGGGGGGGGGGGGGGGGGGGGGGATGGCCGGAGTGGGGGAGGGGGTGGAGGGAGGGAAGGGATAAGGGCATTTTGGGGTTTTTTAAAATGTTAGGTATTAAGTTGAAAAAAAAATATAGTTGAGGTATCAATCTGTTACGAAAAAAAGTTTAGGGTATCAACTTGAAAAAGTGTGATAGTTGAGAGTAGCAATTAGCAATTAAGCCTATTTCAAACAACAACCTTTTTCCACATAAATATATGTATTATTGTAATAATAATTACTTAAATACAGTGAACTTTGTTTTTGTGCTTATATATTAATAGAAGTTGCATGTGCATTTGTTTTTGTGCTTATATATTAATAGAAGTTGCATGTGCATTGTAATTTTTGTTTCTGACTTTTAAATGTAGACTTTAAAGACAAACTTTATTTTGAAATAGTATACAATATTTGAAGTACATTTATTTTAGGGTGCTGCTATTAGCGCTCCTAAAATATTATTTGGCACTTCTCTCTAATTTTTTAACATTCAAATTTCAAATCTACTCTTGCACTAAATATAGTATTAATTTGTGTATGCATGGAGGGAGAAGTGTATGATGACATTTCAGAAGTGCCAATAATGTTAATGCATGAGTAGATTTGAAATTTAACTGTTAAAAAATTAAAGAGGAGTGACCAATGATATTTTAGGAGTGTTAATAGCAGCACCCTTATTTTAAATGTAAACTAGCATGTGTGTAATTAATAGTGGTTAGTATTTATCTCTACTCTTATAATGAGGCTTGGAAATATTGAGCCGTCTAAAAAGAATTACAACAAAAAATAACTTTCTATCTTTTCTTCCACGCGTTCATGCACGCGCGCCCACACACACACACTCATATATATATATATATATATATATATATATATATATATATATATATATATATATAAACTAAATTTAATTTAAAGAAAAAATATTTAAATTATTTGACAAATATTAGTTCAAATATATTTAAATATTTGGATTCAATATTATCATAAAATATTTATTTTGCGTGCAGCGCACGTAAATTTACTACTGTTTAGGGGTGAGCATATAACGGTTGGAAACCGAAAATCGAACCAAACTGAAATATGACAAACGATTCGGTTTTTGGTTATAGGTTCAGTTTTCGGTTTGGAGATTTAAAATTTTGGAATATCGGTTCGGTTTTCGGTTCTTGGTCCGAGTAACCGAACCGAAAACCGATTAAAATTTAATAATTTACCAAAGTACCCTCAATTTATATATATTAATGTTTTCGCTAACCCTATCTAAGCGCACTCTCTCCTTTCATTATCTGTTGGCTCTTGTCGCCGCTTCTTTAATCGCTCTCTCTACACTCAATCTATATATGCTAATATTTTTTCACTATCTGTAATTTTAATAATTCATAAATGCAACAATGTCATTTTTTTTAAGATTTGTTATTTAAATTGGCTCATTTGCTAAAATGTGAAGCCACGATCCATTGGCTGATGAAATCAAACCTACCGAAACCGAACCGAATTAATTTGGTTCAATTTTGTTCGGTTTTTTTTTTTCAAACAGTTCGGTTTTCGGTTTTAATAAATACGGTTTACGGTTATTTCAGTTTTTATATATTTGGTTCGGTATGAGTCGAACCGAACTGAAACGTTGCTCATCCCTACTAGTGTTAGTAAGGAGGTTTGTAATTTACATATTTTGTTCCTAGTTAATTTAAGCATTATATACATATTTTACACGCGCATAAAAGACTTATGTGCATTAGGGTTAACATCTCTCTCTCTCTAGTTTCAAAATTCACAAATTAAGCAGCTAAGAAAGAGAGAGAAGGTCACATATTTATAGGGAAGGTTCTCTCTTACCCCTACGAACGTCCATACCCTGTCACACCGACCTGTCATATCAGTCTGCGCACAATACTGATTTGACAGCGTCATACCGATATGAACACACACAACCTGCGACAGCTCTAACGGCACCAAACCTGTGGTCTGCGCACGCAACCACAAAATCCACCGAGTCCCATGCACCGAGAGTCATACGCATATGGTATCACACCCACAGACTCGTGCCTACAGCCTCATGGTCAATGCCATGCGTAGACAGTCATGCACATAATGTCGTGCACATAATATGCCACTTATGATGTCATGCGCATAAAGCCGTATGTTCATATAATCATGCGCACATTATGCCACGCGCATGAAAGCTACATGCATAACATTCAGTCCAAAATTCTCTTTAGTGGCATAACATAGTTGTTTCCATGGAGTCTTGGATCCTTGTCCTCTTGGAGAATTAGCCCACACCCCTCTTGGAGAGTTTATATATATTAATATTTTTGCTAACCCTATCTGAAGGATAACACGAAGTATAAAGCATAACACAACACGAAGTATAAAGCATAACACGTACAAATAAGAGCTAGGAACTAAAATGAAATCGTAGAAAGCAAACCTGACAAAGCTACTTCACTGTCAGCAAGAACACAAAGAAAAGCGAAAAAGAACACAATTAGGGTTACATAAGATGGAGCACAAGTCGCATGCCAGTGTTGATAGCAAGAACTATGAAATACGAAATATCAAACAAATTTGATCAAAGTCGAGCTGCAAAGATAGTGATACGTTTGTCAACGTTCAACCAAATATATTTCCCGTCCAAGGATTAGGATTAAAGCTTGTCAGTATCATGCAACCAATTCTCAGAATACAAAATCCATTTTACATCACGAGTTCCCTGGAGTTTATCAAATGCCAACTGAAACAATAGCTACAAAAACGCTTAATTTGACTAGGACATACTTCAAGCATCAGATCCTCAGCACGCGATAAATTGATGCTATATTCTTTGGTGTACGTATGTTGCACAACTTAAAGACGGAACAAGGACCAGGCAAGTAAATGACATAAGCAACAAGGGGCCACTTTTAAGAATATCAAGTTGCTTAAGCAGCTTGTTTACTTCTTCGCTGATGAACATCCCAGTTATACACCCGTGCAATCGTTACCTGCACAACAATGATCATGTAAGTCGTGTATGAAATATATCGAGGAGAAAGATTAGGTCGTAGTAGTTTTCTATGCATTCAACAGTGATGAAGTGGAGCTTAATTATTCTATACATTACAAGAAACAAATTCTCAAGGCCCCTAATTTCCTTCAACGTCTAATATCTAGCGTAATTATTCTATAAATTACGAGAAACAAATTCCCAATACCCCTAATTTCCTTCAACGTCTAATATTATGCCGTCTAAAAAAGTCTTCTATTGCCGTTTTGTATAAACAATCTAACATATGTAATTTACCTGTGTAATCGTCACTTGGTCTCTTAGAAACTGCAAATCAGCAACAAGGACCTCTAAACTGGCTTTAGCATTTTCCAAATTCTTTCTGAGAAGGGCTTCTGCCTGAAAAAAAAAAAAAAATCAATGAACGATTCACTCTCTTTTCCTGGATCGACAAAGGAACGTCAACAATCAAAATGTTTTCTTAAAAACCCACTTCTTCAAGAGAATACTCTAGCATGACATTTGCTCCCAACCAAAGACACACCGAGTCGGTGTCCTCAATCCGTGTCCGCGAATAGATTCCCTCTGAAACTTCAAAATCAGCAACTAATGCCTGCATGCAACATTGAAGAACTGATGGTATGAAACAATGAAACTGTGAGCAATATACAACTTACAAGTTTGGACTCCAACAGAGGGAAGGGGAACCTCAGTAAAGTACAGTTTCTTTTAACTTTCCATACAGAGAGCAAAGCAATCTAATGAAAATAGTCCATGCCACATGGTTGTGTTTCCTTAAGTAAATGACACGACATAGTAATCACAGTAGAAAAAAGGAAATGGGGTGTTAAGTTATTCTTTTTTTGATATGCCTCTGTTCAGCTGGTTTTTTGGTTTTGCACAACCCCTAGTTTATACCCATAAAAAACATATCATAACATACATCTTCCAAAATGTTCAGGTGCGTCGAAAGTGCATGCTCTAGGAGCCATCGTCCATTTACTTTTGAGGTTATTGTCTTTGAATTCAGCTTGTCTTTGAATTCAGCTAACATGTTTGGTCTGGGGAGTGTGTTAGTGTCCAAATGGGGGAGACAGCAGGGGACCATGCCAACACCAACTCCTCGCTGACCCATTGGATTCCCAGATTATCCTTTGGCAACTCCAACTATCTTAATTCTCCAGCCCCCATCAAAAGACTAAATCGAGCTGACCCTAACCTACAATACTTGTAATATCACCAAAATTTGACATGGATCAATGAAGAACAAAAATCGGAAGCGAAGTGTAGGGGGACGGAAAGAATTTCTTTTCTTTAAGTAGATATGCAGAAATCAAAAGGATAGTGTCTAAAAAAAGAGAGGGTAGTGTCTGTTCTAGAAAAGATTGCCTGGTTCTAGTCTTCTAGATACTCCTTTTTTGCCCATACAATGGGCCATAGGCCCGTGGCAAAGCTGGTCACAATTGGACCCAACATTTTACCATAAAAAATTTGATCTACGATCTAAATAATCAGGGGTAGGTGGGGTGGGCGGGGGTAAGATATAGGATTAGTTAGTGTCACTAAAAATAACTTAAATGCCCATTTCTTCTTAGTTGTTAGATGGAAAGAAGTGGGAGTGGATTTCTAGTTTTAGAAGAAAGGTGGACACCATCTCAGCAGTGGAGTTGGATACAAATCTGTCATTACGGCAGAAAGCAATTTTGGGAACAGATGGCAAACAAATACTTAAGATTGATATTTTACTATTATAATTAATGATTCATCAATCATCATTTTGGAACTGAGTCACGTTGAAGTGGTTGAAGTATACTGCTCATAGGATTGAAGTGATGTTTAATGCTTATAGGCAACATGGTGATCATAGGATACCCTTGAAATTTTCATGACATGTATAAGGTCGCCCATGTTTTATGGGTAAGAAATGTTGAAGAAACTCAAATTGTTAGGGAATCAAGAAACGCGTCCAGAAAATAAGTATAAATGAAAGAACATGTATGAACGGCAATATGTTAAAAAGATAGGATAAGGAAATAAGTACCTTTGTTAGAGGTTCAAGGTGGTGTCCTTGAGGATATATGAGAGAAACCAATTAATATGGTTGGTACATGTGCAAAGGAGAACAACGGATGTACCAATTAGGAGAGGGAGGACCTTAGTTAGAGAAGCTGATAGGACTAGGGTTTGACCTAAAAAGTGTTATAAATATCAGATTAAACAGTGATTTTGTAGGTCAGACCGATGTATCAGATGGTCAATAGGTAAATTTTGAATTAGACCCAGAAAGTGTTGTAAGGATCAGATTAACCATTGATTTGGTAGGTCAGTCCGCTGTATCAGATGGTCAATTAATAAATTTCTAAAAACTATCATACTTATAATGAAATCATGTAACAGAACATTGGACCCAAATGAACATGGATAGAGGCTGTGAAAGAGGACATGATATCTGCTAATTTTAACTAGGATTGCCCTTAATGGAGAGAATGTAAGAAAGGATTCAAGTAGACGGAACAAAAAATTGGGATAAATGAGTTGTTTGTTTCTGTTGCTTACTTCGACCAAAATTCTGGGCTTCTTTTGTTAAGTCTTCTGGATAAGTGATCCATCAGGTACATAATTGGATTATCTATCTGAATGTGTGAGTAGATTTAGATCACCAGGAGTAAAAGAGTGGAGAAGTCAAGTCCAATTAGTTTAGAGAGGAAGCGGAAGAAAAGAAAAGGAATGAAAAAGAAAAGAGAAAATAAAGGAATCCTAACCAAGGTTCACAGTATAGGTATCGGAATCGGTATCGGACTATTCCTACGAGTATTAGTATCGGCGATACCGGTAGTATCGGCGTTTCGGATCGGAGTATCGGATTTTTTGGTATCGGAAAAAAATAATTATTAATAAATTATTTACATTGAAAAATATATTTTATACATTTAGGCATAATTTAAGTATTTTCAGTGTTATTTCGTAGTACTTTTGAAATTAAATAACATTGTAATCACCCTTAGCGATTGGTTTACATATAATAGATTGATTTTCTTCTTTTACATGTTTTTACAATCTTATTATGCTTTAAACCCTTGATGATTTGTCTTTTTCGTTTAATTTTCTTTGCCGAATTGACCGGAAAAGAGACCCTCAATGTTGGTATCGGTAAGTATCGGGTATCGGATCGGGACATGCCAAACCGTATCGATATTGGCCGATACTTTAAACCATGATCCTAACTACTATAAATTTTCCTTCCTCTCTCAAAAGATGGTGATATTTTATTTTCTCTCAACTCTCTCCATCTCTCTCTTCCGATTTTTCTCCCTCCCCCAAAATCTCTCTTCTCCTTTTCTTTTTCTTCCCAAGTTTCTTACTAACCAAACAGTCAAAATTTTTTTTTCCTTTTTCCTTTCTTTTCTCTTTCTTTTTCATTTTCATTTTTCTTCGTCCCATTTCTTTCAAACCAAACACAACCTTAATGAACAAACTGCCACAAGCATTACAATTGCATAGTTATCATCACCATCCAAACTAGGACATTTTGTAGAAAATAAAATAGGAGATATAATACAGGCCAAACTAGTCTGCATAAGAATATTGCTGGCCTGGAAAAGTTAAAGACATTTTGTAGAACTTAAACAAATATAACCAAGAAGTAAAACAATCCTCCTTGATCCAGATAATATCTTAAAAAACACATTAAAATGATCGCCACAATATGTTAAAATGTCTTGAAATTAACAGGCTAATGCTTTAGGATCTGGCAATTTTCCTCAGCACTCAAAGAACTAAGTATCTATCACATTATGCAATTTATTCCATATCTAATGTAAAGTTAAGCTTGAAGAAACACGATTAGCTACAAAAGACGAACCTCGCCAGTACCCTTCTTGTCTTGTAATGTGGCAACAATTTCTGAACACTTCTCAATATCGGGTATCTTTGCCTGCAGTTTAGAAGTATAAAGCACTTATAAGTGGAAATATTTATCAGAAACAAATGAATAAAGGTTTTAACTTATAGGATGGAGATAGCTCTCACTAGAACAAGCAGAGAAATTTAATTCATAATTGGTATTTTTCCTAGTTCACACTTTCTACATAAGATATCTGTTAACAAAGAAGTATGTAGGAGAAAGCTAAGAAGAAAAAAAAGCACCTGAAGATCCCTTTGCTGAGCAAGAAGCTTCATTTCAACTATCTTGTACTGCTGAAGTCTGCCAACAACACAACAGTTTATATTCGATGGGATCACCCACAATATATTTAAGGAAATTACAACAACAACAAAGTCTCTATCCCAAACTTTCGGGGTTGGATATATGGATACTTTCAAATTTTAGCTATAACAATGTTAGCAATTACTATATCCTTCTGTATGTTTCGATCACTGTGTCTAACAATTTGACTGAAGACAACCAAATAGTTTTCACTATTGTTCACCATGATCAGAAAGAGGTTTTTTAAGCCAGCAATATCAAAGAGCAGTATGGCATCATTTAGAATCTTCTTCAAGCTCTCGCTTCTTGATACACAGTAGCAAATCCTACTCTAGTTCAGATAAATCTAACAAATTATGTGAGAAGAGAAACCCGTCATAAATAAACCCATTAATACTTCATTGTTATAGCTATACCCCTTACATAATTCCACCAAATGAAACATGCCCAACAAAGAAGTATTTAAAACCCAATGCAAAATACTCTTAATTCTGACCAAATCCATATAAAACATCCTATATACGACTCAAACACCTTCCTGATCTCCCTCTAGGGCTTTACCCAACTTCATACAACAACTGAAGCCAATGAATAAAAAGCAAATACAACTGATGAAGATAGGATCACATGACTATGGACAGATGCATGAGATGCTAGAAAGATAAAGTAGCCCCAACCAAAACTTGAAAACATTATTTGCATAAATCTTTCAACACCTCCCCCCCCCCCCCCCCCCCCCCCCCCCCCCCCAACCCCCACGCACACAAAAAGAAAAGAAAAAGCTCCCTTACTAAGAGTCAAATTAAACTCTGACTAAAGCCATTCCATAGAAGAGTTATACAAATCTATGAAATTAAATATCAATATAAACTACAACTCCAACACTTTCCCTGATTGAATCTCAGGTCATAACAGAAATATATCTAACATAAAGATAAGTTGCCCAAAGAACATAGTTACCACTACCTGAATTCTCGTAAGAAAAACAGTTAGGTTCGGTAAAATCTCAATAAAGGAGCTCCACAAGAAGGGCAGTTAGAAGCTCAATTATTTATCTGTTGGCTTCGCTATTAGGTTCACCTGTAGTACCCTTGGTTGTCAAAGGCGCACCTCGGGCGTGCCTAAGGCGTGCCTCGGAGCAAGGCACAGCATGTGCGCCTCGCACTTCTCTAGGCGAGGCGCATTTCTCCGGGCTCACCCAAGGCGTGCCTTAGGTGCGCCTTTCAGCAAGGCGCAACAATGAAAAGGCGCGCCTTATGTATTTTTTGTTTTTTACCCAAAAAATTGAGACATGGAGATGGCCCTTAACTCATACAAGTGGTAGGGAGGTAGCATTTCCATGGTTGCCAAAGTTGTCTACAGTTAAACTTGAAAAACTAAAATTTACTAAAAGCGTAGTATGAAAAATACAAATTCTTGTTAGTTTTATTGAGTGTTATTGTTGATATGCTAGTTCACTTGGTTATGTTAACATGTTTTTGTTGGTTTTAATATGTTATTTGATTTTATTTCTCATGTTACTAATTTATTTATATATATTTATATTATTTTTTATTTTGCACCTCACTTCACTCGGGCGCACACCTTAATTGCGTCTTGCGCCTCGGGCGATATGGACCCTTTGCGCCTCGAGTGCGCCTTGCGCCTTTGACTACCTTAGACTAGTACCTCATTAGCTAGGAAGTACGATCACACGAAAATAGGTCTGAATCTGTGTTCGGTATTAAATCAATGTATGCTGGTCCTGCTGGATCAAACACAAAAACACCAAAACATGTATTGCCATGCCAAAATAAGGGTGCCGTGTGCATGTCTTGCATTTTGACTTGTCTTTGTGGTGTGTATCCAATTCATTGTCTGCAGTTAGATCATTTATGTTGATCCATTGTTGTGAACTTATAAACTTAGGTACTATATTCAAATCAATTCATTGAAACCTCTCAGATGCCCTTCATTTCAGAAGCTTCAATTATTAACCATGGCTATTTCAATACGCACATTCATTATTAGCTCCTCGTCTACAGGTTGATGCCTACCTTTGCATTAATCAATCTGTAAATCCATTGGACTTCCATATGTTAACAAAATCATCTCAAGGTGTTCCATTCTGTATTACTTAAAGGCATTCTCTGAATCCTCAAGATGTTACCAAACACTTCTTTCATCAATGAGATCCACATGTTCCATGAAACCTTGAGGTGAATTCTATACGTTTTAGACCATCTCGATATAAAAGGGTGTTCTAATGTCACAAAGCTCCTGCTTACGAAGGATCTAGAAAAGGTTAAGATGTATGCTTACCCTCATATATATGGAGACAACGTTATCGCGACTCGAACCTACATCCTTCATAATGCAAGCAACAAGCAAGCCTTACGCTCCCACCAGACGCCATCTTTAAAGTTTAAACCACGCAGATATCCATTGCATAATGAAGAAAGCTCAAGATTTGTAACCCGCAAGTCTCACCACAACTATATGGTAGGATGACTTACGTAAAACAACGAGGCTTATTGGAATAATGTAATTATATAAGCATCATGACAGCTCTAGAGTTTCGATATAGTGGGACTTTTACATGGTATCATGGTCATGACGCTATTTAAGCGATTTTTTAAAAAAATATTGTTGCTAAAATCCAGCTCTCGACCCACAAAAGGAGAGGCTAGGTATATTGAAATACAATAATAACATCAGTCTCATCACAGCTCTAAAGTTTTTGTATAATATAAGGATTTTAACATGGCAACAGAGGAACCCATGTTCAAATCTCGTGAGGCTCTCTAGTTTAAGCATATTTCAGAAAGAAAGAAAAAAAGACTATGTTGCTGTACAAATCCAACTCCCAGCCCAATAAAAGTAGGCATTCAACCTATTGGAACATATTGAACTAATGTAATAAGTTAATAACCCTCAACTCTTATTGTAGCTCTAGAGTTTGGTCATAGTGGCAGTGGACAGGGACTTTAACATGATATCTAAAAAACACAAGTCTAAATCTCGCGCAGAGCACTATTTTATGCGGATTCTAAAAATTATATAGTTGGGCAATCCAACACTCAACCAAAAAAGTAGGCATTCAACCTGCAGGGAATATATTGGATATAAAACCCTTGTCATAGATCTAGATTTTTGGTATAGTGGCACATTATTCAGATATTGTCATTTGTGAGTATGCTACGTCAAGCCAATTCTAAAATACCGTAGCAAGAATCCAGCTCTCAAGCCACAAAAACTAGGCATTCGACTTGGGGGGCATACTGGAATAATATGATTATGTAACTCTCAACCCTCATCACAGATCTAGTGTTTTGTATAGTGGAAGGGACTTCAACATGGTATCAAAAGAAACCAATGACAAACCATCTTAAGTGGATTTAAAGAATTATACCACCAAGCGAATCCAGCTATTGATAGACTAAAAGTACTCTTTTGACCTGTTGCGGTGTATTGGAATAATATAATTATATAACCCTCAACCCTCATTGCAGCTATAGAGTTTTGGTCTACTGGCAAGAGCTTTAACATGATATCATAGCAACCTTGCTTAAAAATCTCATTTGCCGCATTGTTTTAAACAGATTCTGAGAATGCTATTTTGTGCAAATCCAGCTCTAAATGAACAGAAAGTTGGTATTCGACCTAGGGGGCGTATTGGAAAAATATAGTTACACAACCCTCAACCTTATCATATCTCTAGAGTTTTGGTATAATGGCAGGGGGGTTTATGGGGTTCAAGAATATTCAAGAACATATTTATGTCCTTTCAAGTTTCAACATAGTTCAAAGCATGTGTCGGCGCCGTGTCCGTATTGGAAACAACATAGACACTCCAAAAACGCACCCATCCATCCTAAAATAGGTGTCATCTCTGTGTCCCCGTGTCCGTATTTCTTCATACTGTATCCGTGTCGATACAACATAGTTAATTGCTACTGGGACTAGAGACCCCCAAATGCGAACGTACAGATCCCTAGCCAAATCATAAATGGCGAAAATTTGCGTTTTCTCGATCAAGATCGGAACTTTATCCATGGGATCGCTTCGGAATCAGGCGGAAGAGCTGGCAACTAATAAAAAAGAGGAGGAAAGAAGAGACCTTTCTTGGAGAAAAGCGAGGGAGGTATTGACGTCGAGTCCGGATTGGGTCAGATAGGTCTGCACGTCCTCCACGAAGGAAGCTCCGGGAATGCCCCTCCGGTCCGACGGAGCCGGAGAGGAGGAAGAAGAAGAAGCCGCCATTGGAGAGTTTGGGAGAGAAGGAAGAACGAGGGTTTTGTTCAAAAAGGAAGCATTTTATTTTGGGTGGTAATCTGATAGTTTACTGTTTGAGAGTTTACTAAGCTAGGTTCTTTTGCACGAGTGACTCACGTGATGCGAGCGACACTAGATTTTTCTTAAGCAAATTAATTCATTTTCTATTAATCAAATTGTGTAGTCTCTTTGTTTCCTATTAATAAAATAAAATTATCAAAATAAATTTTATGAAAAAATATATATTTATGACTCCATAAACTAGGGACATCATTGGAGTTTTAAAAAAAACATATAGAGAGCATCCTAAATTAGGACCAATGCATTACAAAATTTATTAAGGGACATTACCATTTTTACAATTCTGAGAGGACTGTAGAATTTTTGGCAGTCACTGTTATGTTTAGGACTGACAATTTTTTTGCAGTTATGAAGACAAACTTCTCTGCCTCAGAAATGCACAAGACAACAACAATTTTGACTCTTCAGAATTGCAGAAATTGTTATGCCCTTAATAAGTTTTGTAATACCTTTAGCATTGCTCTAAACACGCCACAGAGAAGAGATTAATGCAATCAGTCACCATCTTCATTCAGGCTCAGGAGAACATCAACTCAAATTCAGCAGGTAATATTCATTCTGATAAAAAGCTTGAGGACACTCTGGAACAAAGGAGGGTGATCATGGATTGTAAATCAACCTTAGTTATGATATTAATGGCATCCTTTTTCTAAAATCTTTCTGGTAACAAACAAACCATGTTTGGTTCCACATTGGGAAAGAAAGTCTGTGTTTGAATGCCAAAGGAAATGGGTAGAAAAGAAAATTGATTCCAAAGAGAAAGAAAAATAGAGGAAAAAATGGTTCCCCACCAACCCAAAACTCAAGGATTCACTTCCCCCCAAGCATTCACATTTGACACTTTCAAACACCAGGTAAAAAATTGATTGAAATTGTAATTGTAATTATAATTTTTCAAAGGCAAGAAAAGAGCAAAGAACCGATTTCCTTTCCATTCCTACACGCAAACCAAACACGGCCTAGGGAACAGGATCCGACATTAAATTATCCATTTCAGCTGACAGAATGCTACTCTCTGATTAACTGATCATAATTCAGGCTTCACATTGCTCATTGAAAAGCAGTGTTATTTCTTTAACCAAAATTAGCAGAGTATAAAATTGGAATGGAATAGATTGAAATTAGCCGAAAGAGCAGTGCAGAAACAAACAGCAGGCAGTAAGGACACTCTTCCAAATGATTGATCAGGGATTGAAACCATAATCCCTGAACAATCATGCTACCCTTCCGAAGAATGCACAACAATTAGAAGCAAAATACTTGCATTTCTTCACATTCATTGTGGATGGGACAAAATACAAAATTATTCCCAGTAGAAAACTGGAAGCATTCTTTTTCCCCATATTAAACAGTTTAAGTAGTACACCTGTAAGAATCTAAATTTATTACATATTATATATAATGTAAACCAAGAGAGGTGTAACAAACCTGACACCTTCCAGATTACAAAATTACATGGATAAATGAAAAAAAAAAATGACATTTTTCGCTACTTTCTCCAGAGGGGAACACTTCATTTTGCCACACTGAGCCGTTCTGGATACTTCTCTGCCAATGGACCAAAATCTCCCAACTTTTAAGAAAAGCAAGAAAACATCGGCTTTTAAATCAAAAGAAAATTTCACATAACTTA
This sequence comes from Iris pallida, assembly GCA_029216955.1. NCBI lineage: Eukaryota > Viridiplantae > Streptophyta > Magnoliopsida > Asparagales > Iridaceae > Iris > Iris pallida. The sequence goes on from JANAVB010028196.1 coordinate 14,042,108, forward strand.
GAGAGGAGTGATACCCAGACTAATCTTCTTGTTACACCAAAACTACGGCCAAAGTCAGAATCTCCAGAATGCAGTCTTGTCTATATCAAGACAATCTTGAAATTGGTCGTCTGACATCATAAACTGAATTTATCTTCTTGATTGGGGATAACAGGATCTTCTTCATGTGTACTCAATGTTCTAAGGCACTTCGAATTGACAATGGAGATCCATGTCTATGACCTCGAGACATTTGATCATAATTTAGGAATAGAACTGTAACTGTTATGTCATCATGGAAATGTCGACGAACCTTCTTGTCAATCTTCTTTAAGTCTGAATACCTCATCTCCCGCTTTCTAGCTGCTTCTTGGAGAGCAGCTTTTATGAGCGTTTTTGCACTTCCCTGCAACAAAAAATGTTCAGTGATGGCAAATGTACTGATTCTACTGAAGTACAAATGGTGCAAGGGAAGTATGATGTGTGTACAGTACTACAGTGTACTTTTTACAACAAGAAACAAATGTTGACGGGAAAAGTTTGTTTTTTTCTAGCAACCCAGTTTTTCTATTTAGTTTATTTATTTTCGTCAAACAACAGAAATGGTGCAAGGGAAGTATGATATCTGTAGTTTAATACAGCAAGAAACAAGTGTCGAGGGGGAAAAGAGAGTACATTTTCCTAGTTATCCAATTTAGATAGTATAATCACACTCTCTTTAGTTTTTTTTAAAAATAAAACATCACAAAGAGTAAGTAACAACTATGAAGTAAGCTGCTAGTAAGTGATGGCTCTAAGCTCTCAAAATAATCATCCATCGCAAGGAAACATGCAAGAATTTGAGCAGTATTGTAAAAGGCTCTGTGCACTCCTAGGCAGGCTGCCTCGCCTCATCGCCTGGGAGTGACTAGGCGCACCTAGCCTCGACCAAAGAATAAAAGCATCACTTGAGCAGTTTGTCAAATACCATTTTCATAACACCTTTCGTCACTTTTGTAGCTCATGTTCGGCTATCCAAATATGTTCTATATCCCTAAAACCTCATCAAACTTGAGTTTTAGACAATAAACTAAAGAAAAAAGAGTAAAAAACAAGGCTTAATTGTAACTTGATACCCTCAACTATTCATGTTTTTCAACTTGATACCCTGAACTTTTTTACTCAACAACTTGATACCATCAACTATTTAATATTTTTAATTTAATACCCAAAATTTCAAAAAGGACAAAATTACCTCTCTCCTTCACTTCCTAACCGAACCCAACCCCTCCCCCCTCCACCATGTTGGCTCACCACTCCCCCACACCCACCCCACCCCGTACAGCAACCCCCCCTCCAGCCAGCCACCCCGACCTCCTTGCGGCCGTCCCCGCTCCCCCCACCCGGCAGCACCCCCCCCCCCCCCCCTCCCCCCTCCAGCCACTCAAACCCCCAATAGTGTGGACAGAAAGAAAGAGAAAGATGTTGCCAACAAAAATAAGAGCCAGAAGACCCCAGTGAAAGACCAAAAACATGAGAGAATTAGAGGTAAAATTGATGGTATGATATTCATGTGTAATGCTAAGACCAAACCAAATTTGCTTCCGCTGCATAGTCATGGAGCTTCCTCAAAGCAAAAAAGATATTGTGGCTACCATCAAGCCTGGTCTGAAGCTTTACCTGTATGATTTTGATGCAAAACTTCTGTATGGTATTTATGAAGCAACATCGGCTGGCGGGATGAAACTTGAGCCAGCTGCATTTGGTGGATCCTATCCCGCACAGGTTCTACTTTCTTGTTCAACATTCGTGTTTACATTTCCCTTCAAGTAACAATATAATGAAATTGAATGAAGTAATGTGGAGTCATTCTTATCCAGCCACCGCCTGCCCCTCCTCTCTCCGGGCGCGTGCGGTGGCTGGAGGGGGGGGGGGGGGGGGGAGGGGACGGATGGCCGGGGGGGCGAGCGGGTTGCCGTGGGGTCGGGAGGAGGCGGACGGGTGGCCGGAGGGGGGCGACGGGGTGGGGGGGATGGGGGAGGGAGTGGGAGTGGGGGGGGGGGGGGGGGGGGGTGTAGTTTTAAGTTTAGATTAGGGGTATTTTTTTTTCAGGATATCAAGTTGTTACAAAAAAAAAAAGGTTTAATGTATCAAGTTAAAAAACTGGAATAGTTGAGGGTATCAAGTTGCAATTAAACCAAAAAACAATACCAAATTACCAATAGAAAGCAACAAGTAACTTAACAAGTATGATAAAAGATAAATCGTTCAAATGGAAAAACAAACATAACATAATCAAAGAGTCAATGTTCCATGTTGCTAAATCACTTAACGAATCCTTCTTTTTCATACTCAAGCATCCATTATTCATCTTCATCGTCTTAGTCTAAGAGATCATCGTGAACATTATCATCAATATCACCATCGAAAATAATATCTTAATCCTACTCAATTTCTTCTTCTTTTTTCGATTTATGTTTATGAACTTATAGTGTTAAAACTTTAAAAAGAGATTTAAAACTTAAGCATGCAAGTTTAAAACCAATAAAAAACAAAATAAATCCATAAAACTTATAACCAAATAAAGTCCAAAAAGACAGCAAAAAACAACCAACACACCTAGGCGGATGCCTCGGCTCGCCTACTTAGCGCCTTTCTCGTCTAGGCGTCGTCTACAAAAGATACGTCGCATGCGTTTGGATTGGATGGAAAAACATTCTCTCGCCTTTGAGGAGCCTAAACGCGCCTAGGTGACACTTTTAATAACATTGAACTTGAGTGAACAAAAAGGTGTCAGCATCCTCTCTAATTCAATGTAGTGCACGAAGGGCAGGCACAAGGACTAACAAGTATGATTACTGCATATAAAACACCCACTGCCCTTACTGGTTTTTTGGGGTATTAATTATCTGCCTAACCATCATGATTCAAGACCCAGTATCCAAGCACACAATCCCATAAATACATAAATTCCAGCATCACTGTAATTCTTTGCCATGCTAAATTAATTTCTTAGTTGCCATCATCCTCGTCATCATCATCATTTCTTAACCGTGCTTCCTAAATATGAGACAGGTAATTGAATACACACAAGCCCACTATCAATTATAAACATACCCAATCGCAAAAATTCCTTTCTACTGAATCTTGACAAGAATATTTAGGACTAATACAACCCTTTATTAAATTATCTAATAATTAATATCAATTAAAATAAAAGAGGGGAAAGGGAGGGTCAAAGAAACTTAACAAATAACACCATGCTTGAAGCCATGTAGATGTTTAATATAAATTGAAAGTATCACATGAGCAAGAAAGTGGCAGCCTAAAGAAAGAGAAATATTGAGGGAACAACAAGGCCAATTACATACTTCTCTCAGAGGTATTATTATGTATAAAACTGCTAGTCACTAAGCATAAACATTTTCCTAGCTCTAGTTTGATAATATACCCAATGAAGTGTTTAGCAATAGGATGCTCTGTCTATGTGGGTTAGTACAGGCTCCAGTCATCAGCTTAGATACCGTAAAAGCAGAAGGTATCATCAATATCTCAAAAGATGCTCCACTACTTTACCACCTAATCAATATTAGTTGACATGTAAAACGGGGAAAAAAAAGGAATTTTCTGTATCAGCCAAATCTATACTGAAACCAACTGATAAATAACCACTGCAATCCCCGAAAGTGCTGAAACTGATATTCATAGGAAGTGTTTGAAAACTAGTTTATTTCAGCCTTGGTAAATAGTCATGTCATCAGGAACATTACTTTTACAGTGTCAATCCAGAAAAAATTGTCCATGTTTGGTTTTCAATAAATACGAAGAATATCACATAGAACATGTAAAAACTTGTATACAGTCAAGTAAAACTGCCTGATTGGAACTGCATATTGCTTAGTTATTTCCATCTTCTGCTAACTCAAGATAGTTCTATCAAATGAACATGTTCATTCCTAAATGCATGTATGTATGCACTATGCAGATAATATTTGTAACCACAAAAGGTATGTGTTCTAAAGTGGCTATTTGCTGGCACAAAAACTTCCAGAAGAGAAGATTTACTGCAATCAAGTACAAGTTAAAGTGGTTTTCACCTAGCAATCTATCACCGCAATTGCATGGCAAACCAAATGAAGAATAATAATGAAGATTTTAAGAAAGGAAAAATGGTGGTTTGATAACACGTAAAAAATAACAGTATACAGTAATATATTGGTAAAATTCTTACCACATAGGGATTACTGTGAACAATCTCAACTGCTTGCTCACTACTTAGATGTTCCCATAAGCCATCTGAAGCAAATATGAGAAAAGAATCACTGGGTTGAAGATGATGGGTTAAGATAGTTGGATTGGCACTCAAGAAAGGCGTGGTTATGGGTTCAGAAATTCTGAACTTCATATTGATAGGCTCCCTGTTAAACTGTGTATGTTTCATATATGCATCACCTATAGACCTTGAAACCTGCACAGGATGCAATAGAAGTATTGGCCATACAAATGTCACTAAAGAGCATATACTAATGTCGGAACTTGTCTTCATAAAAATGAAACTTTACTGCAAGATGACACTTAGTAAATACATGAAATACACTTTGGATAATAACCTCATGTGACAATGGTGGGAAAAAACGTGACATGGCAGATTGATCTGCCAGCCAATACTAACATTGACTACTTGAACAATGACAGTGTTGTCACACGAACTGTGGTTTACTGCACTATATGGGACTCCAGAAACATGGGTTCAACTTGTACATTTGTTTTCATGCAACAAACTAATCTGTCAGCATGAAAGCATTAATTCAAATAATACCAAAACTAGGAACATAAACAGTGCCCAACTACGTCAATCCACTTCAATACTAGAGAAATCATTATCAGAATAAAAACATATCATATGGTAAACTCTTACCAATGAGAAAAGACCATTCCTGGGTGTTGGTTTTGGTGCACCAATCAATGTCAAGAAGGTTCACCAAATAATTGGCAGTTTTTATGAGCACCTGTCAACCTAACATCAACTGCGTATAACTTAAGCAGAATTTCTAACTGGACCAGCTGAGAGAGAGAGAGAGTACATCAATGGCAGTTGGCAGGTGTATAAACTATCTTTAGATTATATTTATGCTTGTGCAGCCAAGCAACAACCCACTAGACTAGAAATAAGAGGGAAGACAGTAAGCTTCCTTATGGGAATCACTCTGTGGTCAATAAGCCAAAGAACTACATGGAATCAGAAATTCACTAGTCCCTAGAATAGATGACTAAAAAATAAATTGCCATCGACAAAATACGGGATTATCATGGTATCCCATATAGCATTACTCTCGGCTCTCTGATTGTCCTCAAACATAATAAACCTTTTGCGGCTCCTCACAGGAATGATTATATATCCGCAGTAACATAAGTAGCCAAATTACCATTAAATGTGTCAGACCCATAGTGAGTATATAAGTGTGAACAATAGAAGCTAATACATGAAAACCAATCTGAAGAGCATTTTACCACTTGGAGAGTTTCATTCATTAACTGAACTCTCGACTACATAGCATCTTGTGTCTAATTTGCATTTCCCTATAAATAGCTGTATATAGTGATATCAGCTATTTAACAATTTAAAACAACAAATTTTGACCCTACACGATGGATGGATGAGTTCAAATGCAAATATACGTGGAAGAGTGAAAGAATAAAGTGAGTAATGTTCAGTGTATTGATTCTGATGAATGCCACCCATAATCTCATTATTGGTCAATACTTCTGCTGAAATCAGAATAGACTACTCAGCTTCATGAGCCAAAATTGATTCTTTGTGACAGTGTGGGACAAAATTGATTCTTACACGTCTCAAAATTTGTATGCTATGAGCCAACTGTTCACCTTAAATCCACCTTAGTCTTAAGTCAACCTAATTAAACAAATCACCTCAGTGATGTGAACTTACCTGTCAATAGTGGAAATTCTGGGAAGGATGACATGGAGATTGTGCAGAAAGTTTAGATAATTGGGTCGATGAAGCATGGACACTCAAATTAATGTTGTAACGACTTTCTGATGTCCTATCCTTTGTGCAGCTCATAATACAATGCATAAAGAATAGCTAGTGTTGGTGCAATCTTTAGTTGCATCCTAGCTCAACTTATTCTTCTCTTTTTCCAAATTTTCACCAAACTTTTACCGAATTTTCCAAACTTTTGCCAAATTCCGAACTTTGCAACCTCGCCGAATTAACCTCGACCACCGAACTTGTAACTATGCATATAACTGGGAGGCAACCTTTAGAAACTTCACATGGAGATGGAGTGCCTTGATAAGGAGAGAGTGACAATAATTACTTTGACAAATGAATTTGCAAGTAGTGGCCCAAGGGACTCATCATCCAATAAAATCTAGCCATTTTGCCAATCTGGCATCAATAATTGAAGTGAGAGAAATTGATAGTATTCAGGATAAGAGTCATAAGAACAAATACTCAAACAAGTCATCAAAATTGCATGCTATATAAAGATTTACTGTGACATCCACAGTTATTGATGATGTTATCCTTCTAAATAATAAAAGGAATGTTATTCGAGAAGGATTTTGAAGAACTAGAAAGGGAATACTGATTGATGGATGGGTTAGTGCTAGGACATGGTTTAAATGGCTGGTGGATGGGTTATAGAACCTACTTTTTCCTATTTGAGGTTGATTTAGAACATTGGAGGGTGTATCATTGGATTCTTGTGCATGTCTTTCGCCAACAATAAAATTGTTGATTGAAGACCACAACCATATAGCTATGTTTTGATATCCCACTCATGGGCAGGGGTGGATGTAGGAATTTTGGTCAGAGTGGGCTCACAACAATGGTTCAGTTGAGGCATAAACATGATGCTCCATGAAGCCGCTACCGTATGGTCGTGGCAACCGCGTTAAAGCTATGGTGTGTTGTAGAAGCAATTTGCTACAGTCGTTACAACACTATAGTGAACATTGCAATCAATTGCAGGCAACAGCATGATCCGTTGCAAACAACAATGGCACATCAAAAACTAGAATTAAAAGCTTGACCTTGTCGCAGTTGATCTGAGATAGAAGGTTGAGCTGTTGTTCGATAATGAGTTGCAAGTTGCAACAGTTAGAGCCTTGGAGGAGGAAACATGTTGGAGGCCAAAGGAACATAATAGTGGTGATTTGTGTGTTGAAGTGATTCGAAGAGGGGCGAGTGGGCTTGAGTATAGAAGGTGGAAACGAGGCGGAACTGTGGAGGTGGGCCAAGATGGAAGGGATGTCCAAGACAGGAGAAAGAGAAGAGAAGATGTTTTGTAATGAGAAGGAAACTGGGTTTTGAAAGTTTGAGGCCAAAAATCAAACAAACTTGTTAAATAGTTGGAAATCTTGTTTCATCTGAAGGCCTTTACCAAAAATTTATTTTACTTTTTAAATCCAAAGGGGCTCTTGAATAGTCATGAAATATTTAATTTTATTTTACTTTTTAAATCCAAAGGGGCTCTTGAATATTCATGAAATATTTCCCTCTCAGGGCCTATACTGAGTTTTAATTTTGTTTAAATCCTGAGGGGTCTTGAACCCCCTGGGCTCTTGAATAGTCATGAAATATTTCCCTCTCAGGGCCTATACTGAGTTTTAATTTTGTTTAAATCCTGAGGGGTCTTGAACCCCCTCAACCTCATTATTGGATCCGCCCATGCTCATGTGTCCTTTCTCTCCAAGCTCTCCAAGCATAACTAAAGGTACCTATTGCCTCGTTCAACTCGACATTCCAGTGAATCCACCACTTGAGCTTTGCAACCTCAGAGGACATCACTCCTTCTCTCATGATCCACCTCCACTTCTAATTTGTCATCCATCACATTCCTTAAATTGCTCTCTATTCCTAATATATACTCATACACGCCCTGCTACTTCCTTCCTTACCCTATATAAATCCCTTGAACATTCTTGATCAAAACCAAAACCTATACTAACATCAAAGAAACTATTGCCCTTATCCCTGACACAAACATTAGTTTATCAGATGAGGTACCACCCAGCTCCCAATCCCACCCTGCCCACCCACGAGAAACAATTTAGTGAGCGGGCTCACCATGAGCCTTGATTCTCCTCCACTTGATCCTCTGGGGATTTGAGGATGGGGAGGAGAATCAACGCTACCACTGCATGCGCTCACTCAGCAAGTGGAGGATAATCAAGGCTCATGGTGAGTCCGGCTCACTAAATAATTTCTCCCCACCCACACCAGCCACTTTTTCTCTTTCACAAGGTCAACTTATTTATATAAATAGCAAAGAATAAACAGATATGCTGGAAGTGAACAAAAGGAGTTGATGAAACACTCAAATAGCTAATACTAATGGACCATCTAGGAGTAAGCAAACAGATATGTTTTGGACAACCAGGTTAAACTATTCTCTGAAAAGTAAGATGGAAAGAACTTGAAAATAGACAAAAAATTGTGTATATATTGACCTGGATGATGCCTTTGACTCTCCAAACTCCATGTTTAAGAACAACAACCTGAGGATCATTCGGATGTTGCGCTTTGAGTTCCTGCCTCACAGCCTCCAAATTAGCATTGTGCTCGGTGGACAACTGTACTGCAGCAATCTCGCCCGTGCTGCCAACCTTTTTTCCCAGAACGACACGAGAATCACCTAAATTTGCCACGTATAGGGTCCTCTGAGAAATGACGCCAACTAGACAGCATGTCCCATTTGTTGCCATATCCAGTCGAGAATCCCACAACTGGGAAACAAGATCAATGAAACCTTCCTCGGTTTCTAAAAAGGCTCTTCGAATGCCATCTGATGTTACCCCCCTTTGCCCAGATGAAATCTCTGCATAACAACAGCACTTGCTCAACTCAAATGTATTTACTTTTACCATACAAAAATGTTGAGCAGCAAGCAATATACTGACAAGGAAGTGGTGCATAAGATACATGAAGAGGTAAGAAGAAGAGCAAAGGTAAGGATTTACCTACCCAATATTGCAGGGTGAATTTCGTACTTAGATACTCTAATATGTTCTTTCCAACTGAAAAAAAATCAACTTTGAGTTCTACTGATAAAAGCCAAGCTATGTTGTGTTTCAAACACGGATTGCACTTGTCTTTCCACTTGCAGAGCACTGTCCCATCCTTTATATTAACATTACTTCGGAAGCATAGACACTCCAAAAATGGTGTCATGTCAGTGTCAACATGGCCACTCCAAATGCACTAGGACACGCCAAAATTGGGATCGTATGATTCCTATCCATGTCGAGGTGTCCCTACCATGCCGTGCCGTATTCGAATCAATACAACATTGAACATTATGGATGAGTATGGATCTATCTGGAGTGGTATTATGATTTAACCCCAGTCAACAATGTTCTGGATCTTATAAATTAGCTTGTTTTCTTTTCAGAGTCCGGTAGAAGTTATAGTACCAATGAGACATTTATTTCGCACTTGTTTTAGTGGGTGTCGATCCATTCCTCTCTAACCCTATTAATTAAGATTTGTAGTGTTTTTAAGAGAAATTTAATACTTAATGATGATATAAATTTTGTCCTAATCCAGCATATAAGCATTCATGTAAAAAAAAAAAAAAAACACACAAACAATCTCCAAAAATTCCATACTCCATGAAAACTCAGTTAACAGTTACAAAGAACAGTTCCCAAAACCAGTTGTAGCATGATAAATTCGGTAATTTTTAAGAAGCAGCGGGTAGATGAAACTAGGAACACAGTTGACACTAGAATCAAGTGAAGGAGCTCTAAAAAGGTTAAATTCGATGTCACGTCCCTGAACCTACGTAGTGACGACGGTTGTGGGTTATATATTTATACTATTTCAATATAACTGTTAAACGAGAGCTATATTTGCAGAATGATAATGAACACACGTGCTAGACGAGATTTGAATGGAATGCTTTGCCACTGTAGCAAAATTCCATAATTTAATATTATCATAACAACAAAAATTAGCTTGAAGACCCATTCTTTTCCGGGTTTCCCCCAAAATTAAAAAGAAAATCTAAAATTTCAAACCTTCTTGTGCGTTTGTTCAATACATTTCAAAATTCCGAAGGAACTACACGTAAAGAACACAATAATCACGCAGCCACGCCCCTGCATTCCGTTAGTAGCACCTAAAATTAACAAAAATCCAACCTGCATTCCTAATCAAAGCACACGGATCAAGAAGACGACCGACCGACCGACAATCTCACCGTCGAAGTTCCGGAAGAGGTGATCGCACACGTACCGCGCCGCGTGGGGCCCGCCGTGCCCGTCGTAGATCCCGACGAAGGTCCCGAACTCCCCTGCTTCGATCTGGCTCTGGTCCTCGAGCACCTGGTTCGCCTGCACCACCGCCGTCGAGAACTCCACCCCCGGACCGGACCGCCCAAAATCCCTGTACCGGAGGAGCCCCTCCCTCCCCTCCGTCCCTCCCCCGCCACTACCGGCGGCGCCGCCACCTCCGCCGCCTGCCGTCGACGCGAGCGGGCTCCAGCACAGCGAGATGAGGTTCATCAGCGATTCGAGCATCCGGCATCTCTCGTCGGAGTACCCAAATCCCAACCCTAACCCTAGATTCGATCAGAATCGCCGATTGCCGATGGCGGCCCACGTTAGCGCGGCGGGGACAGGCGCACGTTAGATCGTGAAAGAGAAAAGGGTGGGGGGGAGAGAATTTGGGTGGTTTTGTGGAGCTTTCAATGTTCCCTGGAATGAGTTACTTAAAGGGCCTCGGTTTTTCTGGGACCCGCCTATATGGACCCTACGTAGTGGAGGAGGACAAATAGTGTTTTTATTGGATAAGTAAGAGGCCATACAATAAAAAAAAAAAGTTAAGAATGTGACTTTTTAGAATATTGTTTAAAATAATTTATCAATTTTGTATATTGTATGTTTTAATACATAAAAAAGCAAAAAAAAAAACCTAGAGTAACTTATGAGTTATTTTTTAAACTCGTCCATGAAAAATCTTTAATTAAATACATTTCATCCCTTAATTTTTTAAAATCCTAAATAAAAAAAATTAGGGGCCTAAATAGAAAAATAAGTCCACGTGTCATAACCATATTGTTGGTTCTTATTTTGAGTTTCTATTTGAGTTTCTGTAATGTAAAAAAATAAGGATACAATTGAAATACGATGTATGACTGGAGGATCATGTGCAACACATGCGAGATGTTAGTCTAAATATTGACTCAAGTATGATATATTGACGCACCAGAACACGCAATCAATTTTTTTTAAAAATATATTAAAGGTAACCCTCGGTGCATTTGTTTCTAAAATCAAAAGAAGTATAAATAGTAGAAACTTGGGTGGAAACTTTTAGAGATATTTTGTTTTGTATGAAACAATAGTTGTCTTATTGCTAGTTTATATAGGCACTAGTCATAACCCGTGCCCATAGGGCATGGTTCATTTAAGGTATTCCCCCTCAAAATCTTGGACACCCAATTTTAAACGAACAATAATAATTATGAGGCCCCACCCGGTGCAACCATTATGAGTGTAAATCCCACTCTTTGGATTCCCCATAAAATCCCACTCTCAATAATGCTCATTCCTCATAAAACCCCACTCTCAATAATGCTCATCCACAACCATTATGAGTGCAAACCCCACTCTTTGGATTCCCCATAAAATCCCACAACCGTTGATTCACCAAGATTAAATCCCAACCACTCTTTATCTTGGCACAGTCAGCCCTAGGATTCAAAAACCTTTGTGTTTTGTATAAGAGATATTCAGTACCAAGTGTCAATTGATATCTTAAAAGTTCTATGAGTAAGTAATTTAATTTTTGTGTGGTTTCATATGCGTAATGATTAATGGAGGGATGAATTAGCATTTATGCAACTGTCATAGACTATCTATAGCAAAAATGGAATATTGGACGATTCTGAAAATAGAGATCCTTATGTAAAAAAAATTGGAGCCTTAGTAAATTTTAGGAACCCTTTGTAAAATTTTAGATCCTTTTGTAAATTTTGAAAGATCTTCGTAAAATTTGACCCTATTTGTCTAGTTCACCTAAACTTGAAACATGTTCACATTTATGTTTGTTGTTTATCAATTTTCTTCCTTTTTGAATATAAGCACTTGCCACACACTCGAAACATGGGATACTTATAGTAAAATAATCTTTTTTGTAAAAAAATGTGGCACCCCAACTTTATAAAAAAAACCAAAAATAATTTAGTCAGCCTATATAAAAAGTTTCAATATCACACATGAGAGGAGGATATGATAGAAGAAAAAAAACGAAAGCATAAATAAAATTTGAGATCCAAACTTTTTAATTGGATATATCAGGACTTAAAACTCTAAATTGTTATAAAATTTATGGTCTAAACAATAATTAATCTCTTTTTTTTTTCTTATGAGTATTTTGAATATCTGCATTTGCGAGTGTCACACACTCAAATATTGGTGGGTCACTTATAGTAGTAAACATTAGTATAATCATTAGATTCTAATGATTGATCCAATTACATGTTGAAACCATTGCATATTTATGCAACTGGTACACATAAAATCTAAACTTGACTATAAAAGTCGTTGGATTACATGCATCTCATTTTTTGATTTATTCATTTATTTTTTCAAGGGACTAAATAGAAAATTAAGTACAATTTTAATGTTAGTGAAGTTCATATATCATATCTTATATTGCAAGTCTTATCTTATTTCAGTTTATGTAGTGGAACTAAAAAAATAGCTAGTGTAATTTAAAAATGTTTAGTAAAGTCTAACCACGAAATACTATTTGTGTAAGGATATTTTATTTGAGGGGCCAACAAAGACCATATTGTCTGGTTGATAAGTTATTATGAAGATACGATTCGTCTTAAACTGTCTTGACTAATTATGATAACTTTGTTATTTTGATGTCAATATTATGTTAACTAACCAATTGCAAATGGTATAACAATCGAGAATATATAAATATATATTGTTATTGCCGAGAACGCCGGGGCACGCTTTTCGATGGAAAATACAGAAACTGAAACAGTTGTAAGGACAACGTTTCAAATGCAATTCCTTAAAGAAGGTTTTGCAACAGAGATCCAGAAGGATTCTGCAAATTACGAGATCTAAAAAGATATCGTAATACACGAATAATCTAAAGAGATTTTCGTGATTGTAGCAAACTGGCAGTAGTGCATTCTAAAAAGAAGATACTGACAGAACTACTGAAGGCAACAGAAGGATGACAGGCGAGAGATGGAAATGCTGGGGTGAATGATCACCGTTGCTCAAAGCTTTATTCGCCCTCTGCGAACAGCTTCCAGGAACCAGCAAGGTTGACGGAAAACCTTGGAACACTCCTGCTCTTCTGACTCCTCGGAAGACGGCGAACTCCTCTGGCAATGGCTCTACTCTTCTCTCTCTGTTTGAAGTAACAGAACCCACGCGTACTAAAAAGTACTAGTGTTTGTGTTAATGAACACGCTCACTACTCTGTTGTGTTAAAGAACACTTAGAGTTTTTCTCCCTGGAATTCTGATTACTACTACACTCAGAGAAAGGAGAGAACCTGCATATATAGCCCACGGGACGGTTGCCAAGCAGTTGCCTGAACTTCAGGGTAGTGGCAGAACCACTCCTGAACGTGCAGCAATTGCTGCAACCGTTCCCGCTCTAATATGCAGTCAGCCATACGCACACTACGTACTCTACGCACACTGCGTACGCTGCGCACACTGGGCGTACTGGGCTGCGTAACTGGGCTCGCGTAATGGGCCGCGCAACGTGGTCGCGCAACGAGCGCAACTTAAGCGCACTATGCGCCTAGCGACGATGCTGACGTGCTAAGTGCAAAGTGCGCCAACAAAATGCCACATTACGTCTTATGAGCCCTTGAGCCCGAGTCCGAGCCCGAGCCCGAGTCCGAGTCCGAGTCGCTAAGCTCCTACGGAGCTTAGCTCCATGGAAATAAATTTCCAAGAGCAAAAAGCTTATAGCTTCTTAATTGTTGATTAAGCCTTTATACCATTAATAATTAATCCCACATGGCACACACCCATGTGCACTACATGTGCATCTCCATAAAGAGAAAAGACTCATATATATGGAGATACACATTCCTTTCTAGCCGATGTGGGACTAAAAACCAAAACAAATGGCTACAAACCCAACAATCCCCCACATATCTCTATATATATTAGTACGAGTGTTCCCCACAGTAACTGTCCATTATGCTTTTAGGATAGATGCCACTTAAGACTTGAATCTTTCCACGTGAGTCAAAAATCAAACTATAATACAAGAATGGACTAAGCCTTGAATTCTGCATCATAGCTGAAATTCTTTCCACTCACATAATGTAGTTACATGTGCTTCTGGCTACACATTAAAGGCCCTGTGCCAGCCTGGTTTCAGTGTATAATTTTGGGTGTCTACAAGTTTACCCTCAAGAGACGGCCTGATATCTCTGTCATACACTATAGGTGAGTTCATTATAAAGAGACATGGCATGAAGCGCTTTGCGCTTCTCTTGCGGTGCTACGCCGCTATGACATGGCTTAAAGCCGAGGCCTTACCCCGTACCGAAAACCTCATGGTAGTGTCATACTACAGTAGCATGAGGCAACCGCCTCTTTGTAGTGCCAAACTATCCAGCATGAAGCCTTAGGCTCCCTTGCGGTATTACGCCGCAACGACATGGCTTGCAAGGCCGAGGCTTTATCCCTAACCGGGTACCTCATGGTGGTGTCGTGCCACTGTAACATGAGGAACTCCTCCTCTTTGTAGTGCTGACTACACCCCTCTTTATATTTAATATACAACATTAGGCTAACTGCCTATTTGCGGTGCTACGCCGCTGTGACTTGGCCTGCAAAGCCGAGGCTTTATCCTATTCCTGGACATCACCCCACATATAGGAACCTCATTGTGGAGTCACCCCACTGTAGCATGGAGTTTCACTCCTTGTAGTGCTGCTCTACCGTGCTTCCTGTAAAGCACTCCAGGCATTCACTCTGCCTGAGAACTCATTAAGGCAATTAAGCCAACCTTCCCACAGGAACCGTTTTTCGCAGAAAACAATAGTAGACAACAGTGGTTATAGGTCCGTAACCTCTCCATACCCAATAGAACATGTATCCACCGTTCCTGATATTCTTCCGATTAGTGGTCCTCCCTTGAACCAAAAGCTAGATGCCTAGTAGATAAATCTTTGAACTAATAGCATAAAACTTTATCGTAGGAATACAATAATACAATATCAGAATGCCTTCAAGCCCATTTTACAAGCTGTGTCATCGACCAGCTGGCGCTTGAGGCCCTTGGTGAACGGATCCGCCAGGTTCTCCTGACTCCGAACATCAATCACTGCAATAACACCTCTCTTGATAAGATCGTGTACTGTCCTGTGCTTCAACCGTACAGTCCTCTTCTTCCCGTTGAAGAGGTCATTTGATGCCACCGCCGCAGTCGCCTGGTTGTCGCAGTATATCGATATCGCCGGTATTTGTGCCCCAACCAATGGAAGATCATACATGAGCTCCCGAAGCCATTCTGCTTCCTCGGCTGCGGTATCTAGTACAAAGAACTCAGATTCCATGGATGACCGCGAGAGCATAGTCTGCTTCTTCGACTTCCACGATATAGCAGCTCCACCCATTGTGAAAATGTATCCACCTGTGGACCTCTCGCTCTCCACCTCTGAACACCAACTGGCATCACTGAAGCCTTCCACTACCGGAGGATCTCCGTTGTAGTACAGTGCATATGTCTGAGTCTTCTTGAGATACCTCATAACCCGTTTCACAGCTTTCCAGTGTTCAACACCTGGATTGCTCGTAAAATGACTCAGCATTCCCACGGCGAAAGCTATGTCAGGTCTTGTGGCAGTAGTAGCATACATCAAACTCCCGATTACGCTTGCATACTCCAGCTGCCTGACGCTTTCCCCTGAATTAGGCTTCAGCTTCAGATCACACCTGTACGGCGTATCGATCCCTGGAAGATCCC
Organism: Iris pallida; assembly: GCA_029216955.1. Lineage (NCBI taxonomy): Eukaryota > Viridiplantae > Streptophyta > Magnoliopsida > Asparagales > Iridaceae > Iris > Iris pallida. The sequence goes on from JANAVB010028196.1 coordinate 14,058,059, forward strand.
GATACCCATAACGAGTGATCATTTTCTCAATATAATGAGACTGTGACAGCGCTAGTCCAGTGTCTGTCCGGATGATCTTGATCCCTAAGATCACATCAGCTTCTCCCAAGTCCTTCATACTGAACTTGCTTGAGATGAATTTTTTTGTCTCCGTGACACAGCTAACATCCGTACCTAGGATAATCATGTCGTCCACGTACAGACAAACGATCACACCTCTTCCATCAGCGAACTTCGTGTAAACACACTTGTCCGTATCGCTGACCATGTAGCTATTTGACCTTATAACTTTGTCAAATTTCTCATGCCACATCTTGGGAGCCTGTTTAAGACCGTACAAGGATTTTACCAACTTGCAGACTTTGTCTTCAAGACCCCTGATGACAAATCCCTCTGGCTGTTGCATGTAAATCTTTTCGGTCAGCTCGCCATTTAGGAAAGCCGTATTCACATCCATCTGATGTATCACCATCTTATGTATTGCTGCGAGAGCAATCAACATTCTGATGGTGGTCATTCGGGCTACTGGAGCATACGTGTCAAAATAGTCAATCCCCTGCTTCTGAGAAAACCCCTTGGCTACCAACCTAGCCTTGAACTTGTCAATAGTTCCGTCTGCTTTCATCTTCTTCTTGAAGATCCATTTGCATCCGATGGGTTTCGCTCCTTCAGGAAGATCAACCAACACCCAAGTGTTATTTGAGGTGATGGAATCAATCTCATTGTCAATCGCCTCCTTTCAGAAAATTGCGTCTCTGGTCTTCATCGCCTCATCATAGGTAAGCGGATCTGCTTCCACATGATAGGTGACAAAGTCACTTCTGAAGTCCTTCGGCCTCCTCACACGCTTAGCTGACGGCTCAGCTTGTTCTGGTTCAACCGTTGTTTCAACAACAACATCTTCTTGGACCACATCTTCATTGAAGACTTCAGTTTCTTGTGCACCCTCATTATTCTCTGGAACATCCGGAAGAACAATATTCTTGTGTCTTGCAAACTTGTCTTCAAAATATTCTGCATCGCGAGATTCAATGATATAATTTGACTCAATATCAAGAAATCTCCGAGCATCACTCTTCTCGGCATACCCCAAGAAGATCGTCTTTGTAGTCCTTGTCCCAAGCTTCTGAATCTTTAGATCTGGAAGCTTGACATACGCCAGACACCCCCACACTCGAATGACATTCAAGTTAGGTCTGACCTTGAACCAGAGTTCATGAGGAGTAACGTCTGAAGTTGCATGAAGCACTCTATTTAGAATAAAAGTGGCCGTCAATGCAGCTTCTCCCCAGTAGCACTTAGGAAGGCCAACAGTCAACAACATTGAATTTATCATTTCTGTCAACGTCCTATTCTTCCTCTCAGCTACTCCGTTTGATTGAAGAGAGTACGGAGCCGTAGTCTCATTGACAATTCCATGTTCCTTACAGAATGATGCGAATTTATGAGACCTGTACTCCCCACCTCGATCACTTCTTATCCTTTTGAGTTGTTGTCCAGTCTGCCGCTCAGCTTCGACTCTGAACTCCTTGAACTTCTCGAATGCTTCGTCTTTAGCCTTCAGCAAGTAGACGAACGCATACTTTGAGAAGTCATCGATGAAAGTTATGAAATACTTTATCCCGGCCTTTGTAGAGAACTGTTTGAAGTCACAGAAATCGGAGTGAACCAACTCCAGAAGATCTGTACTTCGATTAACCCGAGGAAAGGGTTTCCTTGTGATCTTCGTTTGAGCACAAACTTCACATTTCTCTACCTTACCCCCATATTTGGAGATAAGTCCTAGACTAGACATTCTGTTTATTCGTTTACAATGAACATGTCCTAGCCTATTATGCCACAACTCAAGAGTATAAGCAGAATGAGTGACTTCATTAATTACATTGGACTGATTTACAAGCTGAATCTTGAACATTCCTTTGGTATAAAAAGCTTTTCTGAAATATGTTCCCTTGATAGACATCACCATCTGGCCAGCATTGATGTCCATCCTGAGGCCTGCATTGCAGAGTAGGCCTCCCGAGACCAGGTTCTTGGCGATAGCAGGTACGTGCTTTACGCCTTGAAGCGTCAGAGACTTCCCCGAAGTCAGCTTCAACACCACCGTTCCGATCCCGAGCACTTCAGCTTGTGCTTGGTTCGCCATCACAACCGCTTCAGAAGTGGGTGTGTAGGTGGTGAACCACTCCTTACTGGAGCAGACATATCAGGTGGCTCCAGTACTACCCACCAGTCTGAATCAGATCCTACAGCATCTGTCACGACCCGCACCCGCTTTTCGGATACGAGACGTGTCCAAGCCAGCCTACGCCGCAGAGTCGGCGGTAGAACGCTGTCAAGCCCGCAAGAATATAAATGCTCAAAAATCACATTTGCTGCTCATTCACAATTCTAAATTTATTACAACCTTTACAAGATTTATAATTAAAGAAAATACAAAGTTTTCTAATTAATGAAATTGATAAAATTGCTTTCTATTTCTAGGTCGGCCTCAGCATACCCAAGTCTTCCCAGTGCTAAGAGTGATCGTGGCTAAACCTGAAAAATGTTGGTTATCCAATCAGGATTGGAACAAGTACACAAACCGACGACAATGCGAGAACACAATAGAATTAATAAGACATGAAAATAGCATATGAGATATGAAAGCTGGTAAGAAACTGATGACATAGCACGATAGAGCAGTAAATAAGGAAAAACTAATGAAAGACATCTATCTAGGTGGTGTGAAATATCTGTTTCAACATGTGAACGGCTAGGGGGTAAATAAGGCACACTGCACGTGTCGTGCGCAGCGGCTAGCATTCAAGATTAGACATAATGGGATATTTCTGGGTAGTCCACATGTATACTAAGATATTTCCCCTCCCGACAACTCCGTGTGACGAGCGTGTCAACAAGCAGCAAGATATATGTATAGACATGAAATGAAAAGACTACTATGAATCGAAAAGCAATCAGAAAGTGCACTTGCCTGAGGTCCTTAGCTGGAGAAACCAAAATACCATACCACTCAATGAGCCACAATCAATCAACACATGTAGAAGTCTCCGGATGCTGAAATAAATAGTACCAATGTTCTCAGAATAGTCAAATTAGCTAGGATTGCCTGTCCTTAAGTCCAATTCTGGACACCGGGGCAAAACGGTAATTTCGGGCAAAACGATGTCCGCCGTTGGACCCGCTTTGCACCGAAAAGCGTGCCAAAGTCAACGGTCTCTAAAGTCGTCAAACTACATGTCTACGAGTCCAGTTTTCCGATACAAATCCAATCGTATGTCCAAAGTTGGATTCCGGCGGACCGTGCACAAAATTGCCCGTTGAGTGGGACTGTGGGGCCCGCAAAACGACGATTTTATCAACGGTCTCAGAATCGAACCAAACTTGGCATACAGGACCAGAAAAACGATAGGGTTCTGTTGGCGCCAGTTTCGTCTCGATCTGACGAGCGTGCACAAAGTAATTGGAGTTTGTGCAACGTGCACGATACGGGGAATTTCGACGGATACGCATCAAATTCGTCGCGCACACGCGACCAATTTGAATTCCGTCAAAGCCCACACGACCACGAAGCCGTTACGCAGCTTTCGATGCTTTCGGTTCGCGACCATGTCGTCCCGATTGGCGTGACGCACGTCGTGTGGAGCGATTTTGTGATTTTGAAAACAGATTTTTTCCGAACTTTGAAGTTAAATTAACAGCAATATAATTGATAAAAAATAAATCTATAAACAGGGTTTCCATCTCGTATATGTTGTCAATATTCGTGTTCAGGTAGAATTTCTAAAAAGTTACTGGATTGATCGAAATCGGTCCATCAATGTAGGTTCCTGGACTGCGAAACTATCCTGTTTTTGGACAGATTTTCGCTCGACTTCGGGCTCGTTTTCCGACATACATGACGCAAAATAGATTGAAGTGTTTGAAGGGAATAGGAGTTGGTTATGTCGGTATCGTACCGGAGAAAATGGCTCGCGACGACGTGGAGTGTGGATGAAGAACTCTCGTCGCGAAGTGGCGTTAGTTGCTGCAAGTGCTGTTGCGTGTTCTCCTGCTTCTCCGACGCGCGCGCGCGTTCTGCGGCGGCTTGGCCGACCGCCGGTGGCCGTGCGCGGCGCGTGCGCGCGTAGGCGGCGGTGGCGCGCGCCCAGGCGACGGGGATGCTAGGGTTTGGTGGTTTCTCGAGTTCCCTCTCTCTATCGATATGTATATATCTATAAAATATATATAACCTGCTGTGCTCGGTTCTGAGCTGCAGGATTATTTGTGGGGAGCTGGCCTTCAGCCTGGTTTGAATGGGCTGCTAAGTTGTGGGCCTTGCACATGGGCCTGGCTTGGAGGCTGGGTTGGCCGAACATTAATATTGGGTTGGGGTTAATATAAGTTTTAGCCTCATACATATATATATATATCCATATATATATTTCTATATATATTTCCATATATATATATTTCTATATATATATATATATATCCATATATATATATATATATTTCTATATATATACTATACCTTATATGCTTTTGAATATATATATTATACATCCATATATTTTTAGACATGTAATATACATATATATATATATATATATATATATATATATATATATATATATATATATAAAAAATATATATATATATATATATATATATATATATATATATATATATATATATATATATATATATATATATATATATATATATATATATATATATATATATATATATATATATGCACACCTACACACATAATATAGTATATATTTATATATACGTACACGCATATAATATTTATATATATATAAACACGTATAAAATATCTATGTATATACATATACATATATGTATATATATATATATACACTCATATACGTATATATATATATATATATATATATATATTTACATATAAATACACATAGACCTATATACATAAATATATTCATATAAGTGCACGTACTACTTTTGATAAATAATAAAATAATAATAACTAATAATAATAAATAATTTACAAATAACCACAATAATAATATTGACAATAATAATAATTCCACTATTAATTAAAATAATTCAATAATAGCTCCTGGATGGACATATCACATATTCCCATTACTGAGCCCCAGAAAAATCGTATAAATATCCTAAAATGCTATTTAATATCAATAATACCTATAATTTACATATAATAAATATCTAGAAAATAATTGCCAAATCCTAAAATATATACAAAATATTTGCATTTACCAAACATGTCTACGAGGCCGTATTTGGTCCCACTACATGACTGCATGGCTTGGATTTGACTTGGGTTCAAGCTAGACAAGTTCGGTACAACCGGATTCCTAAAACTCAATAATATAATTAAATAATAAACAACTCTTCGGTGCAGGTTAAGTCGCAACTTGGCCTGGTTTTCCTAGTTAGGGCGTCCCTATGGCTAGGTCTTCCCGGGCATGGCTAGTACACTAGTCAAGGCACACTGCTACCTCTCCCGTGCCACAATTCCTTATCGTTTTGTACTCTAAAACTCCATCATGACTAAAATTATCTTCGTACAGTTTTTCTAGAGACTCCCATATGTCTCTAGCGATATTCTTCTTAGAATAGGATTCTGCTAGGGAATCCTCCATAGCATTCAGGATAAGCAACCTGCAAATGCTATTCTCCCTTCTTCACTTGGCCTGAAGTTTAGTAGCCGCAGAGATTGCGGCAGCAGACCCAGTATCTGGAACAGTAGGTTCCTCTTCAAGCAGTACGTGATCAACGTCTCTAAGTTGAAGAGTGAGATAAACCTTCCTCTTCCAGACTTGATAATGCTCTCCATCAAACTTCTCTAACTTACAAAAGTCAGTGTTTAGGAGAGAAGAATTAATATTTTCCATCGTAGCAATAAAGCTTTGAGATTGTTATTGCCGGGAACGCCGGGGCACGCTTTTCGATGGAAAATACAGAAACTGAAACAGTTATAAGGACAATGTTTCAAATGCAATTCCTTAAAGAAGGTTTTGCAACAGAGATCCAGAAGAATTCTGCAAATTACGAGATCTAAAAAGATATCGTAATATACGAATAATCTAAAGAGATTTTCGTGATCGTAGCAAACTGGCAGTAGTGCCTTCTAAAAAGAAGATACTGACAGAACTACTGAAGGCAACAGAAGGATGACAGGCGAGAGATGGAAATGCTGGGGTGAATGATCACCGTTGCTCAAAGCTTTATTCGCCCTCTGCGAACAGCTTCCAGGAACCAGCAAGGTTGACAGAAAACCTTGGAACACTCCTGCTCTTCTGACTCCTCGGAAGACGGCGAACTCCTCTGGCAATGGCTCTACTCTTCTCTCTCTGTTTGAAGTAACAGAACCCACGCGTACTAAAAAGTACTAGTGTTTGTGTTAAAGAACACGCTCACTACTCTGTTGTGTTAAAGAACACTTAGAGTTTTTCTCCCTGGAATTCTGATTACTACTACACTCAGAAAGAGGAGAGAACCTGCATATATAGCCTACGGGGCGGTTGCCAAGCAGTTGCCTGAACTTCAGGGTAGTGGCAGAACCACTCCTGAACGTGCAGCAACTGCTGCAACCGTTCTCGCTCTAATATGCAGCCAGCCATACGCACACTACGCACACTACGCACTCTACGCACACTGGGCATGCTGACGTGCTAAGTGCAAAGTGCGCCAACAAAACGCCACGTTAATTACGCCTCATGAGCCCGAGTCCGAGGCCGAGCCTGAGTCCGAGTCCGATGTCACGCCCCGCTCCCGTAGGAGCGATCGTCCTCGCTAAGGCGTGATGCCGTACGAGCCTAGATTGCGCTCGTGCAAGGCAGTTCCATAACGGTCGATTACATCGACGGCGACGGGGTCGTCGCACAGAAGTCCCAAACAGAAACATTGAATACATTGCAGCGGAATTTAAAGAAGAACACATGAACACAAGTAACTCAAAAGAAATCTCTTTATTGATATGGAATACAAGATTATATTTGTGGGCGCAAGGCCAAATTATAAGTCTCTCGTGCTCACTTTTCTCTCATTTATAATTCACTCTGCTCTCTCTCATCTCTCGATACAATACTTGAATCCAGCGGAAGCTTCGGAAGGCGATGTTCATACATTATGTCCTGTATAAGTCTTCAGATCATGCGACCGCACGCTTCGACTCGCCAAGGAACTCCGTGCCTCGACGCATCCAAGCGAGCTCCGCGTCGAGGGAACGTACTAGGCACGGGGTCGACTTGGACAACCAACTTTTCGAGTGCCTAGACTTAAGCCAACGAGCCGTGCGAGACGACTTAACTTGCGGGACGTGCGAAGGCTATGCCAAGCCTTGCGGGACAAGACCGTGCATGCTTTGTTAAGCAATCATGGGGGCGACGCCTATGACTTAGGCAAATTCGAGTGTCGGGACGAATCGACGGGACCAACGGGACATGCGAAGGCTATGCCAAGCCTTGCACAACGGGACCGTGCCTGCTTTAGCAAGCATTTACGCAGGCGACGCCTAAGACTTAGGCTATTTCAAGTGTCGGGACAACTTAGCAACTTAAGCCAACTTCCTTCTCCCAAGCCACGGGATCGAAGGATCGAGTGTCGTTTGAAAGCACGCTGAGCCGACTTCTATGTTGACCGTGGGACCATTTTTCATGTTCTAAGACATTTCGACCCGACGGGACTATTTCCTTTAGCTATGTTGGTGCGTAGCTTTTAGATTAGCCTACCAGTGCAAGTTAAAAACATGCGCGTTATTAAGTGAAGGCTAAGATGAGGCAAGTTCACCGAAACTACCCCACCTGTGCGAGAAGTCGTCTCGGACGAGCGAGCCTTCGAGCAGCCGTTGCAAGGCTAAGTTCCAACGCCGTCGGCGTTTCGATTCCACCGATTAACTTTGCGGGACGGGGCACTACATCCGAGTCCGAGTCCGAGTCCGAGTCGCTACGCTCCTACGGAGCTTAGCTCCATGGAAATAAATTTCCAAGAGCAAAAAGCTTACAGCTTCTTAATTGTTGATTAAGCCTTTATACCATTAATAATTAATCCCACATGGCACACACCCATGTGCACTGCATGTGCATCTCCATAAAGAGAAAAGACTCATATATATGGAGATACACATTCCTTTCTAGCCGATGTGGGACTAAAAACCAAAACAAAAGGCTACAAACCCAACATATATGTAGGGAGCGGATCGGGAGTCCCGTCCCTCTTGACCATTGGATCGAGCGGACGCACGCGCGGACCCTACGCGGCCCGCTCGATCCAACTGTGCACGAGAAGGGGGGCTCCCGCAGGGCTCCGAGGGTGGATCTTTTAATCTACCCTCTGCGGCTTGGAAACAGTTCAAAAATAAGTCGTATGCATATCCGACATTTGTTAATAATGCAAAAAATATTTTTTAACAATTGCATGTGTATCTCCTCGCATAGTTAAAAAATAAAAATTCTAAAATTATTTTAACTACCCGACCCTAACAAATCCTAAAATATATTCAATATTCAAATATATTCAAATTTATAAACTAAGTACATGGTATTATATAACTAAACACATATTCAAAATTCTAATATCTATACAAATTCCAATTAGAATATATTCAAATTATATTTAAAATATTTTAATTAATTTAAATATTTTTTCAATAATATATTATTATTTTTGGTACGTGACGTAGGTGAACCTAATTAATATATATATATATATATATATATATATATATGCAAATGACCTCTAGCCTAGGAGAAAAGTGATTAAGAGAGATGCATACGGCCCAAGTGGTCGGGAGTTCGAGCCCATCCTAGATCATTTGCGCGCGCACACACACACACACACACACACACACACACACACACACACACACACACACACACACACACACACACACACACACACATACATATATATATATATATATATATATATATATATATATATATATATATATATATATATATATGGGTCTAGTAGCAAAACACTACAGATAAGGTCATCAACAAATTAGATGGGAACTACAGGTTAAGGATCATGTCTTCGACCAACAAAAAAAAAAAAAAAAAATTCTTGAGATTTTAATCTATATTCATCTTTTCTGGTGACTAGTTTAATTACTATTTGTTTTACAAGAATATATATTTATTAGTTTGTCTGTATGTGTTGTACACGTGACACGTCCAAATAACATCTGACAAAAAAATTTGTCACCGTACCGTCAATTGACATCACCTCCAGACTCTTATGAATGCACTCATTCTTTTGTTACTTCGTGTAAAGTATTGCTACTCATTCATCTTTCATTGTACCATTCTCAACATTATGACCACAAAATTTTATTTAGATTTTATAACCGGTCGACATAGTGCTCCTATTTTCAAAAAAAAAAAAAAACATAGTGCTCCTCGATCTCTCCATCATATCAAATAACCTAAGTTTAATCGATCACTCTATAGGTATCCATCATGTATTTCTGAGACAGACATATCCTAACTTCATTATAGAATCCAGATTTGATTTATTTGGAAAGAGGCGCCGGTTAGAGAGACGGCGTGAAAGAGAACGACCAAAGAGAAAGTTTAGTTAACAAAAAGGTTATTTGACTTTCAAAAATTTTTGATAATACCATCTCCTATTATGTGACATATAACATGGCTGATAACATGACAGTTAACATATTAAAAATAAATATTAAAATTAAAATTAATATTAATATCAAATTAACATGAACATTAATATTAAAATTAACATTAATATTAATGTTAACATTAACATTAAAATTAATATTAACATTAAATTAAAATTATCATTAACATTAAAATTAATGTTAAAATTAATATTAATATCAAATTAACATGCATAATAATATTAATATTAATATTAATGTTAACATTAATTTTAACATTAACATTAAAATTAATATTAACATTAAATTTAAATTAGGATTAGCATTAACATTAATAATAAATTTTTTGGATAATTAATTTTTTGGGTTAAAATATGACATGTCAGCTGCAATGTCAGTTGCCATGTCAGCACATAATGGGAGATGGCATCACCCGAATTATTGGGAGCCAAATAGCATAATTGTTTAGTTAAACATAAAAACATATTTCTTGTCTTACTTTTGAAGAACATGACCTTTTATCAAAATAACCTAATTAAGAAAGAGAAAATTTGAGTGGCACCCCACTTTTTTTTTACGCTTATTTAAAGTGCACCCCACAAGTTTACATGAATGTATGATACCCTCCACTTTTGACGATTTTCGTCCAAAACGAGCGGTCAATCCCGTTGACCAATTTTTTTGGACGAAAATGCCCTTGTCTACTTGTGGGGTGTCCCCCCTCCCCGTCACACGTGGCTGTCCCCCGCCGTGCTCGGTCCCCCTCCACGGTGTCGCCGCAACCCCCCTCCCCGACCTCGCCGCACCCCCTGGCCATCACCACCACCACCATCATCACCATCATCATCATCACCACCACCATCAACCATCATCACCACCACTGGCACCCTCCCCCCTCTCCCGCTTCGCCCCCTAGCCCCCACCGCCGCCGCCGCCCGCGCGCTGCTGTGGATGCTGCTGCTGCTGCGGCGACGCCGACAGCGGTGGGGGCGGTAGGGGCTAGGGGGGTGGAGCGGGAGGGGGGGGCGGAGCGGGAGGAGGTGGGGGGGTGAGGGTGTCGGTGGTGGTGATGAGGTTGATGGTGGTGGTGGTGATGGCCGGGGGCCGGGGGTGCGGCGAGGTCGGGGAGGGGGGGGGGGGGGGGCGAGCACGGCGTGGGGGAGGGGAGGGGAGGGGGGGGGGGAGGGAGAGACGGATAGTTGACGCGGAGAAGAGGACAACAGATAGGGGTATTTTCGTCAAAAAAATTGGTCAACGCTCGTTTTGGACGAAAACCGTCAAAAGTGAGGGATATTTTACATTCATGAAAACTTGTGGGGTGCACCTTAAATAAGCGTAAAAAAAATGGGATGCCACTCAAATTTTCTCATTAAGAAAACAACGTCAAGCACTTGAACCAACAATAATGCAAAAAAAACTGATTAAGCCGTAACTGAGATTGGGCTGTCTGCTAATTTTGGCTGCCCCTATTGTAGTCTGCTCTAGAGTGGTCATCTGCGACTCCAACCTTTTTGCGGCATCACACTATGCTTGAAGGGTTTTCCTAACTTAACAAAGAAAGGTTGTCAAAGTTGGAAGTCTTGTCGGTCTTACTTCTGGACCGGTCCTGTCGATCACGTGGAGCCAAGAATGCACCGATCGAGTGGTAATTGAAAGGATCATCATATGCTAATCCGAGCATTTCATATGTCAAGAGATGTTGATCTTGTTTGCGACTTAATTAAACTTACACAGTCGATCGCACATCATATGTTCCTACGCCCTTTGGAGATGGAAAAGTACTAATATTTGCTGATAACCCAAGGTTGATGTACCTAATATTCTTCTTTCTTTTAAGATTAAGGATGTGATGATCTCTTTGAGATTAAGGATGGGATCACAAAATATATTAATAAATATGATTAAACGTTGAATACAACAACAAACATTGAAAGTGAAGTGCAAATAAAAGTGACTCAAGGACACGTTGGATTGTATGACCTCGTTTCCGGTTGGCCCCTCAAAAATGGTGACAGTGGAGTTGATAATTTAGTTCCACACTGGATAGAAAGTGGAATTTGTTGGGAAGAAACACGGAAACCTTTTCCCAAACTAGAGAGTACCTGCGAGAGAACCGAGCAAACAACGCACAAACCAAAACACCAAACACAATCACGCAGACACAGAGAATTTTTGACGTGGAAAATCCTTGCGGGAAAAACCACGGGACGATCAGAGTCCAACCCTGAGAAGCCTCCACTAATGAAATAGAAGAATTACACCCTCTACAAACTTCTCCCGATCCAAATCAGATCCCCACAACACTTGGAAGCAAGAACAATGATTACAAGGCTACGAAGAACAAGAACGACGAGTAGAAATTACCCGAATCCGATTCTCCTTCGAAAAACACCTTCGATCCTCCGTCTTCTCTCCCAAAGTTGTAATGGCACTCTTGCCTCCTTCCTCTCTCTCCTCTTGTTGTGTGCTACAATTGTGTTACGTACTGATTAGGGTTTGAAAATTTCAATTTAACTCCCTAATCCCGCAATAAACCTGGACCGTTAGATTAGATCCAATGGTGAAAAATCACCCAGATTTCTGCCTCAGCCTCGACGACACAGAGTTCGGCCAGAACTCTGTGTCGGGCAAACAGAACCTACCAGCAACATTCTGGAATGGCCAGACCGAGTTCGGCCAGAACTCGGCCTGGGACCGAGTTCGGCCCGAACTCGGTGGCCCAGTTCCAGAACCTCCCCTTTGGAGCAGCAACAGCAGTAGCAACTCCTCGTTGCCTACTTCCCGAGCTTCTTCGACATCGAACGGCGCTCGTCGCACTCCGGGATCTTCTCCACATAGGTTGGAAACCCCACCCACTCCAACAAATCTCCCCCTTCACAACTATGGGAAGGATATCGTCATCCCGACGATCTGCCTGCAGTACTCAAACTTCCCCTTGGTAGAATCTTCGTGAACATATCAGCCCCGTTGTCATCTGTATGAACCTTCTCAAGCTCCGCGTCCTTCTTCTCAATCACATCCCGTATCCAATGATACTGAGTCTCGATGTGTTTGGACCGGCTATGAAACGTCTGATTCTTCACAAGGTGAATAGCACTCTGACTGTCGCAAAGCAAAGTATACTGCTCTTGCTTCAGTCCTATTTCCTGCAGCAGCTTCTTCATCCACAACAACTCCTTGCAAGCCTCCGTCGCTCCAATGTACTCTGCTTCTGTCGTTGACAAGGCAACACACTTCTGCAATCGCGACTGTCACGACACCGCTCCTCCCGCAAACATCATCACGTAGCCCGAAGTCGATCGCCTCGTGTCTACATCTCTAGCCATATCAGCGTCGGTATACCCAACCAGCTTCGGATCGTCACCACCAAAGGAAAGTCTCCAACCAGCAGTGCCCTGAAGATATCGTAGAATCCACTTGACCGTACTCCAATGTACCCTTCCAGGATTTGAAAGATACCTGCTAACCGTACCAACTGCATGAGCAATATCTGGCCTCGTACACACCATGGCATACATAAGGCTTCCCACAGCTGAGGCATATGGAACCCGCTCCATATCTTCTTTTTCGTCCTCGGTAGATGGACACTGCTCCTCAGTGAGCTTAAAGTGAGTCGCAAGGGGGCAACTCACTTTCTTCGACCCGTCCATACCGAAATGCTGAAGTACCCGATGAATGTACTTCTTTTGGGACAAATGTAGCAGCTTGGACTCTCTCTCTCGGCTGATCTCCATCCCAAGAATAGTCTTCGCTGTGCCCAAATCCTTCATAGAGAAGGCCGTGCCCAGTTGGCACTTCAGCTCCGCTATCCTAGTGGCATTTCGACCCACTAATAGCATATCATCAACATAGAGCAATAAAATGATAAATCATCATCGGCAAAATATCTCACAAATACACAGTGATCCGACGTCGTCCGTGCATAACCATGCTCCCCCATAAACGACTCGAACTTCCTGTACCACTGCCTCGGAGCCTGCTTCAGACCATACAAGCTCTTCCTCAACCGGCAGACCAAATGTGACTTGTCCTTCTCACAGAATCCCTCTGGCTGCTCCATGTACAACTCCTCCTCAAGATCACCGTGAAGGAATGCCGTCTTCACATCCATCTGCTCGACCTCCAAGTCGAGACTGGCTGCTAACGCTAACACCACCCTAATAGACGAATGCTTGACGACAGGCGAAAAGATCTCATCATAATCCATGCCTTTCCGCTGACCGTAGCCTTTAACTACCAGCCTCGCTTTGTATCGAGGGCGAGTATCATCATCCGTCTGCTTCACTCTAAACACCCATCGATTCTTCAAAGTCTTCTTGCCCTTTGGCAACTGCACCAGCTCATAAGTGAAATTAGTGTACAAGGAACTCATCTTCTCCTGCATAGCCTCCATCCACTCCTGCCTGTGTTCGTCTTCCATAGCCTCTGCAAAACTTTCGGGCTCTCCCCCGTCAGTCAATAGCACATACTCATCCGGTGAGTATCTCGTAGATGGTCGACGATCTCTGTCGCTCCTTCTCAGTGGAGCCACTGGTGCTGGCTGTATACCAACAGCCTCCTCCCCTTCAGAAACTGCCTCACCGGCATGCTCATCCTCTTGAGGGACACCCTGACCACCATCAGCAGGCTGATGATCAAGGTTGGAAGCAACTCCATGTACTGGCTTTCCCATAACTGGATCCTCTGCGATATCCTCTGGAAACTGCTCGAAGCGAAATGACTCTAACTCAGGCAATTCCTCAGCCTCAGAAAGCGTCCCGGAATCCTGAGTGTTGGTCATGGTCTGATCCTCGACGAACACCACGTCCCTGCTTCTGTAGAGCTTTCTTCCCACCGGGTCGTAGAGTCTATAGCCAAACTCATCCCGACCGTAGCCGACAAAGACGTATCGCCTCGTCTTCGGCTCAAGTTTGGTCCTCTCGTCCTTCGGTACATGCACGAAGGCCTTACAGCCAAACACTCGCAGGTGATTGTATGACGGCTCTTTGCCGTACCATACTTTGTCAGGCACATCACCCCGCAAAGGAGCACTAGGAGATAAATTAATAACATAAACAGCTGTGAGAAGAGCCTCACCCCAATAACTGCCCGGCAAGTTTGCTTCTGACAGCAAACACCGCACCCTCTCCATCAGTGTCCTGTTCATTCGCTCTGCTACACCATTGAGCTGAGGTGTCTTGGGCGGAGTCTTCTGGTGTCGTATCCCTTGCTCTCTGCAATACGCATCAAAGGAACCGATGTATTCGCCGCCATTGTCGAACCAAACACACAATAACTTCTTGCCCGTCTCTCTTTCAACAGAGGCCTGAAACTCTTTGAAAGTAGGCAGCACCTGATCCTTGGTCTTTAAGTCATAGACCCAAACTTTCCTGGAACAGTCATCAATAAAAGTTACAAAGTAAGAAGCACCACCAATAGATTTTACCTTCATAGGACCGCAGACATCCGAGTGAATCAACTCGAGCAATGCCGGCTTCTTTGAACTTGGGTGACTTTGGAAAGACACCCTATTTTACTTTTCAGCTAAGCAGTGCGTGCACTTCTCCAACTTTGTAGACTTGAGCCCTGGAATCACCTTCCTGTTCACCAAGTAGCTCATCCCCTTCTCGCTGATATGGCCGAGCCGCCTGTGCCACAACTCGGTAGACGCATCACTGACTGCGTTCACCTCCTGTGCCCCCTGTGCGCTCCCCTCCATATAGTAGAGACCGGACTTCTTGCTTCCTCTGGCAATCACCATCGAACCTCTGGAAAGCTTCCACTGACTATTCCCGAAGAGACTGAAGAATCCCTCGTCATCCAACCTTCCAACCGACACCAGGTTGAAACGGATATCAGGGACATGGCGAACATCCTTGAGAACAAGAACCGCACCCGTCTTCGTTCTCAAATGCACATCTCCAACGGCAACTGCCTTCGACACATCTCCGTTGCCCATCTTCAACACGCCACCGTCGCCTGTCGTATAAGTGACAAACAGTGCCCTGTTGTGAGATACATGTGCTGAAGCCCCTGAGTCCACCAGCCAAGAATTGTCATCGCAGGCGAGGTTTGTAATGACCTCATCACCTACGACGATCACATCGCCTCCATGCATCGAGGCCGTCGCTGTAGTGTTCTCTTCTTGCTTCCCCTTGTCGCCCTTCTTCTCTCTCTTCCAAGCGAAACAGTTCTGCTTGATGTGGCCCTTCTTACCACAATGGTAACACTCTGAGTCCTCGTAACGACCCTTGGACTTCCCCCTGCTCTTGTCTCTGCCACCACCTGGACCCCTGCTTTTGCCCCTTCCGCGGCTCTCTGAAACCAATGCCTCTGAGTGATGGGATGTAGATGAAGTGCCTTGAGAACGTCTCCGCATCTCTTCATTCAGCACCCCGCTCTTGGCAAACTCCAGACTGACCACACCCTCTGGAGCAGAAGCGATCATAGATACTCGTACGGTCTCCCACGAGTCTGGCAATGTACACAGCAGCCATAGTCCCTGAACTTCGTCGTCGAACTTGACTCCCATAGAAGATAGCTGGTCAACCACGCCCTGGAACTCACTCAAGTGGTCCAAAATAGACGCCCCATCTTTGTACCGCAGACCCATCATCGTCCGGATCAGGAACAACTTGTTTATCCTGGTCTTCTTCGCGTACAAGGATTCCAGCTTATCCCACAACGTCTTCGCGTGCTCAATATTGGCAACGTGGTTGTACACGTTCTCATCAACAAACTGCCGTATGTATCCACACACCTGTATATGCTCGAATGTCCAATCCTCCTCGGATTTATCACTGGGCTTCTCGGATGCAAACACGGATAGATGCAGCTTCTTGACAAACAACAAATCTTTCATCTTGCTCCGCCAATAGTGATAGTTGGTGCCGTTCAGGTTCACCATGTGCACCGACTTCGCGTCCATCTCTCCTCTCTAGTTTCTGTCAACTCCTGACACCCTTCTGAATTCCAGAACCTGGCTCTGATAACACTCTGTTGGGAAAGAAACGCGGAAACCTTTCCCCAAACTAGAGAGTACCTGCGAGAGAACTGAGCAAACAATGCACAAACCAAAACACCAAACACAATCACGCAGACACAGAAAATTTTTGACGTGGAAAACCCTTACGGGAAAAACCACGGGACGATCGGAGTCCAACCCTGAGAAGCCTCCACTAATGAAATAGAAGAATTACACCCTCTACAAACTTCTCCCGATCCAAATCGGATCCCCACAACACTTGGAAGCAAGAACAATGATTACAAGGCTACGAAGAACAAGAACGACAAGTAGAAATTACCCGAATCCGATTCTCCTTCGAAAAACACCTTCGATCCTCCGTCTTCTCTCCCAAAGTTGTAATGGCACTCTTGCCTCCTTCCTCTCTCTCCTCTTGTTGTGTGCTACAATTGTGTTACGTACTGATTAGGGTTTGAAAATTCCAACTTAACTCCCTAATCCCACAATAAACCTGGACCGTTAGATTAGATCCAATGGTGAAAAATTACCCAGATTTCCGCCTCAGCCCCGACGACACAGAGTTCGGCCAGAACTCTGTGTCGGACAAACAGAACCTACCAGCAACATTCTGGAATGGCCAGACCGAGTTCGGCCAGAACTCGGCCTGGGACCGAGTTCGGCCCGAACTCGGTGGCCCAGTTCCAGAACCTCCCCTTTGGAGCAGCAGCAGCAGTAGCAACTCCTCGTTGCCTACTTTCCGAGCTTCTTCGACATCGAACGGCGCTCGTCGCACTCCGGGATCTTCTCCACATAGGTTGGAAATCCTACCCACTCCAACAGAATTATGAGATGTAGATAATTGGAATTGGTTCATGTTTTACATGAAAATTCATTTTTAAGGCCGTATCTCATGGTCCAACTCCGATTCAGGTCACACCACGTTCCTAACAAATGGTACCAGAGTCCAAGGTTTACGGGACTGGCTTGGACGACTCTAATTGGTTCGAGATAAATTGTGCTAAACGTTCATGCGTATTATTGGATTATATGGGCTTTCTTCTTAAGGTAGAGTAGGAGCATCCTCTATAAGCTGAAGGTGGATCAGACCTAAGGAATAGAAATTGCTTCGAGACAGATTGTGCTGAACGTTCATGATTATATGAGCTCTCTTCTCAAGGTGGAGTAGGAGCATCCACTATAAGATGTCTGAAGGCGGATCAGACCTAAGGTTAGTTCATGCGTATAATTGGATTATATGGGCTCTCTTCTCAAGGTAGAGTATGAGCATCCTCTATAAAATGTTTGAAGGAAAATCATACTAAGGTTATAGGCAACAACAAAATGTTCTATAAGATGTCTGAAGGCGGATTAGACCTAAGGTTAGAGGCAACTAGGCAACTACACGAATTGGTTTCAAGGTCCGACACATTTGGTCAGTGAAAATGAGCTAAGATAGAGGTTGTTGGATCGTATACCATTTTCGGTTGAGCCCTCATAAAGGGGATGACAATCAAGTTGATAATTTATTCCCACATCAAGTAGGAAATCGAATCATGATGAACGGTAGATAATTGGGATTGGTTTATACTTTACATAGGAATTTTCTCTCACGGCATATGACCCAGTCCAATATTGTACGTCATAGGCAAACTCCGGCTCAGGTCACAACGCATTCCTAACGGAACAATATGGTTTGTAGAGTCAAGATAGATGATCGCTGATGCAACTAACATGTCATAATAACTACTTTATAGGGCGTGTTAACTATTGATTTGACGATAAATTCCAACGCTCTGCATGTTTGCTTTTGTAATGTTGTGTCTAATAGCCATTCACTCAACAAAAGTATAATTCTCAGCTCTCCATTACATAAATATATAGAAGTGCTTCTCATCCTGTATTTGCAATCAAGTATGCTGAACTTTCATGTTTTTTAACTAAATATTTAATTTTTTATTAGTACTTAAATATTGTAAACTATTGAATCGTTAGCAAGTATTAAATATAATTGTAAAATTATAAAAAATTAAACTCCTCTAACAAATTAAAAAACAAAACAAAACAAACCCAAAAAATTATCTTAACCCTAGTTGGAGCCGAAGGGGCGACAACCATGTTTGAGTTTTTTTTTTTTTTAAATTGACTTTTGAAGAAGTAGTTACCACTATTATGGACAAAATAGTCTTAAAAAGAACAATGGACGGTCAAGTAACAAAAGGTACGTAGAAACTTGCTATCGGCCCAAATTCACAATATTTAGTTGCAAATTAGCCTATTATTTATCTTTAAGATGAACATGACTTTCTAGATATTTTTCATGATCATGACAATGTTGGGTACCAAACGAAATTATATTATAATTGTTTTTGATAAAAATATCGACAGAAATGACAAATGCTTTAGCTTAAACATAAACCAAACTAGCATGCATCTCTTAATTTGTGAACTACTTTGAATTGTGTTAAAATTCAATTGGAGTTCATTCTTTTTCCTATTATCATCTTTCTCTTAAATATGTAGAAGATTTATCATTATATTGGAAATCTTTTTTGAGATAAAGGAAGTCATTATTGATCGTCCTTGTCCAGGAATACTACGATCACAAGAATCCTCATTTTTATTTTATTCGGACTAGCATTTAAGCCCACAATTTTATTTTATTCAGACTAGAACCTAAACCTAAGCTCACTCCTCCCTCTCTTTGCTGATACTACCACTTGACCGCTCCCTTGAGGTCATTTTGTGATAATTATCTTGATATATACACAGTGTTATGTTAACGTTTGATTATTAATTGTATTGTTTGATCACACAATCCTTTGAATATATATTTTTCTGTGAGATATATATATATATATATATATATATATATATATATATATATATATATATATATATATATATATATATATATATATATATTCAAAGAAAAATGATAAATCTATATATATATATATATATATATATATATATATATATATATATATATATATATATATATTAATTGTATTGTTTGATCACACAATCCTTTGAATATATATTTTTCTGTGAGTATATATATAGATTTATCATTTTTCTTTGAATATATATATATATATATATATATATATATATATATATATATATATATATATATATATATATATATATATTCCTAAGTTCCCACTGGCCATTGTTTCCATTAGAATGTACTTTAGTCCATCGCTTAGAGGGATAGATCGTGTCGAAGAGAAAGACCAAAGAGAAAGTACTGTTAAAGAAGACGTATAATAATAACATATTTTTTGGGGTTCTTCTCCTTGACGTGTGGTTAATTATTTAACGCATAAGAACATATTTCATTGTGTTACTTTTGAGGAACATGACCTTTCATCAAAATAACCTACCAAGAATGAAAAAACCGATCAAAGCTTGATACGAACCCAGGAGTGTCAGTCACTTTTCCTGCAGAGTATTAGTCGTATCAGTGATTTGCTCACTGGTGGCAGTTGTTGGAGTTAGTTGCTTTTGCCTCGTCAACTGCCAGCTCAGCCGCACAAGGACCAATCAGTGCCTTCCAGTGACACTCCTGGCCACGTCAGCATATAGAGTATCATTGTTAGCTGCACCTATAAATAAGAGAGGAGAGAATAGAAAAGCATCAGAGAATTGTTACCTAATTTTTCCAGTTTCCTTCTTCCTGCATTTTCAGTACTTACATTCCTTTGTATTTTCCTTACCAATATTACTTCAATAAACCTAGATTCTCCCCCAATTCTCTTTTGTTTAGCTGCTTCATTGATTACTGATGACAATTCCTGGAAGGAATTCGAGTATATACATGTCAGGATCCCAGGATCCTACCAACTTAGTATCAGAGCCTCTGGATCCAGTGAGTGAAGGCAGCCGGGAGGGCAGCTCCGGCCTCGGCGGATCTGGAGGGTTGGCATCTGAGGGGAGGCGAGCGTTCATCGACAACGAACGGATCCTCTCCATTGAAGGAACCATAGGAGCCATGTCAGGTACTGTGCTAGATCTGTCTGCCAAATTTGTTCAGTTAGAAGGCTTACCTGCAAAAATTGATCAAATCGAAGATCGATTTGGAAGAGTAGAGAAGATGCTGGAAGAATTAACCAGATCTCGTAGGGATGGAGAGAGTTCGAGTTCAAATATGAACCAATCTCCCATGTTGCAGCATTTTCCACCTGTCTCACATTTCCCTGGCCCAAATTCTCCAATGCATACTCATAATACACATATGGGAAGTGCCAGTACATCATTGATGAACACTGCTATGGCCACTGGTGAACAAACACCTTTGCCACACATGAGGACACCACCAGCACCAGCAAATGCCCCAGGAGTCTTATATACTCCCCCAAGACCAATTATACAAGCTGGAGGTATTCCCTATAATGTTCCAAACAACATTCAAAATCAAAACATGGGACAGTCCTCACACAGGCTCAAATTACCTGAGTATGATGGCACATGTGATGTAGAGGAATGGCTAATGAGAGTAGATCACTACTTCAGTTTTTATCACACCTTAGAAGTTGACAGAGTTAAATTGTGTTCAGTCCAACTCAAGGGCACAGCTGCATACTGGCTGAGGTGGGTGTTAAAACTCAAAAATGGAGTCATAACTTGGGATGATTTCTACCAAAGCATTAGAATGGAGTTTGGTCCTTCTCAGTTCACAAACCACATTATTGGTCTGAAACACTTACAACAAGACTCTGATGTTCAGGAATATAATTTCCAATTCCAGAGAGTCTTTCAGAGAGTGCAAGGGGTCCCTGAGATCTGTCTCATTAGTCACTATATTGGTGGCTTGAGAGAAGAGATCAGATATGAGCTGCAACTAGCCAGTCCTAGGAGTTTGTTAACAGCCATGCAACTCTCTAAGTTGTAATAAGCCAAGTTCTTAGCTCTTAAAAGGAACTACAAGGGTAACACACATCTATACAAGACTACTCCTGCAACAAATGTAGTGACAAACACCCCAGCTCTTCCTGCAAGCAGTAATGATACAGGAAGGAAGTATACAAACACCACAGGGGCTTCTACAAAGATTCCAGAAAGGCTCACTGTCACGCCCCAGAACAGAATACTGGAGAGCGGGGGCAGACATAGCCAGCTACGTATAATAAAATGGAATCCATCTCACCATACGGTCACGGCTGTCTAGATATGTGAGGGTTTCACTACAATCCATCAGTCTCTTATGGTCAATAACAATCCTAGTGTCTCAATCACAAGTAAGTAAATAATTATTACAAGATGTAAGATCACCAAATATACAATAGTAAGGCGTCCCAAATATTACATATTCAGCTGATCATGAAGCTAGTCGTTACAAAATGTGAGGACTAGCGAGAGTTTAGTCATACATGATCAACCCTAGGTTGCCAATCATGTTACAGCCCGTAGGCAGATAGTAAGTAAAATGTACACGAGCTAAACAGGTGCTCGGCGGCCAAACGCCTCAAAAGAATAATTTTACAATAGAGTGGGAGAGCAAAAATAAATCCACTCGTTGCCCTGGTTACGCCTGGTGTTCACCATCGGGCTGGAAGACCGGTAGATCCCCTGGTACTGCTCCGGTATCTGGCCATACAAAACCAGCTGGGTCAGACCCCAGAAAGAGCAAGTGCCACAAAGGAGGCTTCACTTAGGAACTATAACCAGCAATTTAGCACAAGAATATAGTTACATAAAAGACAGTAATGAAAAGGCTTGATATTAAAAGAATAACAATAGCAAACCGAGTATGAAGAAACCATTCAAGTAGCCAGGTCACGACCCTTAAACCAAACAAGGATCGGGGTTGTAACCTTTCACCTGAGCAGAACTTCGTCTCCAAATCTTGTTAGTAAGGTAAAACGTATCAAGCATGACAGGTGATATACGATGAGATAACCATGGGACTATTCAGATAACAAGGTTACAACCCGTAAACCAAACAAGGACCGGGATTGTAACCCTTCGTTTGAACAAAACTTGGTTCCTCCCACCATTTATCGGCAAGATAAATATAAGAAATCAGGACATGCAACAATATTGTACAGGATCAAGACAAGACTAGACTTCATCCAATCATTCACGGCCAAGCAATAAGTACGGCTTGATACTTTAACTAACTAGGGTTATCACAGGCCTAGTTACTAGCAAGATGCAATAAGAATTCCAAGTCCGATTACCTGTTTGTTACTACCTGAGTGATCCCAACAAGAAAAGGAAAAGGTAGCATGATATAGTAGACACACTGTAGTAAGATACATGTGTCCTAAGGTACCACACTCGACGGCGGGCTGGAAGTGCGCTCATCTCGACGGATAGCAACAAATCCCATTTATATATATATATATAAGGCCGGGACCAAAGGGGCAACAGATAACTGGGAAATTCTCCATGAACTATTTGATCAATCTAGTCATTAACCTAGCCAGATTCAGTATGAATCCCTGACCGTGGTACTCAGGGATCATGCCCTAGACATGATGCAAGACACAACCGGACTAGTAGTTTATACAAGCACAATCATCCACGGTGTCCAGGCCAATAAATTGATTTATCAAGAGTGCGCCACGGCGGGCCACTATCATTATCATTATTACTTATCAAGAGTGCGCCACGACGGGCCACTATCAAGCATGTCAGGGTACTTGTCAAGAGTGCACCACTACGGGTCACTGTCGTGTCATGTATAGCAGGTCAAGTTATCAGGTCAAGTTATCATGTCAGGAGTGCACCACTACGGGCCACTATCAAGCATGTCAGTTCTTGGTCACATCATGCCAGGTACAATTGTCATTTCAATCATGTCAATCAAATCGGGATTATCAAGTTCGGGACAAAAGGCGTAAGGATATAAAATGGGCGTAAAAATATATAATAGGGTAAGGTGAATACTATAGGAACTCAAGTTACACAGGGCGTTACAAGTACGGGTTAATAACGATCATTAAATAATAAAATACAAGCCAGAGAAAGAGCCATGTGGCTCGAGCATAGGCGGCCAAGAATGATCTCATGCGGCCGAGGAGGGAGCAGCCCATGCGGCTGGAGGAGACTCGGGTCTAAGGAAATGCATGCGGCTCAAGGAGTTGAGCCTCATGCGGCAAGCATGAAAGCAGGACCATGCGGCTCGGGAAGAAGTTCTCATGCGGCCAGCGGGAAGCAAGGCCTAGGCGGTTCAGAGAAAGCGGAGTATTATGTGGCTGGGGTCGAACGTGTCCCATGCGGCTCGGGAAAAGGAGTCCATGCGGGTCGGGGTTAAGAGCCCATGCGGCTCGGAACAAGAGCAGCTCATGCGGCTAGCGGAGAAGCAGTGCGTATGCGGCAGGCCATCAATCAGGTACATACGGCCAGGAAGGGGGAGGGGCGTATGCGACTAATTCATAGCATTCATGCGGCTGAGAAGTAGATTCTCATGCGGCTAGGAATGGACTGAGTTCCATGCGGCCAGCGAAAAGGGCGCATGCGGCTAAGGGTAGAGTCTCATGCGGCTAAAGAAGTTCAGAGTATTATGCGGCTAGGAATGGAGCGAGTTATGCGGCTGGATGAGTTCGGCCCTCATGCGGCTCAAAAGTACTTCCAGTCATGCGACTGAATAGAACACTTGCCGCATGAAATATTCATGCGGTCAAGTCAAGCACAGTTCATCTTCTCCAAAATTCTGAGAAGAAGAACACCATGAGAGCCAAGTTCTCAAGCTCCGTAACTCCATCATCCGGAGCCCAAATCCGAACTTCCATAGGTCAAAATGGGGCAGAATGAAATGCTCTACAACATAGAACCATCAAAACTCGAAAATAATAAGATTAAATAGATCAAAACCCAAGAAATTTGAAAGTAAAATAAACTTAGATCTACAAGAATCTAGCCATGAAAAGTAAAAATGCCAAGTATTAAAGTGAGTTAAAATGCTGTAAGAAAGAGAATGAAGCAATAAAATTAGAGTTCCTCCATAAAGCAAGTTGCACTTGTCTAGACCTTCCTGGTAGGTAAGGAAGTTAATGGAGGAAGAAGAAAAGTAATGAGGAGAGAGAAGGAAGTTGGGTTAATAAATGGTAGTGGTGGTGGTAGGTAGGGGTTCACCCTTGGTCCATGATGAACCAAAGCAATCCTCAAACCGAACCAAGCCAACCCAAACCAAGAAATAAATCAAGTCGGGAATAAAACTAAGCCAGGGATCATGCAAATATAAGAATAAATACGTACACGTATTCCAAAAATACGTAATACGAACAACAGGCATTACAACTCTACCCACCTTAAAAGAATTCTGTCCTCGAAATTTAATCAAGAGAATAGAGATGTAAGGGAAAGCTATTCTATCATAGGCAATCTACCACTACCAATCAATCATACAATCATTCATACAAGCAAGGATTCGAAGCGTAAGGCATAGGGAAGATATTACACCTCACGAGCCAAACCAGCCGGGATGACCTGATCAGATATCATCCTCATGCTCCCACGTTTGACTCTCCCAAGGAGCGATGAACTCAAGCAACACGAACTAAACTGATAGTCTTGCGCTTGAGGTCTCTCTCTTTGGTCAAACAGGGACACGGATCTCTCCTCATACGAAAAGGTTGGTACCAATAACCGTTTTCGAATGATCTAGGACATGGCTCGGGCCTAGGATATACCGTTGTAATTAGGACACATGAAACACGACATATGTCCCGTATAACGACGGCAAAAAGCAAGACAATAGGATACAGATACCTCTCTGCCGATTTTGGATCTGGGCCTGGGCCAGGGCGAACTGCTGAGGCCTTTGTTGCTGGTAGGCCTGGGCCTGAGACGGCAATGGACCCGAAAATGGAAGCTGCTGTGGTTGGTGAACTGGAGCTGGTTCTGGTGCTGGTCCCATAACCGAGGGACTAGTTATTGTCGACGATGATCTGTTTCTGAATGGACAAGATCCTATCATGTGGTCCGGCGAACCACAAACCAAGTACAATCCCTGTGCTCTGCGGCACTCAGTAACAACATGCCCGGGCTTCCCGCAATGAGAACAACCGGTCGCGAAAGGCCGCTTCTACTTCTGCTGCTGGGGATAGGTTGGGGCAGAATGCTGCAAGGAGGTAACCGAACCTGTCATCGTAGCTCCAATGGTCAGGGCCCTAGCTGCTGGGGCCGGTGCTGAGGATTGGTTCATCTGGTCGTGAGACCGCTTCCGATCTCCGGTCCGGTCCGCTATCCTTCGGTAAGTGTACTCATGCCTCCTCGCTGCTCGTAAGACGGCATCAAAAGTTCTGTGCTCGAACTGCTCTACTGCCAATATGATCTCCAAGTGGAGCCCCTGCTGAAATCGCTGTGCTCTGTCTAGCTCGGTTGCCACCAAGGTGGAAGCAAACCGACTGAGTCTGGAAAACTCGGTCGCGTAACCGTCGACCGTCCTGCTCATCTGCCTGAGATTACTAAACCTGGCATGCAGGTCGTATCTAGCCACTGCGTCGAAGTACTTGGTCTAGAACATATCACTGAATACGCCCACATGACAGGCGTACCCAAACTCGCTGCTTGCATAGCCTACCAGCTGCGGGCTAGATCTAGTAACTGCAGGCGCACCACCGCCACCTTCTCTGCTTCAGGGGTCCTGGCTGCCTCCAAGATAACTTCAATGTCCTGTAGCCAGGCATCTGCAGCAATAGCATTCTCGCTGCCGTCGAAGAAGGGAGGGTTTAGGCTCTTGAAATTGTTGACCGTACTATTCCCTCGAGGACCACTTCCGCTCACAGCATCTTGTACTGCTTGCTGCAAGGCATCACCTCGACGGTCCTGAGACACAAGCAACTCACGGATGAGCCCTATCAAGACCCCATCCTCTGACCCTGCTGGCTGAACTGGCTGGACTGGGGGCACTGGTTCTCCAGAAGGCATGGCTCGGGAGGCGGCTGCTGAGGACTGATCTTGATCTACTTGCTGTTGTTGGACTGCCGGCCAAACTTCTTCTGGCTGATCAACAGGAACGATGCCACTGAAGTAATGACATCAGGAATATTAAGGAAGGACCAGGATAGAACAATGATGCAAATATGTTATCAAGTCAGGGATCCAAGAAGATAAGAAGATACGAGTGGAGATCAAATGCGAGTACAGATTGAGACATCTATCCGGTAAACCCTTATATTTCTTGATTGACAAGACCTGCATGGGCCACCACTTAAACCATGTCACGTCCCAGAAACAGAATACTGGAGAGCGGGGGCAGACATAGCCAGCTACGTATAATGAAATGGAATCCATCTCACCATACGGTCACGGCTGTCTAGATATGTGAGGGTTTCACTACAATCCATCAGTCTCTTATGGTCAATAACAATCCTAGTGTCTCAATCACAAGCAAGTAAATAATTATTACAAGATATAAGATCACCAAATATATAATAGTAAGACGTCCCAAATATTACATATTCAGCTGATCATGAAGCTAGTCGTTACAAAATATGAGGACTAGCGAGAGTTTAGTCATACATGATCAACCCTAGGTTGCCAATCATGTTACAGCCCGTAGGCAGACAGTAAGTAAAATATACACGAGCTAAACAGGTGCTCGGCGACTAAACGCCTCAAAAGAATAATTTTACAATAGAGTGGGAGAGCAAAAATAAATCCACTCGTTGCCCTGGTTACGCATGATGTTCACCATCGGGCTGAAAGATCGGTAGATCCCCTGGTACTGCTCCGGTATCTGGCCATACAAAACCAGCTGGGTCAGACCCCAGAAAGAGCAAGTGCCACAAAGGAGGCTTCACTTAGGAACTAAAACCAGCAATTTAGCACAAGAATATAATTACATAAAAGATAGTAATGAAAAGGCTTGATATTAAAAGAATAACAATAGCAAATCGAGTATGAAGAAACCATTCAAGTAGCCAGGTCACGACCCTTAAACCAAACAAGGACCGGGGTTGTAACCTTTCACCTGAGCAGAACTTCGTCTCCAAATCTTGTTAGTAAGGTAAAACGTATCAAGCATGACAGGTGATATACGATGAGATAACCATGGGACTATTCAGATAACCAGGTTACAACCCGTAAACCAAACAAGGACCGGGGTTGTAACCCTTCGTCTGAACAGAACTTGGTTTCTTCCACCATTTATCGGCAAGATAAATATAAGAAATCAGGACATGCAACAATATTGTACAGGATCAAGATAAGACTAGACTTCATCCAATCATTCACGGCCAAAAAATAAGTACGGCTTGATACTTTAACTAACTAGGGTTATCACAGGCCTAGTAACTAGCAAGATGCAATGAGAATTCCAAGTCCGATTACCTGTTTGTTACTACCTGAGTGATCCCAGCAAGAAAAGGAAAAGATAGCATGATATAGCAGACACACTGTAGTAAGATATATGTGTCCTAAGGTACCACACTCGACGGTGGGCTGAAAGTGCGCTCATCTCGACGGATAGCAACAAATCCCATGTATATATATATAAGGCCGGGACCAAAGGGGCAACAGGTAACTGGGAAATTTTCAATGAACTATTTGATCAATCTAGTCATTAACCTAGCCAGATTCAGTATGAATCCCTGACCGTGGTACTCAGAGATCATGCCCTAGACATGATGCAAGACACAACCGGACTAGTAGTTTATACAAGCACAATCATCCACGGTGTCCAGGCCAATAAATTGATTTGTCAAGAGTGCGCCACGGTGGGACACTATCATTATCATTATTACTTATCAAGAGTGCGCCACGACGGGCCACTATCAAGCATGTCAGGGTACTTGTCAAGAGTGCACCACTACGGGTCACTGTCGTGTCATGTATAGCAGGTCAAGTTATCATGTCAGGAGTGCACCACTACGGGCCACTATCAAGCATGTCAGTTCTTGGTCACACCATGCCAGGTACAATTGTTATTTCAATCATGTCAATCAAATCAGGATTATCAAGTTCGGGACAAAAGGTGTAAGGATATAAAATGGGCGTAAAAATATATAATAGGGTAAGGTGAATACTATAGGAACTCAAGTTACATAGGGCGTTACAAGTACGAGTTAATAACGATCATTAAATAATAAAATATAAGCCAGGGAAAGAGCCATGCGGCTTGAGCATAGGCGGCCAAGAATGATCTCATGCGGCCGAGGAGGGAGCAGCCCATACGGCTGGAGGAGACTTGGGTCTAAGGAAATGCATGCGGCTCAAGGAGTTGAGCCTCATGCGGCAATCAGGGAAGCAGGACCATGCGGCTCGGGAAGAAGTTCTCATGCGGCCAGCGGGAAGCAAGGCCTAGGCGGTTCAGAGAAAGCGGAGTATTATGCGGCTGGGGTCGAACGAGTCCCATACGGCTCGAGAAAAGGAGTCCATGCGGGTCGGGGTTAAGAGCCCATGCGGCTCGGAACAAGAGCAGCTTATGCGGCTAGCGGAAAAGCAGTGCGTATGCGGCAGGCCATCAATCAGGTACATACGGCCAGGAATGGGGAGGGGCGCATGCGACTAATTCATAGCATTCATGCGGCTGAGAAGTGGATTCTCATGCGGCTAGGAATGGACTGAGTTCTATGCGGCCAGCGGGAAGGGCGCATGCGGCTAAGGGTAGAGTCTCATGCGGCTAAAGAAGTTCAGAGTATTATGCGGCTAGGAATGGAGCGAGTTATGCAGTTGGATGAGTTCGGCCCTCATGCGGCTCAAAAGTACTTCCAGTCATGCGGCTGAATAGAACACTTGCCGCATGAAATATTCATGCGGTCAAGTCAAGCACAGTTCATCTTCTCCAAAATTTCGAGAAGAAGAACACCATGAGAGCCAAGTTCTCAAGCTCCATAACTCCATCATCCGGAGCCCAAATCCGAACTTTCATAGGTCAAAATGGGGCAAAATGAAATGCTCTACAACATAGAACCATCAAAACTCGGAAATAATAAGATTAAATAGATCAAAACCTAAAAAATCCGAAAGTAAAATAAACTTAGATCTACAAGAATCTAGCCATGGAAAGTAAAAATGCCAAGTACTAAAGTGAGTTAAAATGCTGTAAGGAAGAGAATGAAGCAATAAAATTGGAGTTCCTCCATGAAGCAAGTTGCACTTGCCTAGACCTTCCTGGTAGGTAAGGAAGTTAATGGAGGAAGAAGAAAAGTAATGAGGAGAGAGAAGGAAGTTGGGTTAATAAATGGTAGTGGTGGTGGTAGGTAGGGGTTCACCCTTGGTCCATGATGAACCAAAGCAATCCTCAAACCGAACCAAGCCAACCCAAACCAAGAAATAAACCAAGTCGGGAATAAAACTAAGCCATGGATCATGTAAATATAAGAATAAATACGTACACGTATTCCAAAAATACGTAATACGAACAACAGGCATTATACTCACTATATCCCCTACTGAAATAGTGAGGAGGAAGAATTTGGGTTTATGCTTCCCGTGTGAAGAAAAATGGTTTAAGGGACACAAATGCAAAGAGATCAGGAAGAAAATACTCAGGATGAGGAAATTTCAGAATCCTTCTCCATTTCCTTGTAGGCACTGTCAGGGACAAGCCAACACTCAACCATGAAGATGAAAGGGACAATACAAGGCAAGCCAGTCATAGTGCTAGTGGACTCTGGGTCTACTCACAGTTTTGTTGACAAGCAATTCAGTTAAAGACTTAAACTAAATACTTCGAATAATGAAGTTTTTGAAGTATTGGTAGCCAATGGGGAGAAACTACAAAGCCAAGGCATGTGTCCCAATGTCTTAATTGACTGCCAAGGGAAGAAATTGCAGGTGAATCTACTCAAGCTTCCCATCACAGGATGCCAAGTTGTGTTGGGAGCTAACTGGTTAAAGACTCTGGGAACCATCCTCGGGAATTTTAAAGATCTTACCATGTTTTTTCAGCAAGGTGGACAAGTACAAGCTTTTAAAGGCTTGGGTGCAGACAAGCATAGCCTATCTGAAGCAGACTTGAAGGAGGTCAGGCAAAAAAAATCAGTTCTATGTTATTCAGCTCTCCTCTGTAGAGTGCCAAGCCACTACTACAGGTACACACCCATCCATTTCTTCTCTACTGCACAACTTCAAACAGCTATTTGATGAACCCACAGGTTTACCTCCCAAGAGGAAATTTGACCATAGAATTCCCTTGTTACCTGGGGCTCTTCCAGTGTGTCAGAGGCCATATAGGCACCCTTACATACATAAACATGAAACAGAAAATCATTTGCCTTGTTATTCTTCACAAGGCCTTCACACTCTTGTGATTGCTTCAAAGAATCTTACTGATGCAAAATTCGAGGTGTGGCAGGAGAAGTACGAAGAAGCTAGCATTTCATTTTTGATGATCCAAATGGCATCGATGGTATGGGATCATGGAATAGAGACGAGATTGTCAAATGCACATGATGATAAAAGTCTTCAGGTCTATACTGTAGGATCCAGGGAAATTCGAAAGGGAAGGTGGAGCATAATACTTGCTGGTGATACTTCACTATTCAGCTCATCCAAGGAGTTTGACATTACAATATTGGAAGAAACAGGGCACTTGAATTGGTACCATCATGGGAACTTTGTAGAAATTCATTATGGAACTTGATCCATTGCTGGTTTCTTCAGTGGAGGTAGCATTAAACTTAGTGCCCTTGTTGTGAAAGAACATGATTTCATTGAAGACACCAATGAGCCTGGTATTACCTTCATGGTGGCAAAATTCGATGATATTCTAGGAATAGGATTCAAAGAAATCTCTGTTGGCAATGGTGTTCCTCTGTGGTACAACATCATGGAACAGTTGTTGGATCTCTTGTCGACTGAGATACAATCGACAAAAGTTGGCTTACAGATGGATCTTTGTACCTTTGATGGAAGTCGGGGAGTCCGTATTGGCATTGAGAGTGTGGTGAATGGGAAAGTGATATGGGATCCAGGTATATTCTTGAGCTACATCAATATATGCAGTATTCATTACTCCAGTTATGTGTCAGTAAACTACTTCCAACCTGGAGTGACTGAAGATGATGAACACAAATGTTCAGCAGATGTAGAAGCAGTTGATAGTACCAGTTTCCATGTTATGGTGTGGGATCCAGGGATCAAAATTATACCTTTATTGACCTTGGGACAAGGTCAATTTAAAGGGGTGGGTATTGATACGAACCCAGGAGTGTCAGTCACTCTTCCTGCAGAGTATTAGTCGTATCAGTGATTTGCTCACTGGTGGCAGTTGTTGGAGTTAGTTGCTTTTGCCTCGTCAGCTGCCAGCTCAGCCGCACAAGGACCTATCAGTGCCTTCCAGTGACACTCCTGGCCATGTCAGCATATAGAGTATCATTGTTAGCTGCACCTATAAATAAGAGAGGAGAGAATAGAAAAGTATCAGAGAATTGTTACCTAATTTTTCCAGTTTTCTTCTTCCTGCATTTTCAGTACTTACATTCCTTTGTATTTTCCTTACCAATATTACTTCAATAAACCTAGATTCTCCCCCAATTCTCTTTTGTTTAGCTGCTTCATTGATTACTGATGACAATTCCTGGAAGGAATTTGAGTATATACATGTCAGGATCCCAGGATCCTACCAAAGCTGTAATTGAAAAGATTGTATTAATTGCTAATCGAGCATTTTCTTTGTCATTAGATGTTGAGATTTTGTTTGCTTATAACTTAATATTTAAACTTTATGCGGTTGATCATACATCATATGTTCCTTCGCCGGCCCCTTGAAGGATGGAAAAGTATATACTAATGTTTGATGCTAGGGTGAGTTGCTGATAACCCAAGGTTGATGTGCCTAACATTTTCTTCTTCTTCGGATGGGATCAAGAAGATCCCAACCAAATAGTATTAATATTGATTAATGTTGAATACAATAACCAACATTGAAAGTCTGACTACAAATAGAAGTGAATGAAGAACAATATGGTTCTAGAGTCCAGGTAGATGATAAGCTGATGTTATAACTTACATAAACTACTTTATAGCACGTCGTTAGCTATTGATTTGATGACAAATTAATTGGAACGCTCTGCATGTTTGCTTTTGTAGGAAGGCGGCAACATTTCTTCCTTCAGGTTAGTTACCACTATGTCACACCATTCAGGGCCGTCTCAAGCCATTTGGAGGCCCTAGACAAAAGTCCAAAGAAGGGACCTTTAAAAAAAATATAATTAAATTATATAGTTTTATTTATTAATTTTTATGCAAACCCTCATCCTTAATCCGGGCTCGGAACCGACAATGTATCGTTATGAACGTTACACAGGGTAGCAGCAAAAAAAAAATGCAAATATTCAAACACATACAAAAATATTAAATTAGTACTCGTAACTCATTTGTACTCATCAAAAATGTAAAATGCTACTATGACAAAAGTGAAGATTATTTGTGTGACTTCTTTTATCATACATGATAAATTTATAATAATTTTTTTAAAATCTTAGGTTAATGAAATCATTGAAATGAAACAAGTGATAAAAAAAATGCATGATAATTTTTGGTCATACCTGAATCCTGATACTCACAATCACAGATTCACAGAAGGAAAAAAATTCAAATCTTTCGCCCTTGCACTTACAAGTGACAGTAGGTGTATGATGTGGAATGGAGAGAGAGAGAGAGTATATATATATATATATATATATATATATATATATATATATATATATATATAAAGAGAAAGTCAGAGAGAAGCTGAAGAGACCAAATCTCTATTGGACGGAGGAGACAAAGAGGCGTTGATATCGGTTATTAATTTTTTTTTTCTCTCCAAATTTTGATAGAATTAGTTACGTTTTAAAAATTTTAAAAATAGGCAACGACTGTTTCCTTTTTCAACCGGATACTTAATTACATATATATTTATAATAATATCTGATATTTATGGGACCCCTAAAAAAGTGGGACCCTAGACAACTACTTCTTTTGCTTAAAGGATGAGCCGGCCCTGACACCATTACTTGTCATGGTATTGTTACCTACATGAGCTATGAAACAACCATGCATGAAAATATAAACCTCGACAAAACCTTGCATGTATATCTGAACAAATATGCGTGTAGGTATTATCCAAGATAATATGTACGAGCACAATTCCAGTAAACATATAAACCTGGATAACATGAGCTAGCTTGTTCTTGAAAAGAATGTTCAAATTTACATATAGACCTTGAAAAGAATCTTCAATAGATAGCTGCGACATTAACTCGTACATTGACTCAACTACACAAGGAAGGCAAGGCCATAGTTACCAGTCAACAGAGAACTGGGCAAACAGCCCCTCAATGACAGTGCAATATGAAGTTATATCCAAACGAATCACCAAATCAACAGAGAACCGGACAATCACCACGCGAAGATAGCATTATATATGAAGCAATAGGAAGTTGCTACAACCAACACAAATTCAAAGCCAATATCCCAATTCTTCGAGAACAACAATGTTACAACAAGGAAAATGCTGCTACTCTTCAACACAAACCAACAAACTCATCAAAGAACAGCCCCCAAGAGCAGCTACTTCAACAAAAACAAGAAACCTGCTACTTCAAAACAAACCCACCACTCAAAAGAAGGTAGACAATTGCACCTTGTTTGCATGCATTTTTGAAGTGGTAAAATAATTCACCACTATTATAACATGGACACATTTTAGTATATGGCTTTCTGTGTTCTTCAGACAAATTTAGGACTCCATTGTTGGAACTATTCAATAATTAAGGGGGCCACACATGTAAAATTAATTGTGTTTATGCTATCTAAATAATTAAGCCAAATTAAAATGGTCTATTTGAAAATTAGCTTAAGGGTATAATTATCATGGAATTAATGTGTAGATACCGGAGATAATTCTAATTTGATGAGGGGTCAAATTAGAAATGTCAAAACATATAAATATATGTGTTCATTAGGGTTATGGTCCCCAACTTATACGGCCACCAAAAGAAAGGTTTTCTCTTTTTCTCTTCTGCATTCCCATCAACAGAAAGAGAGAGACAAATGATTCAGATTCTTCTTTGTCATTAAGGGTCGTAGCAAGTTGGAAGATCGAACCCAATAAAGAGACGTTCGCTTCAAGATCCATCAAGTCTAGCAATGGATTCAGGTACGCTTCCGCAATTTAATTTATGTTCTTCATCTCATGAATCGACAGGGCACAATAAAACTTCTAACAAGTGGTATCAGAGCCTACTTGTTTGATTTACGAGTTTGAAGTTTACATATTCAATTTTGTTGGTGTTCAGAAATCCTAGATCGTTAAATCAAAATTAATTTAGGGTTCCGATTGCTAGATTAATTTATTTTAATGATCCACATGTTTTACTCGGCCATTCCGGATCCGAATATGGGTATTCGGATTTCTAATCTGACGTTCATTTTAATGACATCAATGTTTGGGTATTGCTCCAAATATATATATATATATATATATATATATATATATATATATATATATGTGTGTGTGTGTGTGTGTGTGTGTGTGTGTGTGTGTGTGTGTGTAAGGTTTGGTTAATATGGATATTTTGATGGGTATCCGAATATGGGTCCAAATATTGCTCCAAATATTTTGTTTGGGGATTGCTCTAATCTGACGTTCATTTTGTTTGGGGATTGCTCCAAATATTTAAGGGATTGCTCCGAATATGGGTATCCGAATATGGCTTCTTGGCGGATTTGGAAAATGGTCGTGGAATCTTTTGATGAGTATTTGATTGTAGTTGTCCAAACAACATTCCTATTTATGGGATGGATCTATTAAGATGTCACTTGCCAATATTTTGATTGTTCATAAAATATTTATGTCATGCTAAAAGATTTGTTTCTCTAGTGGATATTTCTTAATGATTCAGCTTGTTCTTTATCCCTCCCTATGATGTGGAAGGATGACAATGTGCGGGTACGTTGTTTGGATTTGTGAGCAATTTTCATGGTTCAGGAAATAATAATTAAATAAATAAATAAAAAGGCGTGGGGCATTGAGTCGGCCTAATTGCCAAAGTGGAGTTGGAACTTTATTTGTTTTAATGGGATGATATGGTTCTGTTGTTAGTATTTATAGACTTAATCAGACTATTCAGTCGCCTATCTCCCAATAATACATTAGCTATAGTATATTCTTATTCAAAATTTCAAGCTATCATTCATTTTGCTGGAGTTTGGTGGAGTTACACTCCATTATTTAGTATATGATGTCATTCCTCGATAATAGAGTTTAATGTCTCATTATGCACAAAATAGAGTTTTATCTATTTTGTACAGTAAGATCTCTCAATTCATGCTTAAATATAAGATATGGAGACATGTGATGATGACGGTAGAATTTTTTCATTATATTAAATATGCATGAATATGCTTATTGCTGTGTAGACATGTGATAATATGGAATGCATACTTTTCGGTCATGTAAAGAGATTCACATGCTTATGATTATCTTATTTGAGTTGTAATATTTTAATTATGCATGTACATAAAGTTTTGGACATGATTCGGTTTTGTAAAATTTAGTCAACATTCAAAAAAAATTTTGGGGTGCCTTTGTGACTAGCAATAGTCGTCTAATATTCTAAATAGACCCATTGAAACAAGATGTCGCCAAAGTGACATTTCTTGCGTAGATAGTCTATGAGGGATGTTAGATGTTTGGGTGTGTAAATTCATGCGAGTATTAGCCGGCCCAAAGGAAGGTTAATACTTGACCGAATTGCACACGTACTTGTGGTGATAAATGTGTGACAATTATACGGTTTACATGTGAATAATAATCCGATCTAAATAGGCTTATTATTTGACATGACTTATTGTCATCGTTTGATCATTACACCAAGAATACCACTTGCAGTTAATATCACTGTCCAAAGACTTGATATTAATGATGTACTAGGTATCTTGATATGGGGTTCACCATTATTTGAATTTGTTTGACTATATTTTACGCTTTGGTTATTTGTTAGAGCATATTTTTTTTGTTGCTTTGTTCTCTTTACAGTTAATGTTGTTAAAATATCTGCCAATAAGATTTTAATTTTTATGTTTAATGAGATAAACTTTAAGGGCAAAAAGAAATGAATACAGTAGCTGCTAAGGGTCCAGATCAAAAGAAACAACAATATAAAACTAAGGGTTGTTCTTTTGTGATAAGACATGACACATAAGGAAGAAATGTACAAAGTACCACGTATGGCGTATAAAGAAAAGTACATTTCTAAATTTGATCTGTTCTGAGGTTAATTTAGATTTAGTACCAAGAAACTCATGGTAGTTAGATTCTGGTGGGACTACCCATATTAATGTTCTAGGCAAGGTTGTCTGAGTTACCGAAAGTCAATTGATGGTGAAAGATACATCTATGTGGGTGACGGCAATTTGGTAGAAGTGAAAGCAATAGGACATTTTAGGTTATTTTTAGGAACCGATTATTATTTGGATTTGATAGACACTTTTATTGTACCGTCTTTTAGACGAAATTCAGTTTCAGTTTTCTTAATGGACAAATCTGGTTATCATTGTTCATTTGGAAACAATAAGTTTAGTCTATCTTTAAAAATTTAAATATTATTGGTAACGGTTCCCTTAAGGTTTATGATAACCTATATTCAGTTGAAACTATTGCATCTTATAATAAAACCTTGCAAGTGAAGTCATGTGGTACTAAACGCAAAATTAATAAAAAAAATTTAGCCTCATTATGACATAAGCATTAGGTCACTTCTCTAGAAATAGAGTTGAACGATTTGTGTCTGATGAGATTTGGATTCCATTGACTTTATAGACTTTAATGTTTATATTGAATGTGTAATGAGAAGACAGACCAAAGTTAAATTATAAGCAGCTACTTTATTGGTTATAGATCAAGGGGTTGATAATTATACGATCCCACACTACGAAAGTTTTTTTGAGACGAGAAGTGTAATAGTTTTTGAGGATGTTGAGTTTGGGGGAGAAATAAAGTCAGGATCATTGTCTTTGAGAAAGAATCAATTACGATTCCTACTATCACTTTTGACGATGTGTAGGATTCTATACCTGTCATGATCAAGAAGTGAATTCGGAGCCTCAATAAGACAATGTAGAATTACCTCTATAAGTCGTTGTTGAGATACCTTAACAATGACAACGTAGCGGCACCCCATTCAATATAAGGTAATTATTCCTAAGGAACAAACTCAACAACCTCAAGAACATTAAGATGGTCCACCAGAGAAAGAAGAAATATAATTTCGGATAATATTGTCATAATTCTCTAGGAACGTGAGGAAGACTGTGGATACTGGAAGATGATCTAATCAACTTCCGTCAGGCCATGGAAAGTTCCAGTTCTCAAAGTGGATTGATACAATAAATAAGGATTATAAGTCCATGCAAGACAATAAAGTTTAAGAACTTGTCACATTACCAAAAGGTATGAAGTCCATTGATTGCAAATGGACATTTAGAACCAAAAAAGATTCGAAGGGTCATATGGAGATGTATAAAGTATGTCTTGTAGCTAGTGACTTTACTCAAAAGTTAGAGATTGATTTAAAGAGACTTTCTTTTCGGTATCTTTGAAAGACTCTTTTAAAACAATCATAGCAGTTGTTGCACATTTTGATCTTAAGTTACATCAAATGGATATCAAAACGACATTTCTCAATGGTAACATTGATGAAACAGTTTATAGGGTGTAACCAGAAAACTTTGTGTCTAAAGACCCAAAGAATATGGTTTACAAATTGACAAAATCTATTTATGAACTCAAGCAAGCTTCTCGTCAAAGATACTTCAAGTGATTATCTCGTTTGGTTTTGAGATAAACACTGTTGAAGATTGTGTGTATCACAAGTTCAGTGGGAGTAGAAATAATTTTCTGGTTTTATATATTGATTAAAGTATTCAATGCAAACCAGGTGACACCTCTCTTTAAAGGAGACAAATTCGATCTCAATCAAATATCCTAAGGTTAGTCTTAAAATTAAGAAAATACAATAGATTTTTTCTTCATGGTCAGTTGTAGGGAGTCTAATGTATGCTCAAGTATGTACGCGTCAGGATATTACGTACATATTAGGATGTTAGACAGATATTTAAGTAAATATGGATGGATCATTGGGTAGCAGCCAAACTACATAAGTAATTAATAGAGAACAAGAAATTATATACTCTTTGTAGGAGATCGGATAATTCTGGAGATCATAAGGTATTCCGACTCCGATTTTGTTGGATGCCAATACAGCAGGAGATCCACATCAGGTTATGCTGACTAATGAAGATATATTTTGGGTGAGTGTCAAACATGCACTCATAATTTTTTCCACCATGGCAGCAAGGTTTATAACATGTTGTGGGACATATATTCAGGAAATATGGTTGCAAAATTTTGTCACAAGGTTGCGCCTACAGTACGGTGTTGAAAGACCACATAAAATTATGGTGTGACAATAAATTAGCAGTACTGTATTCGAATTCTAATAACAACAAGAACTTGTATAAGTCAAAGGATGTTGACATAAAATTTCTAGTTGTGAAGGAAAGAATTCAGAATGGTAAACGTGTCCATATAGCACATTAGGACAAACTCCATGTTAGCGGATCCGCTCACAAAAACATTATCACCCAGGGTCTTTCATGCGCATACTGCTCATATGGGTGTTATCTCAATCAAGTATATGACAATATAGTGGGAGTTTGTATTTTATGTATTTGGGTGCTATTTAGTTTTGGACACATTTATGTATTAAAGTATTTTGGATATTTATCTGATCAGATATATGGAAATTCAGTTCATTCTGTTTTCATTATGTTAAAGTATTGATCTCATTAAAGTTAAGGAGGACCAGTTGGAAATATACATATATTGATCACATTGCGTATAATTTTCATGCTACGCATCCATGATTGATCTATGTCGTTTAGCTATATTGGTATATGTGACCATTGATGGTTTAGTTACGCTATATATGACGAAGGCCGCTTTGATCCTATGTTGATATGGTTAATGGACGAGATTGTCCGGATATACCCTAAGGATTAAGATAGCAATTTATGAGCTCACTAAGGTTAACACAATTATAAGGTTACATATGTGGCCCAGTGGGAGATTGTTGGAACTATTCAATAATTAAGGGGCCACACATGTAAAATTAATTGTGTTTAGGCTATCTAAATAATTAAGCCAAATTAAAGTGGTCTATTTGAAAATTGACTTAAGGGTATAATTGTCATGGAATTAATGTGTAGATACCGGAGATAATTCTAATTTGATGAGGGGTCAAATTAGAAATGTCAAAACATATAAATATATGTGTTCATTAGGGTTATGGTCCCCAACTTATACGTCCACCAAAAGAGAGGTTTTCTCTTTTTCTCTTCTGCATCCCCATCAACAGAAAGAGAGAGACAAAGGATTCAGATTCTTCTTTGTCATTAAGGGTCGTAGCAAGTTGGAAGATCGAACCCAATAAAGAGACGTTCACTTCAAGATCCATCAAGTCTAGCAATGGATTCAGGTACGCTTCCGCAATTTAATTTATGTTCTTCATCTCATGAATCGACATGGCACAATAAAATTTCTAACATCCATATACTAATTTTGGTTATATTTATTAGAAACTTCATTGAGATTTATCTCTTGCACTTGTGATATTTCACTGGTGCAATGGGCATAAAGGTGAAGGCAAAATGTAATATTAACACTACAAGCATCACATTTCGTTATTCATAGCAGTAAATGTTTAACGTTGTCAAAGAGAAAGAGAACTGGACTTAAATTTGTCATTTAACTTTTTACATACAGATTCTAAAATGATGATAATCTGTATAGTTAGTAGTTACTACTATTCAGAGTGAACAAACAGAAATCAAAATAAGGAACAGTAAGGTGTGCATGTTCCTTTCTTCCTATTCAGACTAAATTTGAAGATCTTCATGTAATATAGCGAGTAAAATGAACTTTCATTTGTGTCAATTGTGTGAGAAACTTTTGTAGCTAGACATATGATTGAGAGGCCTGAGGATGATAAAATCAAGATATGACAACAGAGGGCATCAGTCCAACATGTGGTTTTTTGTCACAACTGAAGTTTACAAATTCTTGCAGTCTTAACAAGAGCTATATATGAACTGTGAAGAAGTTTCAGTTGGCTTTTGTGCAACACCTCTGAATAAGTTGAGTATAATGCGTTTTAAGTTGCAGATCACATTTAAATTGGTCTGTGTGCAATACCATGCTCGAGAAATTTCCATGTAATTTTTTTGAGAGAAGAAATTTCCCTTTATTACTTAAGTGCATGGCTTGCCCTCTAGATATAGGTGAGTCAAAATACTTTAGACTACTAGTAGGTTTCATTCTTTAAATATCTATCCATGAAACATGGAGAGGACACCAAATTGCTCCAGATTCTAGAGTGAAGAATATGATATTTATATGGCCGACGTTTTACATGTCAGACACCATGAAACACAGAGAGGACACCGAATTTTGAAGTGTCTGTGCTTTCAGCACACCACAAATGAAAAAAGTAACCTATGGAAGAGGAAAGAGGCAAATGTCTTTTTAATCAAGATTACTTAGTTAAGATACCATGTAAATATTTTCTACATGGTACATGACAATGGTTGTCCTAGGATCTTTTGGATTTCATGAAAACAACTTAGTGAGCTAGTCTTTATGAGAAACATTGAAAGTCAATTGTTTGGCTAATTTACACTAGTAAATGAAGCAACACCTTTTTAAATCTATTGAAGTTGGATAAATCCAAACCTTGGGTGCAGGTCGTAAGAGAAATGGTTTGAAGTGGTTTGTATAGGTAAACTGTAGATGATATCTAGGATTTGGAATTTACCTGTGTGTTTTGGAATTAGATCGAGTACTTGACGAGTTTATTGGAATGTGAATGTGTTTAGATCTTGCGTACATAAAAGTTCTTGTTGCAAACAAATCAAGGGAGATGAAAACTAAAATTGTTACTTATCGAACCAGACATCCTCTTAAGAGGTAGCAAGAAAGGCCCATGAAAGGACCGATGCAAGTGACATGTACCCACAAAAGAAGGTTGAGGTATGATCAGTAGGATTGCAACTAATCTCATGCTTGATTTCTTCTTAGGTGCATGGAACAAAAGAAGGGGACCGAGACTCAGAGTAGCTATTTTGTCTAGTCGTTTGTAGATATGTAAACCTTGTAAGCCAATGACTGATTTACCCGTACTTAAAAAAGGCGTTCGAGTGATTTTGCACTCATAATGTCACACCTGTGGCACATAAATGCAAGCATTCATAAACATCTTACTTGTTAAAACCCAAGAGGAAAACTGCATCAGTCTACTTCATGCAAGTAATATAAAGTGTTTTAGCATGTTAACATGGAGAGCAAGTTATCAATTCTGCATT
Organism: Iris pallida; assembly: GCA_029216955.1. Lineage (NCBI taxonomy): Eukaryota > Viridiplantae > Streptophyta > Magnoliopsida > Asparagales > Iridaceae > Iris > Iris pallida. The sequence goes on from JANAVB010028196.1 coordinate 14,099,923, forward strand.
AATTTGGGTTGATGATCTAGTATCAACATTTGTGTACAAGACATCCAATCTGATTCTGTAATTTACTTTCAGAAAACCAGTTTTCTTATGGATACATTTTAATCTCCTATTCAGGTCTAAAATTTGGGTGTTTGTAATTTGCATCTTCAATAAGACTTCAAATAATAGTTTTCCTCAAACAAGAATATCATGTGAAACACTAGCTATGTTTGAATTAAACAAAAATGGTCTAATATATCCGACTTATTGGAAACATACTCTTGCTGCCTACAAAAACTCTATACTTTTTCAAATCACTTACCATGAAGATGAATTGATTATGAAAGCCAATCTAGATCTTTAATTGGTTGAACAAAGTACCCTTAACATCTTCAAATTATCTCCAACATTGCTATGTAAACATGACTTCTCATTATTGTATTCTCGATCTTTCTACTGTTTGTACATGCCACATATGATTCTGAAAAAAAAAAAACCCTTTGGGCTCGTTTGGATCAAGTTTTTGTATTCCTAGGAATAGATTTTCAATTCCTTTCCCATGGGAAAGCAATTCAACATTTCCATACCCATGTTTGGTTAGGTTGGGAATAGGTAGTTCAAAAATTTAAATTTTTTATCTCCATGTTTGATTTACAAAGGGATAGAAATATTAATTTATTTAGCTTTCCTTTAATACCCTTTCATTAATTTCATGATGATTTACATGTTTGGGATAGAAGTTGAAAATTTGAAAATAAAAAGAGGATATAACCATCCAAACAAAATAGCCAAACATCATTTCTAGGAAAGCAAATCTATTCCCAAGGGGGGCTTGGGAATAGCTTCCCCCCCCCCCCCCCCCCCCCCCCCCCCCCCCTTAAGCCCCTCCTATTCTCTCCTCATTCCCAATCCTAAATATACCAAACATGGGTAAGAAATTCAAAACCCATTTTCAAGCCACAAAAACTTGAACCAAACGACCCCTTTGTTGCATAGTGTTCTTGTATTGTGTACTCTAGTATTAAGAAGCAAATACCGAGAATATATATATATATATATATATATATATATATATATATATATATATATATATATATATATATATATATATATAAGATTCAATTTCTAGGCATGTATCTTCCAGAAAGTGTGATATCATATAAAAATATTAATTGCAATATGGATATCAAGGATGAATTACTCTTTCATTTCATATGGAACTATTAAGTTATGTTCCCTGCATTACATTACATGTGGATACAACATATAACTTTATGGCAGTAGTTGATAACTGTCGATAACTCATGAGTACACAATTCCAATAGGTTTTGGAATGTGGAACATCAAAACCCTCCACCACCGCCAGCACCACCTCCTCCTCCAAACCCTCCACCAGCACCCCCGCCTCCACCGAGCCCTCCTCCGGCACCACCTCCAAATCCTCCACCAGCACCAGCACCACCTCCTAATCCTCCTCCACCGCCGGCGCCGCCTCCGAAACCTCCACCAGCACCACCACCAGCTCCACCACCGCTGCCGAGTCCTCCACCAGCTCCACCTCCAGCACCACCGCCTAGTCCTCCACCAGCACCAGCACCGCCACCACCACCGAGTCCTCCACCAGCACCTCCGCCAAGTCCGCCACCCGCACTGCCACCGCCGCCTAATCCTCCGCCAGCACCGCCGCCACCTCCAAGTCCACCACCAGCACCGCCACCGCTTCCTAGTCCTCCACCAGCACCGCCGCCACCTCCGAGTCCACCACCAGCACCGCCACCGCTGCCTAGTCCTCCACCAACACCACTGCCTAATCCTCCACCAGCACCGCCGCCACCCCCAAGTCCCCCACCAGCACCGGCTCCTCCTCCACCTCCTAAACCTCCTCCAGCGCCAGCGCCTCCGCCGAGACCACCTCCAGCTCCGCCGCCTGCTCCACCGCCAAAGCCTCCACCGAGGCCATGACCACCGCCCCCGAGGAAGTTATCCTTCTCAAACCTCCGTGCATCAGCTGCATTGATCGCCACAACAGCAGCAATCATCACTATAGCCAAAACTCCTATGCCCCTCATCATTTCTCAATCAAGCGAGAGTCTACTCTTTACAAGCAACACTAGTAGTAGCTGCTGCTGCTTGTGCTGCTTCAAAACATAATTGGATGATCACTATTTATAGAGCGTGAAGTTAATGGTGGTGGTTGATCGATTGATCCTCTCTTTCTCTCTTCTGGCTGATGGCCAATAAAGTCTTCATTCTTGAGTCGGTTGTCGATCCTCTGTCATGAATGCATGGATTCCAATTAATGCATGAGGACCAACCACCATTATGCTTCCTCCCTTTCTGATCAGTTTGCAATGCCGAGCAATAAAAACCCTACATCTTTTAGTAAACGCAGCAGCATTCCTTAATGGCATGCAGCTGTATATTATTAGGACAATACATAGGGCCTCGGAGGAAATTTCCACGTCCCCACCCACCCCCCTGTTCGCCCAACTGGCTGAATTATACGTCCGAATTTCGTATTTAATACGGACATGTAATTAATTATACTGAAGTCACCGGTTGCCGAAAATAATGTAGCAACTCAAATTAGGAGTTAATATAACTTTTTAGGAACTTACAATCAAGGAAATGAGATGTATGTAATCCAACGATTTATCATTGATGAGTTTGAATAAATAGGAATTCATGCATGAGTTCCTCTAGGGTCTGCTTGGCAATTGTGAGGATAGCAGTTATGAGTTGTTTTTATAGTACCGGTTATGAGCAGTTATGAGGGGTCCGATTTTGGGTGATTTTTAAGTAGCAGCTTTTAAACCAGTCCAATCCATACTTGGTAATTAACTAACGAGCGGCTCTGAAATTTTTTTTACATGAATAAAATTAAATAGGGAAGGGTTTAGTAGTTACAATTATATATTTTTTGTGATGATATAAATGGAATAAAACAATAGAACCGTTCAAAATTCACCTATTTGGAGTGTTTATAAAGCCACCCCAAATTGCATTACACCGATTTTAGAGAGTTTTTGAGCCGATCAAAACAAGTGCCTAAAAAAAAGCAAAATTTTTCATAAATTGTCGGTTCAAAAATATTTCAGAACAGGTGAAAACACCGTTACCAAACAGACCCCTAGGATTTTTGTTTTGGGTTGATGGGTTGTTGGAGATATCCCGGTGTGTCGCAGAAGCTAGCAGTATAGTACCCTCCACAGAAAAAGTATATGTGGTCGCAACAGCTAGCAAAGATGGATCGATATAAGCATTGTTTGGTTAAGTACTTGTGGCAGCACACGTACAGTTAGCCGTAAAAGTGAAGTGGTGGTTCAAGTTGAGAAGATGAACAAGCATCACATTTAGCGAAGTGAAGTGGTTGTTGAAGTTGAGCGACTTCTGTGGATATGTTTGCATGCATTTTTGAAGTGATAAAATAATTCACCACTATTTGTCTATGGCTTTCTGTGTTCGTCAGACAAATTCGGTTATATTTTATAGGAACTTTCATTATATTCATCATTTGCACTTATGATATTTCATTGGTGCAATTGGCATATAGGTGAAGGCAAAATGTTATATTAATGCTACAAGCATCACATTTCATTAGCAAAGCTTCTACCCGGACCGTCAAGAGAAACCGCACGTGAACCGACGCCACGTGTCGGTTTCTCATTGGCCGAAGTTAGCAGGGGGGAGGCAGAGTTTTTTTTATTTATTTTTTTGTCCAATCCCGTGCTGACACGTGTCGCACGGTTTTGTTTTCGGTCCCAGTTTTCGGTCTGGGAAGACTTTTTGTTTCATTATTCATAGCAGTAAACATATGTACGGGACATGACTGATCTTCTACTATACTGTCAGAATTTTATACCTCTTATTGGTAACCACAAGAGTTCCTCAAGTTAGATATAGCAGTAAATGTTTAACATTGTCAAAGTGAAAGAGAATTGGACTTAAAAGTGTCATTTAACTTCACATACATATTTTAAAACAAAAATGCTATTTGGCTCACAAAATATTTGGATGATGCTATCTTCCATTATGTGGCTTATGACATGATTGCTGACATGGCAGTTGATATGGCAAAATTTAATATTAAAAATAAAATTAATATTAAAATTAAATTAACGTTAAATTAACATGATAATTAACATTAAGATTAACTTTAACATTAAAATTTACCTTAACATTAAAATTAATAATAATATTAATATTAAAATTAAAATTAATATTAAAATTAATATTAATATTAAAAAAATTTAGGTAATTAATTTTTTGGGTTAAAATTTGCCATGTCAGCTGTTATGTCAGCTGTCATGTCAAATGTCACATAATGGGAGATGACATCACCCATATATTTTGGGAGCCAAATAGCATAATTGATTTTAAAATGTTGATAAACTGTATAGTCAGTAGTTACTACTGTTTGTTATTACGGCAGTGCTACTTGCCTGCAGGTTTGGACCGCAGGCCACGTGTCTCACATCCATTGGCGGCGGCAGGTCAGCCCGACAAAAAAAGAATTTCCATTCTTATTATGATTTCTGTTTGTTCGCTCTGAATTCTGTACCCAGAGTGCAGGCTATGGGTAGTAGTCACAGACTCACACATCATCTGAAGAACATCTGAACATAACACGAATGAAGTGCATAGCAGCACAGTGTGCATGTTCCTTTCTTCCTATTCAGACTAAATTTGAAGATCTTCATGAAATATATATAGCTAGCAAAATGAACTTTTTTGTGTGTCCAATAATCAACTTATTAATCCTCTTGTCTTCTATATGACACATTTTTTTTTTTTTTGAATAAAACACAATCTTCATAGAAATTAAGAGTCAATCAAACTCATATCATGCAAGATATGAGAATGGATACATATTGGTATCTCATAAAAACGAGATAAAGAAGCAGAAAATGGTAAGAGCATAGCAGAAGATGCTAACATATGTGCACAATGGTTAGCATTCCTATAAGTGAAATTAAAAGAAACATCAGGATTTGATCTGCAGACATCCTTTGCGTCTTCAACAGTATGCCGGACACGCCATATTGGAAGTAATGAAGGATTGTTAATTGAGTCAATGAGAAACTTGCAGTCACCTTCGATTATGACTTGTTCCAGTCGCTGTTCTTGACAGATTTTCAAGGCTAAGCGAATGCCTAAAGCTTCTGATTCAATGGGTGAGCCACCAACCTCAGTCTTCAACATAGCCATACAAAACCTCCCTTCTGAGTTCCTAAGAATTGCAGCGCCCGCCATTCGATCATCCAAGTAAGAGCCATCAAAGTTGATCTTCCAGTAATTATGACTTGGAGGTAGCCAAATGTCTGATTGACGATTAGAAATCAAAGGAGTTGAACTGATAGATACAGTTGAGGAGTAAAATTCTTGCTTCTTCATAAGTCCTTGGGCTTCTTCAAATATCCTTCTAGCATTGATGATTGCATCATTGAAAATTGCATTATTTCTGGACTTCCAAATACACCAAAGTTGATAGAAAAAAGATGCCACAAGCACAGGATCACCAGACTTCAGTAAAGACATAATCAAAGAGTTGACTGAAGACTCAGTTGATATGTGTGGTGCCACCAGCAAATTGTAATTCCAAAAAAATCCTATTTTTGGACAGTGTAACAGCAAATGATTAGTATTTTCAATACATACCTTGCATAGAGGACAGGTTGCAGGAATCTGAGCCATGCGTTTGTTGATGTTTTCATATGTGGGTAGGGAATTAGTAATAGCTCTCCAGGCAAATAGCACCACTTTTGGACTGATGTGATTCAAAGACCATAACCTCTTCCATTCATTGAAATTACCCCCAGTCATAACATGAGAGTTAGGATACAGCTGCTCATGTATCAATCTATAGGCAGATTTAGTACTGAAATCCCCAGTAGGTGTATGTATCCAAATGAGCTTATCATTTTGACAATTAGAGGACAATGGGATTTTGAGAATAGCTTCAGCTTCAAATGGTGGAAATAACAGATGAATGAGATTAGACTTCCAGGACATGGAAGCCTTATTGATCAGTTCACTAACTCTCTGAACCCACCTGCTACTGAATGGATAACCTTGAACAGTAAAGTTAGGTTGAGCTGGAACCCATGGATCATGCCAAATATCAATATGTGTCCCGTCACCAACTGACCAAATAACATTATTCTTAAGCCATTGACGAGAGCTAAGAATACTGGACCAAACACATGAGATGGATCTAGTTGGAGTGGCAGACCAGAAGTTTGAAGAGTGAAGGTATTTTGCAGTGAGGATAGAAGACATGAGAGATTTTGGTTGAGAGAGGAATTTCCAGGAAAGTTTAAGGATCAAGGAGAGGTTAATGATATGAGGGTCTCTAATGCCAAGACCACCTTGGTATTTGGGAACTGTAAATCTACTCCAGGAAGTAAAATGAATCTTCCTTTTCTCTGTTGAACCCCACCAAAAATTTCTCTGGTCTTTAGTAAGACAATTAGTCACCTGTTTAGGAATGAGATAGGAAGAAAAGTGATATGTAGGTAAAGAAGATAGAGTAGACTTGATGAGAGTGGTTCTGCCAGCATGGGATAAACATCTCCTTTGCCAACCAATTAATTTTGTTGTACTGCTCTTGAGTAAATCAGCATACGTGCTACTTCTGTTTTTAGACTGAAGAAGCATATGCCCCAAGTACTTGTCCCTCATAGTCATAGCTTTTACCCCCAGTAACTGAATGTATAGTTGCTTCATAATAGGATCTGTCTTCTTGGAAAAGAAGATAGAAGACTTCTCATAATTTATACTTTGCCCAGACCACTTCTCAAATGTTTTGAGAATATGTTTAACTTGATAAATGTTATGGAGAGAACATTTACCAAATATCAGAAGATCATCAGCAAAAGCAAGATGAGAATATTCAGCATTGGAATTCCTCAAAGTGATACCTTCAAACAGTGAATTTCTCACCATACTGTTGATCAGAGATGACAGAACATCCATACATAATATGAAGAGATAGGGGGACAAGGGACATCCCTGTCTGATACCACGAGTTGGGTAAAAAATATTGGAAGGCTCACCATTAATTAAAATGGCAAAAGAGGATGTTGAAACACACTCCATTATAAGATCATGTGATTTGCCCAAAATACCATACCCTCGCAAAGCTTGGCTAATAATATTCCAACCCAACCGATCATAAGCTTTTGACATATCCACTTTGAAAGCAAACGAATTTTTCGTAGGTGAAAAATTTGAAATTGAATGAAACAGTTCTTGAGCCAGAACAATGTTATCTCCAATATTTCTTCCAGGAACAAAAGCATTTTGAAAATAACTAATCAAATGATGCATGAATGGACGAAGCCTATTAGCAATAAGCTTGGAAATAATTTTGTAGAGGACATTACACAGAGCAATGGGCCTATAATCAATAGGTTTTGAAGGATTGCTATTCTTGGGAATAAGGGTAATGAAAGTATGATTAAGTTTGGGAGGCATGGTACCTGTTTGGAAGAAATTTTGAATGAGGAAGGAAACTTCACTACCAATGACATCCCAACACTTTTGATAAAAGAGTGCTGGATACCCATCAGGCCCAGGAGATTTAAAAGAGCCCATATTCATAACAACATCCTTAATTTCATCAATCCCTGGAACAGCATATATTGAGGAATTATCAGCAGCATCAATAATAGGGAGATCAGCAAGAATATGTGCAGGAACAGGGGAAGTATCCACGGCTTGGAAGATGGTACTGAAATGAGCTACAAAAGTATCTGCAACTTCACAATGATTTGAGACAACCAACCCTCTATCATTAGTAACACTGTAGATGAAATTCCTTTGTTTTCTGGAAGTGGCAGATAAATGAAAGAACTTTGTATTTCTATCTCCTTCTTTAAGCCAAGCAATATTTGATCTTTGCTTCCAATACATTTCTTGTTGCAGGAGAAGTTTGTTCAACAGGATTTGACATTCTCGTTCCTCAGTATAACCAGCTTCAGTAGGAACTTGAGATTGAATATGTAATAACCTTTGTTCCAATTTGTTGATTTCAAACTTTATGTTGCCAGAGGAAACCTTCCTCCATTGATGTAGTTGAGGTAACAGATCTTTCAACTTATTTTGCAGTCCAGAGGGGTGAAGCTGGGACCAATGGCTTGTAAAATATTGTTTAAAATCAGGCTCTATTGTCCATGAAGATTCAAAACGAATAATAGATCTTTTCTTCCTCCTGATCAAGTTTAAAAGCAGCAGGATGGGACTATGATCACTATTAAGGCATGGTAAGTGAAGAAGACCAGCTGAAGGATTTTGGGATTGCCAGTAGGTATCCACCATAGCCCTATCTAGTTTCTCAGCAATGTAATTAGGGGGCTTCCTTCTATTGTTCCAAGTGAATGCAGGACCATGAGATACAACATCCATAGCTGCCACTGATGTATGCCATTGAATAAAGTCTCGATGATGATTGATATTGAAAAGACTACCCCCAAACTTCTCCTCAGCAGAGAGAATGCCATTACAGTCTCCAATACAAATCCATGGCATAGTAACAGATGCCATAACATTCTCCAAATGATTCCAAAAAGCAAAACGATCAGATAAAGAGGGAGGACCATATATACAAAACAAAGACCACTGACAAGAGGACCCAGGATAATGAAGAGTAGATTGGATGTAATTATCTGAAAAGGAGACTATATTCAGGTTCACAATAGGATCCCAACAGAGAAGAAGCCCTCCTGAATTACCTCTGGATGCCACAGAATGATAATTGTCAAAACCTAACTTCAATGCTATAGAGGAAGCAAATGTTGACGAGCATCTAGTTTCTGAGAGGAATAGCAATTTGGGTCTAGATGCACGGAGAAATGATTGAAGGGTACGAATTGTAGGGTCATTTCTCAAGCCCCTACAATTCCAAGATAGAATCATGGCAGTAGAGGCTGTTGTAGGCCAGCCGCGCCTTTAATATCCTCCTTGGAAATAATAAGACATTTGAGAGGTCTATCATTAACAAGGTCAGATTCTTCATCAATAGTAGCAGTTCTTGATCGTTTTGCTGATAATTTATGAACATTAATTTGTGGAACAGTATCAGGGGAAGAAACATTAAGGTGTGAAACAGGGATTGTAATATTTGAAGGTGGAGACATACTGGATGTAGAACTAGGAATCGAAACCAGAGATGAGGACATAGAGATAGGACAAGAAGAATGTTCAGTATGGAGAGTTTGTGGAGAGTTGGAGGTGGATGGAATTGGGCTAAGAGAATTAAGTAGTGAAGTGAATGTAGATTTAACCAAGATTGTATTGGCAGATATGGGATCAGGAATGGAAGATGTTAGGGAAGAGGTAGATGGATTAGCAAACATTCCCAGACTAGAAGCTGATATAATATTTGTAGATTGTACAACATTGGATGATGACATATTAGACTGGGCAGCAGTTGAAGAAGCATCAGGAGTGATCGGGTTTGAGTTAAGTTCAGAACATACTTTGGAAGGACCAGATGACTTAACTAGATTAGAAGTAGGTGGTGGGCCAACAACCTCATCAATAATAGTAGTGGATACTATAGAGTCATCCAGGAAAGTAGGAGTAGTGGACTGTGTAAACAGAGAAGTGGCAGGAATATGTGGTAACTGTTTAGTAACTACCAGATTATCAGTCATCGTGCAAACTCCGATCACCGGAATCTCACCGGAGATAGGATCAACATTTGAAGCTTTATGGATTAACAATATGGCATTAGATGGAAAGAGAATGGATTGCGAGACAGAGGGAGTCTGCGAATCATTCTGATCACTAGTAGGTAAATGAATAGAAGAATTTGATACATCAATGTTCATCTGAGATGGAGAATGTAGTGAAGAATTCGAACCACCATTTGTAGGAGGATCAGAACAAGAAGGATTTAATACAGTATTACCTTTGAAAGATGATTTCTTTCTGAATTTATCAGCATGATTCACACAAATCGACATATCTAGCCTTCGATCCAAGAGAAGTTGAAACTGAGTCTTTTGTTCCAGAGACCAATCTTCACAAATTTGACTAGCATAATCACTGTGGATCTGACACTTCCTCACGCTATGACCTAAGCAGCCACAGAACAAACAGTACTTGGGCAAACGCTCATACTTCAAATGAACTTCACAGTCAAGATTGTTGCCCATAGGAATCTTCAGAGTACGGGGCAAGGCCTTAGTAATATCAATCTTGATCCTGATTCTTGCAAAAAGGATCCATTTCTGAGCATCTTCAATTGAAGGAGGATAGATTTTCCCAATGATCGCCGCAGTTGTAGAAACAAACTCCATAGTAAGAAGATTAACAGGGATACCATGAAGCTGTACCCAGAAATCACTTTCACCGAATTGATAATCCTTGGGAAGCTTGTTTGGACAGCATCTCTCGATGATCAATAGATGACGGTTGAACTTTGCAGAGAATGATCCATTATGGTACTCGGCAATCTTGCATGAGCCTTTACACTTCCAAATTTTTGGAATAGTAGTGGAAATAATATGGGTAGGATAAGATTTATCAGTCAAAATCTTGAAGAAAAGATAGAATTTCCAATTAGCTTGTGGATTGACCGATGTAGATGAACTAGAGGCTTGATTGTCTTGGAAACCAGCAGAGAGAAGAGAGGATAACTTTGATATGAGATCATCATATGAGGATGGAGAAGGATTCATGGATGAATGGATGAGAACAGGGAAACAGAAATTAGTTGAAGAGGAGGGAGAAAATCCAATTACAAGAAGAGGATGGAGAACCAACAGTCGATGGTGCTAAGGAGAATCGCCATAGAGCGGAGAGCAGGAGGCGAGGCTGATTTAATTTCTTTTAATACTCTATATGACACATTTGATCTTCCATATAACACCAGCTGGTTTTCTACAGCGAAAGAATCTTATAGCTGCATCCTGCATGTGATCTCAATCCGTGTGTTTCTTTGTATCATTGCAATTTCGACCTTCCTCTGTTTTTCTTTCCTCTTGCTGAACATTTAAACAATTTTTTCCTTCTTCTTTTCTAAAATTTGGGAGTATTTGACTTCTTCTTCTTTTTTCCCTTTATTTTTTGTTCATTCTTGTTTGAATTTTTTGAATATATTTTTTGCTATTGAAGTTCAATTAATATGACAAATTTTAAAAAAATTATATATATAGTAATACGGCCCCCTCATTTATTAAATTCTGGCTCCGCCCTTGGCCATATGACATTGCAGATAACATGGTAAATTTTCACCTAAAAAATTAATTACCATTTTTAATGTTAATGTTAATGTTAATCTTAATTAATATTAATATTAATGTTAATACTAATGTTATTGTTAATGTTAACGTTAATATTAATGTTAATGTTGATGTTAATATATATATATATATATATATATATATATATATATATATATATATATATATATATATATATATATATATATATATATGGGTTCTGCAAATGACCTCTAGCCTAGTGGTTGAGAGAGATACATGCGGCCCAAGTGGTCGGGAGTTCGAGCCTCAGTGGAGGCGAGTTCGCCACAAGTACCCATTGCTTCAAAAAAAAAAAAAAAAAAAAAAAAAAAAAAAAAAAAAAAAAAAAAATATATATATATATATATATATATATATATATATATGGGTTCTAATCGGAAGTTCCGTCGCTCTCGACCTTTGGATTGAGCGGACGCACGTGCGGGCCAATACGACTCCCGTGATCCGATGTGGTTGGGGGGGGGGGGGGGGGGGGGGGGGGGGGGGGGGGAATATGAAACACGAAAATTAACATCCAAATTAGTAAAATTAAATTTCTAGACATGTTTATAAAATGCATGTCATGTAAAAGTATTAATTGCAACGGAAATATGGATATCAATGATGATTTACCAATGTTGTAAAAATCGGATCGGACCTGCGGTTGGACCGGGTTCAACCGGTTTAAGCCAAAAAATCGATCTGGTTCGACTAAAATCGGGTATTTTAAAGAACCGTCGGTTTTTTGTCAAAATCGAGTTCAACCGGTGAACCGGCCGAACCGGTTTACAATTGAACCGGCCAATTTGGTTATTTTTTATTGTAAAAAAAATCAAAATAAATTATTATGAGAAATTTGGACCATTTGATTCTTTGTTTGGTTTTAATCGACCTTATAGTTGTAAAATTAAACCAAACTAACATACTTATGATCAAACCAAACTAAACCAAGAAGCAAATAAGAATATTTTACCTATTTGAACCAAACTAAACCAAGTCTATTGAACTCCAATTGAACCCCATTTGAACCCCGGTCCGACCTATACCAAAAAATTTTGGTTCGATCATCGGTCCAATTTTTAAAACATTGTGATTTACTCTTTCATTTCATATGGAACTATTAAGTTATGTTCCCTGCATTACAATATTACATTAGTACAATACATATGGATACAACATATAACTTTATGGCAGTAGTTGATAACTGTCAATAATTCATGAGTACACAATTTTCAATAGATTTTGTAATGTGGAACATCAAAACCCTCCACCACCACCGCCTCCAAAGCCTCCACCAGCACCACCGCCTCCACCGAGCCCTCCTCCGGCACCACCTCCAAATCCTCCACCAGAACCACCACCTAATCCTCCTCCACCACCGGCACCACCTCCAAATCCTCCGCCAGCACCTCCGCCTAATCCTCCTCCACCGCCAGCACCACCTCCGAAACCTCCACCAGCACCACCACCAGCTCCACCACCGCCGCCGAGTCCTCCACCAGCTCCACCTCCAGCACCACCACCTAGTCCTCCACCAGCACCAGCACCAGCACCAGCACCGCCACCACCACCGAGTCCTCCACCAGCACCTCCGCCAAGTCCACCACCCGCACCGCCACCGCCGCCTAATCCTCCGCCAGCACCGCCGCCACCTCCAAGTCCACCACCCGCACCGCCACCGCTTCCTAGTCCTCCACCAGCACCACCGCCACCTCCAAGTCCACCACCAGCACCGCCACCGCCGCCTAGTCCTCCACCAGCACCGCCGCCACCCCCAAGTCCCCCACCCGCACCGCCACCGCTTCCTAGTCCTCCACCAGCACCGCCGCCACCTCCAAGTCCACCACCAGCACCGCCACCGCCGCCTAGTCCTCCACCAGCACCGCCACCACCCCCAAGTCCCCCACCAGCACCGGCTCCTCCTCCACCACCTAAACCTCCTCCAGCGCCAGCGCCCCCACCAAGACCACCTCCAGCTCCGCCGCCTGCTCCGCCGCCAAAGCCTCCACCGAGGCCATGACCACCGCCCCCGAGGAAGTTATCCTTCTCGAACCTCCGCGCATCAGCTGCGTTGATCACCACAACAGCAGCAATCACCACTATAGCCAAAACTCCTATGCCCCTCATCATTTCTCAATCAAGCGAGAGTCTACTCTTACAAGCAACACTAGTAAGTAAGTAGTAGTAGCTGCTGCTGCTGCTTCAAAACATAATTGGATGATCACTATTTATAGAGCGTGAAGTTAATGGTGGTGGTTGATCTCTCTCTCTCTCTCTCTCTCTCTCTCTCTCTCTCTCTTCTCTGGCTGATGGCCATAAAGTCTTCACTCTTGACTCGGTGTCGATCCTCTGCCATGAATGGCTTTTAATGCATGAGGAGAGGACCAACCACCATTATGCTTCTTCGCTTCTGATCAGTTTGCATGTCGATCGAGCAATAAACAAAAACCCTACTGTTTTATTTAGTAAACGCAGCAGGCATTCCTTCATGGCTTCATGGCATGCAGCTGTATATTATTAATTAGGACAATACATAGGGCGTTGGAGGAAATTTCCACGTCTCCACCCCACTGTTCGCCCAAGTGGTTGAATTGTACGTCCTAATTTCGTATTTAATACGGACATATATGTAATTATACCATTTCGAAGTTTTTTTGAAATCCCACACGCACGATTGGGGGCCTCGAACCTTGCCGGCCCCTCCGGGTGTCCGCTCTACTACCACTAGCCTAGAGAGCTCACACCATTTCAAAGTTACCATTGAGGAAAATATAGCAATTTTGGTCGATGGGATTGTAGGTTTCCCGGTGTTTATAGATTACTGCGTTGTAGAAGCTGGCAGCCTATCAACAAACCCCCCTATTTGCTTGGGTCAATAAGAGAGTACCATTTGGTGGAGGGATATGGAGGGATGGAACTTTTGGAGATACATATAACATAACTCATCAACAGACAGAAAGAAGGAAAAAAAAAAAAAAAAAAAAAAAAAAACAACAACAACTATACAAAAGAATAAACTTTAGGGAAGAAAAAACAATCAGAGTAAGTTGAACTTGTGTAGCTAGAATCCATCATTTTTGGTAAAGAATTAAGAATGTATGATATATCTTGAGCCGCCTCGTCCTATAAATATCCATTCATGATTCATATGAAATATTGTTAGACAAACATTTCACACAATCATATGGGGTTTCCCCTTGTGTAGACGAAGAGTAAATTCCGAGTCTTTGGGTGTCCATGCAAAAAATTTAAATGGTGTCCCTTCTTAAGAAAATCTGAAAAGTTACTTAAAAAAAAAAGGATACTAGGCCTTGAACCATGCAATTTTACATAAAAGGTTTAAGTAAACACCAACTATACTAGCTAGTTAGGTCACTATGTTATGTTGTATGAGCATTACTATTTAATATATTATAAAATGTTATATATACAAGTGCTTTTTTTTTTTTTTGGGTTCTCCTGGTCCGTAGGCCTTGGACTGTAGTCCTGGTTGCCATGGGCCAGGGTCGGCTTTGTGCAGACAAGAACAATTGAAAGTGTAGACAAAATCCATTACGGTTGCCCAAAAGGGTCTTGTTAGATTTTCTTTCCAAAACCTGGTGGACCAGCTCGGATCGCGGTCCGATTTGAGGCCCGGTCCGGGTCCCACTATAATGAATGTTGGAGTTTTTTTTTTTTTTTTAAAAACCATTTTACCTCCCAATATACGTTATTATAAATATGCTTGTCAATGGTAGCTTATCGGTTGGATGTTGACATTACCACATCCGAACCGATGGCTATCGGATACATCCATACGATAACCAACCGATATCCGATTGGATGGGAGTTTTGAATCCCGTATCTGTTACCGATTATTTTAACAGATATCGGGTAATATTCGAACCAATAAGATTAATATCATCCCAAACATCCATGTTTTTGGCAGTTTCATACATATAAGTTCCGGGTGATACTTAAAACTTGCTTCAGATCACAACAATGCAGATTAATTAACATTGTTGTGACTGGATACTACATAAGATTCAAAGGTGAAGTAGAGAAAGCAGATGACTGTGTGCGGAATCCATGACTAGCTAACAACACTGCATTTTGAAACAAAAATTTGAAAGACTGCATACAACTCAGTTTGGCTAATAAGCATAGCGAACGACAAAACATGAATTTAACATGTTAGATTGTTAGATTATATTTGTAATGTAAATATGGCCCATTAGCCCAAATGTAGACACTATATATATTGTAACAAACCCTAGCAATCCTACATGGTATCGGAGCCTCCCGAAAAACCCTAGCCGCCATCTCCCCGGAAAAAAAAATCGAGTCAATCACGACGCCTCCTGTCCCGCTACTAGGATTCCAGGGAAATATGTCCGGCGGCAGGTGGAGAGCTTCCCCGTTGATGCTGACGTCCTTGGGGGCCAAGCAGTAGGAGTAGCGGACTAATTGGGGGTTGCGCAATATCTCCTGCAGTATTGGATATAAAGTCCAGTTAGTATCAAGTCGCCGAGATCTTGTACACTATTTTTTGTCTTCTCATGTCACATGGTTTTTTTACTAGAGGTTTTATGTTCACATTAAACTTGATTCACCAAAGCGGCTGCTAGCTACGTCCTTGGGGGCCAAGCAGTAGGAGAAGCGGCCTAATTGGGGGTCGCGCCTGTACATCTGCATCGGGAGCGAGACCTCGTCCCTGCCCATCCCAAGTAGGCCGGCTAATTTTCTGTTGTTCTCGAAAAAGTTTCTACTGTTGTCGGAGGAGGCACTGTACCGAACGCGGCCGACGTCCGCTCCCGCGTCGATCCACCGATCCGCAACGATCCTGACTGTAGTGCCCCGTCCCTACATCGTGCCACGTACTCTGTCCACGGGGTGCGCGAGAAAGGAACACTGTCGCTATCGATTCGGTCGGGACCGATAGGTCGGGATCGACCGAGTCGATCGAACGGGAACGGTTGAATTAAGATCCATTCCTCGTTATGGAATGTCTTCTTCGGAACCAAGTCCCATATTCAGCGGGCTGCGGCTCGAGGATTGACTCTGCGGCTGAGTCGGGAGAGACCTCCCGTTGCTCTGCTTTTCACGCCGCTTGTGTTGGTTTTGGCTTTGTTTTCTGAATGCGTTTTCGTGAATGTTTTCGATGGTTTTCATGGCTTGCATTTCAAACTCGCATTTCCTATCGAACTCCTTGATTAATGCAGTGTTCTAATCAGTTGCTTGTACGATTTCAGGTAATCGCGTAGGCGACGTCTAGCGCGACCAACAAGTTCTCTCGCCGAAGTAAACTCAAGGTGAGTGGCTGACCCTTCTCTTCTCGACCCCTTCTTAGACAAATCGATAGTGTTGTTGCGGATTGAAACAATGAATGCAAGGGCACGAACACGATAAAAATGAACAAGTTTCAAAGAGAATGTAGGCTATATCTTCATAACTAAAAAGAATTGTCTTTGTACGATCATTGGACAACTCGTGCACGAGGAACGGCTTCCTCGAGCGATACCCCGAGACACGGGATCGTTTCGGCCTAGGAGGAAGCAAAAGATAGCTGTGTTCGACGAAAGCAAAAATATGGTTAGTCGGAAGAACTTGCAGCGGGGCTCGCTACCCGGGCTGAAAGGGTCGCCGTCTAACCCAGCTATAGTCCAAATATGGCTTGTGGTGCCAGTGACCTTCACGAACACAAATTTGCATACGAAAATGATAACAACTATCAGGGAAGAACATTGTAAGTCTCAAAGGCGCAGCACGGTCCGCCGGGGGTAAAGTTTCAACGTAAATTTCACTATGCTTGTCATATGCTTTGTTTGCCATTAAAATTGTTTTGATTGAAATCTTAATACAAATAGAACAGTGATACAATATAGGACTTAGATGTAGTCCTAGGAGTACACTTTTGTTTAAGCTGGGTCCTTAGTGCCAATGGAGCGAGTGGTAATGCGTTGACTCCGTTGACCGGCTGACGGCGGTTATCGGTTCTCTGAAGGTGTTGATTGCTCTGGGTGCTGGAGCTTGCTGAGAGGAGGAAGACGTTGAGTGTCTTGAACTGCCTCTCCGGTGATTCTCTGTTGTGGATTCTTTTTGAGTCTTATGTTCTGAGTCTCTGTGTGTGTGTGAAGGGGATGATCCTTCTATTTATAGTTTTGCAGGCTGGCTGCTCATGCGCGCATGTAGGATGCGCCGGTGTGGGAACGCCACATGGAGATTGCTGATGGAGGCGCATGGATGCTGCGTCCTGATCGAGGGGGAGAACTCTTCATGCTGCTGTTATGAGCCGGCACGTAGCAGGGGGAAGATCTTTCCGTTGCTGAAATCTTGGACGAGTTGAGTCAAAAGACACGTGTCGTCGACTCATGGTTCGAAGATCTCAAATTTGGTGGAGAGGAGTGATCTGGTGGGCTGTGCCTTGGATTGGGCGCAGGAGGAGGCTGCGGCTCATAACCTTCAGGAGTTACAAACCATTTGGGGTGCATAGCTTTTGAGGCGCATGCAGGCGACTTTCCTTCTGTCTTTCGGGATCAGAGATCAGTCTGGGGCGCATGGCTTTTGAGGCGCATGCAAAACTTCAACTGGAGACTCTTCTCTGTATATCAGTGAACGGTCTGAGGCGCATGGCTTTTGAGGTGCATGCTGGTTTGGACGCATGGCCGTAGAGGCGCATGCGGGTGTGGACGCATGGTCGTAGAGGCGCATGCGGATGGCCACGTGGCAGTAGCCGTCGGAATAGAGTCATGATGATGCTGACGTTGCCGACGCTTCGTTTTTTGAATAAAGCTGTCAACTGTTCAGACTTTGGGAGGCGTGCTGCCAACTCTGTCAGTTCAGCATTTAATGTTGGTGACGTTCGATGGACAGCTGAGTGGGCGCGTCGGTTGGCATTCCACTCGGTATGGAGATGTGTGGGGGGGGCGCATCCTCTATAATACGCCAAGTACTGTAGGGCGCGTCTGTATGATGCGCCTGACGCCGAAGGGCGCGTCCGTGTGATGCGCTGTCTGGCTGGCGCATCGGACATGTCTTTTAATGATGCGGCTGTCTCGCTCTTCGAGTGCCATAAATAGCCGTTTGGCTGAATTCGAGGCGTCCGGTTCATCCATTTAATGTAAATTCATTGTACGGAATTCGGAGGGCCATCCACTTGGCGCGTGGGTTTGATCTGCCCGGCCTATAAATAGTGGCATGGAGAGAAGATTTGCTTCTCATTCCCTCACGTACTTCCAATATGAACTTGAACATACGGGTGCATTCTGCTGACGAAGTGCTCCCGAGGGTGAAGATGAGACGCTGTGTTGTCTTTGATGCACTTGAAGGTGACTGTTACATCCAAAAGACGGAGTCGAGGGCTTCTGAGGCAGGCGGAAGGTGCCTGTTGCATCCAAAGATAGGGATGCTCGAGCCTCGTCTCCGTTATTCCGGAAGAGCCGTTGATCGGAATGGCGGTGCAAGGCTCTCTCTTCTTGCAAAGTGGGGTTTCCCCACTTTGATCGTGTCGAAAGCTGCTCCTTTAGCCATGGTTTCGATCACGGTCTTCCTTCGGCTTTGGAGGCTCTTTCGAAGCCTCCCCTGGCCACAGCATTTGCGGTGCTCTTCTCTTCCTTGGTTCCAGCCAGAGGGTTAAATGCTTTGTGTCGAAGCATTTATCGGGCGAGCCTGGTTGGAAGAGCGGCACATAACTGGGCTCTGCTCGGCCAGGTGAGCCTGGCTGGAAGAATTTGGCTGAAGGGATGCACATAACTGAGCTGCTGAAGAGATGATGGGATGCGTCTGGATGGAGGCGCATGATATCTGCTGCGCCTCACTGGTGGCGCATAGTGATGCTGCGCCTATCTGGAGACGCATGGTGGCCGCTGCGCTTATCTGAAGGCGCATGATGGCCGCTGGCTGTAGACTTAGGCTCTTTCCTTTGTAGGAATTCTCCTTTGTATAACTTTTTCTAGACATGTAATAGACTTTTATATATAAATAAAAAGTCCTTCTTCAAATGTCTATACTTATTGACTTTGCTGTGAAGTTCTTCGTCTGAGTTCTGGCGCATGTAGTGTCTGGCGCATGGGCTTTCTGGTTGTGAAATTCTATGCTTCTACAAGACCCCCTTCAAAGTTTTCAAAACTTTTGAATAAGTTTTGGAATACTTTGAATAAGAAACATGGAGGTCAGGGCGCATGATTTCTGGACACATGCCTGTTCGGACGCATGCTCTTCTCAGTTAATGATGATGGTGCCTCGGTAACCGAAAAGATTAATGATGATCTTTTGGTTTTATTTGCTGCTATCATTGCACAGAACCCGAGGCGACGGCTGAGATCATACGTCATCTGTTCACGCGTGCGACCATGCCCTATAAATAGGTAAGAGTCGGAGAGAGAAAGAGTTCTTCTTCTCTGTACCTCTGTTTCTTTAGAGTTTCTTCTTCAAAACCCTAACTTCTCCTTCTTCGAGAGAATGGCCCCCAAGACTCCTCGCGGCGCTGCCGGCAAGGGGAAGGAGAAAGCAAAGGAGTCCGCGGATGAGGATGTACCTATCACTCTTGCGCCTCTTGCCGACGTTCGTCCTGAGGTGACAGGTGGGTTTCGTCTCTGCTTTGGGCTCTGTGCCCTAACTGCCGACGCGTATAGACTTCGGTCTTTAATGATACGCCGAGGTTCTATCCTGCCGACGTGCATAGGTTTATACCTTTATCATGCACCGAGGTTTTAATGGCTGACGCGCATGGGTTCTATTCCCTGAAGATGTGCCGAAGCCTTTGTTGACGCGCATGGGCTCACGCTCTGATAATGCGCCGAAGCTCCAATGCCAACGCGTATGGGCTTACGCCCTGATGATGCGCCGAGACATGCTGACGCGCATGGGCCTATGCCCTGATGATGCGCCGAAGCAGATGCGCATGGGTTCATACCCTGGCAATGTGCCAGTCTGCTTGACATATTTTGTCTTTTTGCCTGACTTCCACTTTTGTCGTGCCAGTGTCGATGACGATCCCTTTGTTGAATGAGGTCCTCCTGGACGCTTCTCTTTGCCAGATGGGAGTTGATTTTGATGAGGCGGTGATCAACCCTGCAAAGGATGCTATCCTTCAGGACCAACCTCGTGAGAGGATGCTACAAATCCAGGTCCAGTTGCCGCTTTTCCTCCAGAGTATGATGGAGAGCGGTAAACTGAAGTCTGCTGATTCTGAAGGTGTGACCTTCTTAAAACCAGCCTTTCTATTTGGCGACCGATTAGTCTCTTCCGAGGCGAAGATATTGAAGATCAGAGAAGACTGGTTCTTTGCTGCTAAGGGCATGATGTTATACATGCGGCAGGTTGACCGCCAGTTGCCATTGACAGCCTTTTATCGTCTAGCTTCGAAGAGAAGGATGGGTTGGGAACTTACTCCTTCTCAAGGGGGTGCCTTGGGGGGCTCCCTTTCGATTGACACCACCTCGAACCAGCGAGACACCTTGACTGCTTCACGAACTGGTTCTTCGTTCAGTTACCAAGCTTTGCGTCCCGGGAGCATCTATAGTGAAGTCCCAAATGACACGTTTCCCTTCGGTGCCCCGACTTTTGCAAATCGGATGCTGACGTCGAAGGTCACGTATCCGACAGCTGGTTTTAGAGTCGAAGGTTGGTGTCACTACATCCCAAAGTGGGATGAGTTGACTTCCTGGGTGCTTTCCAGGTTCAAAGTTGAGCTTAAAGAGATAGGGCTGACTGCCGCCATTCGGGCTACTCAGGCAGACGTGGACCTCAATAAGCCGATGTTCCTTGCGCTATTGGAGCTTTTCAACGCCCAGACTGGCAGCTTCTTTACTCCAGTAGGGGAGTTAGGATTGGCCCTTCATGAGATGTACGAAGTGTCCAAGCTTCCTTGGGGCTCGGAACCGTACGAGGAATATTTCCCATCGAATGAAGAGATCCAGGTCTTAGAAGATAAGGACCCGGAGATGATGGCCGTTTTCAAAGAGGTGACGAGCCATCATTATCTGATGCACCGGAGGGACAAGGGTAAGACCCAACCTCACGTGACTGCTTGGAGGGACTATGTTTTCAGACAGGATTTGGCGGATCCTTCGAGGATCCGGTTTGCGACTCCGCAAGGCTTGACACCCGCAGAAGTGAGTTCTGAAATAACCCGGCTGGACGAGAGGACCCCACATTCAAATGAGAGCGGAAAGAACACGTACAGCTGTTTCTGGCACTGCGGGCACCGGATGTCATCTAAGGCAGTGTTGACGGCCTACTTGATGATATGGCTCCGGGATTGCGTATTTGCAGGGGGATCCGGTGCTGTTGAGAGGGTACATCGGAATCTCATTTTGCCTGCAGTGAAGTTGGCCTTTGGACGACCTCTGGCTCTCCTCCCCGCGATGGTGTGCAACCTGCTGCGCGGTTTGAGGTCTTTCGCTGATGATGTGATCCACGAGAAAGGTAATAATGACAACTTTCCCCGGGCCGAGCTGCCTTTCCATTATCTTATGGGTTGGCTGATCTTACATCATCCGAATGTGATAAGTCCTGGTCCTGAGGAGGACCATGTTGAAGGAGATGCCTTCATTCGCCGCTTCTACAAGAGGAAGTGGTCTTACACTGGCGTCCCCGTTTGTAGGAGGGTTTTGTCCTTCCTTCAGGGATGGGAAATCGTGAAGGTTGGCCCGATCTTCAAGAATTTCGAGGCCGACCAGGATTTGGTTGATTCTGGCGAGGATGCGGTTACTTTGCCGAAATGGAGTTTTCGTTGGTTGCAGAGTATCCGGCCTTCGCATCTGGTCTACCGTAATCAGAACAGGTGTTATCTGGAACCGTACTTGCCAAGCCGATTTGCTCGTCAATTTGGCTACACTCAGCTAATGCTGCGGAATCCCAGTAGCAGTCTAGGCTTCATCGGGAGTTTGCTGGATGGAGCCCGGGGCTGGCAGTATTATAACGCTGGATGCACTAGCGTTAAGTTTACCACACCAGTTCGCAATCCTCGACCGTCGATCTTATATCCGGCCGCCAAGCTGTATTGTACTATGAATACTATGTCTCCTGGTTATGACAGGGAGACTAGTTTCATCATTGGAACCCAGTTGGAGGCAACAGCGAATATGTTGGTGGCGGCTCGGTCATATCGTCCGCCAGAATTGGCGGGGTATCGGGCTGCTGCTATGGCACCAGCGAGAGACCCGTCTGTCGGAAAAAGGCGGGCTGACCCAGAAGCTGGTTCTTCCGTACTGAAAAGGTCGAGAAGGACGTCGACCCCGAAGATTACGGAAACGCCACTTGTAACGCCAACGGGCTTAGCTCCCGCTGAGGTAAGGAGTGCTTCATAATTCCAGTTTTTTATGTCATTGTGGCGACTTATGCTCTTCTTCTTGTAGGGATTGAAGAAGAAGTCTCGTGCTTCAAAATCGGGCACCAGTAAGCCGAAGGAGGTGGCAGGCTCTTCTGAGGAGCGCATTCCACCAACGATGATGTCTCCTGTGGAGGAGGGTCCCGAAGATGTTCCCGCGAAGGTTTTAGTATCTCCTGACTTTGAAGTCGCAACAACTTCTGGGATAGTACCATCTGCCGTGGAGGCCTTGGACGCTGAGGGTCCTACAGACTCGAGGCATCCTGATGATGAAGTGGATTGGAGTTCGTCGCCTTCTGGTGACGTCCCTCCAGCGTTGCAAGGGTCCGTTGCGGGGGCAGCCGAAGCAGTGGGGATAGAGGAGAGGGTTGATTCCCCTCCTGGTCATGATGAAGGGAGGTCGGCTGAATCATTGCCGAATCCTTCCTTGGCTTCAACCATGGACATAGAGATGGCTACCGATCAGGCGGTAGCGACAGATTCTGTCCCTGTAGAGGGACTTGAGAAGAATGAGACTCTTCTGCCGGTCTTGTCTCCTGGGGCTGGCCAGGAGATAAATGTTGACCTCCCCGTTTTGCCGGGGGAGGTGGCTGATGCTGATAGAATGTCGGGGGAAGAGGTAGCCGTTTACGTCGGTGATTTCTCCAGTCTTGAGAAGGGTAAGGGTGTGGAACCCTCTGTTGCTCCTTCCACTTGGGGTACTATCACGACGCATGCGCTGGCTCCTTCTGTTCTTTCGGCTCCTCGGGCTAGCAGTCTGGGCCCTGTTGATGAAGAGCCTATTGCTGCCGAGATTCAAACCTCTCAGATCGAGGTCGGCGGATCTTCCTCCGGTCCGCAAACTGTAGTAGCTCCCTCAACTCCTGCTATGACGCCGCAGGTGCTGGCGGAAGCCGACGGGTATGTAAAATTCCTCGTCGAGGGAGTGTACAAAATGCTGGAGAAAGGTGTATCTGCAGTGGTAGATGCCAAGGGGAGCTTTGCGGCGGCAAAAGCCTTGGCAATGCCTTGTATCGAGCTGATCCGTATTCACCAGGGCCATGACCATATGGCCGAAATTCTGGAGGTTTCGGTGATGGAGCTGGACGAGCGGCTCGCGGAACTGCAGCGCATCCAACGAAATGACCTCTCGATCTTGATAGATGTAGAGATAGGAAAGTCGATGGCTGAGATCGAGGCTTCCTATCGAGCCGAGGTGAGCAGTTGGGAGCGTGAAGTGGCTGGGACTGAGGCTGCGGCAGAGCAGCTGTCTCAATCTATGAAGAAGACGACGGAGAAGCGGGCTGCGGTGGATGCTAACATCGCAGAAGTTGATGCTCAGATGCGCCGTCTTGAAGACCAGCGGGCCCAACTTCAACTAGAGGCTGAGCGCGTCCTGGCTGAACACGTGGCATTCAAGCGGGAGGAAACGACTCTTACTCAGCGGACCCTTGCTTTGGCTCAACAGCGACGACAGCTTGATAAGAAGTATGAGAGTAAAACTTTCTCTGAGGCTGTCGGGTTAATGCGTCGAGAAGCCGAGCTGCGAGTCCAGGCGACTGTGGAAACTCGCACTGCCGACCTGAGACGTCGAGTCAGAGAACTCTCATCCCACCCTGGGGAGGATCGGGGATTGTAGCTTCTCTTCTTTTTTATGTGTTTTTGCAACTCTTGCTGGGGAAATAGCGTATTTCTGTACTCCCTTTTTTTTTTGAAAAATAAAGAAATACACTATCTCTTTGTGATGTGTTCATTTTTGATCTCATGAACTTGATGATTTATGTGGACCTATTATCTTTTGCGCACCTTAGTTTTTTAGGTACAGATAATAAGTATAAAGGAACCAATATGTTTGCTCAGAGGTAATGTGGACATGGCAATCATTAGGTTCAAATGACAGAATCTTCCTACTCAGAGGTGTTTGTGGACGTGGTAGGAATGATCCTGGGGGATACGCTGAACAACTCAGAGGTAATGTGGACGTGGAAGTTCTGCGATCAATGTACGACAACGTAGGAGTTGTTTGTACAGGATGTTTACTCAGAGGTAATATGGACGTGGTAAACATGAAGGATAGCGTAAGTTTACGAAGTGTAAGGTTCCGCTTTGTAGGATGTTGAGAGACAACTCAGAGGTAATGTGGACGTGGTTATCTTTCTACGGAAGGATGCCACGGAACAGCTGGGTTCCGGAAGCGTTTGATTTTGTGAAAAGAGGTTGTTTAGGGAAATATATGTCTTGGAGGATGTCAAGAGTAGTACTTCTTTAGGAACTTGCCGTTGATGGGCATCATGAACAAGTTCCCATTGGGTTTGGCGAGCCGGTAAGCACCGTTTGAGTATACCGTCTCAATGATGAAGGGTCCTTCCCATTTGGGCTCGAACTTCCCTGGTGTCTTGTGAGTTAACACCATTGGCCTTCTGACTGCTAAAACCAGGTCGCCAACTTGGAAAGTTCTTTGCTTGACCTTCTTGTTGAAAGCCTATGATATACAGGCTTGGTAAAGTTCGATGCGTTGTTGAGCTAGGAGACGCTTTTCGTCAAGTGCCTCTAATTCCCGCAGACGACGACGTTGATTGTCTTCTTCTGTGAGATCGTTTGTGATTGCCACGCGGAGCGAAGGTATCTGTATCTCGAGAGGCAGTACTGCTTCGCTCCCGTAGACCAGGGAGAATGGAGTGTTGCCTGTTGGGGTCCGTACCGTTGTGCGGTAGGCCCAAAGGCATTCGCCAAGCTTTTCGTCCCAGTCGCGTTTGTTGGATGACACGACTTTTTTGAGTAGCCTGACGATAGTTTTGTTGAATGCCTCGGCCAATCCGTTTGCTGCCGGATTGTAGGCGGTTGAGGCCACGTTTTGAATGCGATTCTTGTCACAGAACCTGCTAAAAATGTGGCTGATAAACTGAGGACCATTGTCATGGATGATTCGCCGGGGTACCCCGAAACGGTAAATGACATGGTGTTTGATAAAGCTGACCACCCTGGAGCTTTTTACTTCTGCTAGTGGGACTGCTTCCGCCCATTTGGAGAAGTAATCGGTGATGGCCAGGATGAAGCGGTGTCCTCTCGATGAAGGAGGGGTGATTGGCCCTACAATGTCCATGCCCCAGGCTTCGAATGGCCAGGAGGCGACTGTAGGATGTAGAGGTTCAGATGGTGTATGTATGAAGTCTGCATGAAGTTGGCATGCATGGCACTTCTTAGCATATTCCACTGCGTCGGCAACCATGGTTGGCCAGTAGTAGCCCATACGTCGCAGTCGATCTTGCAACTTAGGCCCTGGTTGGTGAGCTCCGCAAGTTCCGTCATGAGCTTCTCGAAGAGCTTCGGCCGCTTCTTCGTTAGACAGGCATCGAAGGAGAAGCCTGTCGAAGGAGCGTCGGTACAGCATTTTAGTGGCTGTATCGTAGTAGAATCGAAGAGAGCGTCTCCTGACTGAGACGGCTTCCTTCGGGTCCTCTGGAAGGATTCCGTAGACAGCGAAGTCGATGAACGGGAACCTCCAGTCTCGGACATTAACCCCAGTATTTGTCGGCATGGCGTGAGCCATTTGCAAACATAGGTTGTTTCTGGGACAAATCAAGTCTCGGCCAGTCACCGTGACATAGTGTTGAGTCCCAAGGGGCGCGGCCAATGAGGCTGCGAGGCCAGCTAGAGCGTCAGCCTCCAAGTTTTGTAGGCGGGGTACATGTTCGATGAAGAACCCAGTGAAGGTTGAAATGATGTTCAACGCGACTTCATGATAAGGGATTAAATCTTCATGGCGAACCTCGTATTGCCCCCGAATCTGGTTTACGACGAGTTTCGAGTCGCCGTAGGCTTCCAGATGATCCACCCCCAGCTGTTGTGCTAGCTGGAGTCCCATGACGAGTGCGTTGTACTCAGCAACATTGTTGGAGCACGGCTTCGAAAGGGAGTATGCGCGCTGGATGACCAGCTGATCGGGGGAGACTAAGACTACCCCCACTCCTGCGATGATTTGGCCATTGGGGCCCGTTCTTGAAGCGCCATCGAAGAACATCCGCCAAACGGGGCTTCCTTCAGTGACGTTTGATTCTTGGACTTCATCCGGGATGTCTTCATAGAGTTTTGAAGATTCTGGGATGGGGTGTGCAGCTAAAAAGTCAGCCAGAGCCTGACCCTTGACTGCCTTCTGCGGGACAAACACCATGTTGTATGGTGTTAGTAGGATCGCCCATGTAGCCAGCCGGGAGTTTAATGACCCTGGCTTCGTCATGAGAACTCTGAGCGGATTGACTCGGGAGATGACGTGAATTGTCTGGCCCGAGACGTAATGACGAGTCTTCTGAATGGCAAACACCAAAGCCAAGCACTCCTTTTCAACGAGGTTGTACCGGTGTTCGGCCCCGATGAGTGTTCGACTGAGGTAGTAGATTGCTTGCTCGTAGCCTGCATCGCTGTTTTGAGCCAGCAAAGCGTCGAGGGAATGATCCATGGCACGGACGTAGAGGAGGAATGGTTTGCCGGCGACAGGTGCCACTAGGACTGGCGGGCTTGTTAAGTAAGCCTTGATATCGTCGAAAGCCTTTTGGCACTCCTCTGACCAGACATAAGAGACTCCCTTCTTCATGAGCTGAGTAAAGGGTTGACATTTACCGGAGAGGTTTGCTATGAACCTCCGAATGTATGCCAAACGTCCCTGTAAGCCCCGAAGTTCTCGAAGGTTCTTCGGAGGGTCCATGTTAAGGATGGCTTTAGTCTTCTCGGGATCGACATGAATGCCTTTTGCCGTGATAACAAAGCCCAAGAATTTGCCGCTAGAAACCCCCAGGAAGGATTTAGCGGGGTTCATTTTGAGTTGATGTGCCCGCATGAGATCGAAGACCGTCTTTAGGTCCTGTAGGTGATCTCTTTTGAGGCGGCTCTTGACTGCGATGTCGTCAACATAGCACTCAACTGTCTTGCGAAGATGTTGACGGAAGATGGTGCTCATAGCTCGCTGATACGTTGCACCGGCGTTCTTCAAGCCGAAGGGCATTACTGTGTAGCAGAAAACACCCTTTGGAGTCCTGAATGACGTGTGTTTTGCGTCATCGGGGAACATCTTGATTTGATTGTAGCCTGAATACCCGTCCATGAAGGACATGCGTTCAAAGCCACATGTGTTGTCGATCATTACATCGGTGATTGGGAGTGAGAACTCATCCTTCGGGCAAGCAGAGTTGAGATCCCTGAAGTCGATACAGACTCGTATCTTCCCGTTCTTCTTGGTGACAGGGACGACGTTGGCTACCCAGTCCGGGTGTTGTTCCTCACGGATGAAGCCACTGGTCAAGAGTTTGTCCACCTCCTGATCGATGGCGTTCATGATGTCCGGGCGAAAGCGTCGCTGTTGTTGTTTGATAGGTTTGGCATCTGGTAAGATGTTCAACCTATGCATCGCGATCTGTAGATCGAGACCCGGCATGTCTTCGTAGCTCCAGGCGAAGACGTCAATATATTCCTTAGCCAGTTGGACTAAAGATTCTCGGTCTTCTCCCTCCAAGCTTTTGCTAATAAAGATGGGTTTAGAAGAAGACCCATCCCCGAGGTCGATCTGCTCGACTTCGTCTTCGGTGGGAGGTTCTCGTAACTCAAAACGAGACTCCCATTGTTCTCCTAGGCGTTGAGCCCAGGGTTCCTCTTCGAAGGGTTCCGGCGGTTGGTCTTCGCCTTCATCTTTCTGAGGTTGCGCCGATGTCATGTTAGCTGACAGCACTTTCCTGAAGACTGATCCGATACTGGTATCGGAATCCCACGTCGATGCTTCTGATGAGTGGGAATGTTCTATGTCTTCTGCGTCTGAACTCTCTGGAGTTGATGGCGGCGTGACATAGCCTAACCCCCGTCGAGTCCGATTATAGTAATCCTGTGGCTTTCCATTGGGCATCGAAAGCCGGACAGGAAGATGCCGACCCTTGCCGTAGTTTAGGCCTTTATTGCTTTTCAGGTCGTAGCCCATCTTTTGGATGATGTGCTTAGCCGCATCCGTGTATCGATAGACTTGTACTCTGCCGGTATCAGGTTCGGGCTCGATCGACGGGAGGTTCCGACGACGCTCGATTTTGCCCGAGATGATGGTGCCTTCGTCTCGGCTTCGTGGAGGGACTATGAAGACTCCTTGAGACGGGACTATTTGATTATGGTAGACGGTCGTTACTTATGTTTGCAACGACCGTAGAGCGTTGTCTAATGTATACATGGCATTCCAGTATGGAAGACAAGAATAATTGAAGGACACGCTATTATTGATAAAGTACGAGATTTTATCCCGTGGGATTACATTGTCGAAGGAGGGTGCGTCTACATCAGCAGAGATATATTCGCCAAGCTCCTCGTCTGTAAGCACTGGGGCCGGATCAGGAGAGTCCTCCACCGCTCTGACTTTGGGGTCTGAGAGGGTTATGTGAGCCCTCTCCGGCATCTTGGATGACTGCGGCGGCTTGCCTTTAAGACGCACCTTGAGGGGTGCCTCGGTTGCGCCTTCGATGAGTGGCGCCTTTCCTTGTAATTTTACCACTAGGGGAGCCGCTGTTTGTGGTGGCTTCCCCTTGAGGCGTATCTTCAGGGGGGCTTCGCGAGCTGGCGCTTTTCCTGATAGCTTGATGCTCATTGGAGGCGCCTTCTGGGGTGGTCTTCCTTTCAGACGGATTTTCAAGGGGGCGTCAGGAGTCGCTTCGGGTTCCAAGTCCGGCTCTGTTGCCGTCTCTGCTTCATCATCGGCGTCGTTGGCTTCCTCCTCGTTAAGTGGCTTGTACAAGTCGGAATCGGTGAAGTAGGCCTCAATCCCTTTGAAGGGATCGATATCTGCAAACTCCGTCCGGATGACGCCGTTGGTGGATACATATTTCATGCATTGGTGGAGCGTGGAGGGTACCACCATGTACTCATGTAACCATGGTCGTCCGAGTAAGATGTTGTAGTTGACCTCGGCATCCACCACATAACAAGTCACCTCAGTTTTGAGGCTGCCGATGTGACACTTCAGCCGGATCTTGCCCAGTGGCTCGCTCTTGCTGGCGTTGAAGCCGCTGATGGTCGTATTGGAGGGCGCCAGCCGGTACATTGGAATCCCCAACTTTGATAGCAGCGCCTTTGGAATGATGCTTAGGGAAGACCCCGGATCGATCTGAATCCTGCTCACCTTTACCGAACCGATGTACCCTGTGTAATACAACGGTCGGTTATGTCGGTGATGCTTGAGCAGCATGTCTTGTTGGCTGAAGGTTATATTTGGGATAACTTCATCCGCACAATGACAGTGTGCACAAGTAGCTGGGAGGTCTTCAGGCTGCTTGACCTGACTGAGAAAGGATTCGGCATCCTTCAGAGCTTCGCAAAGAGCTTCTCGGGAGTCCTTGGAGAGACGCAGGAGCTCGAACAGAGACAAGCGTGCAGGAGTACTGGCCAGTTGTGCCAGAATGTCAAAATTGTGGGGCTTGGCTAGCCCCGAAGCATTTTCTTTCCGCAGAGGTCTGTCGAAACGGGCCTCCACTTGCTTTTGTTTATTGGCTGCTGAGGGCTTGGATGGACCCTCCTCAGGGATGGTGCCAGGAGGCACCACTTCGGCGGCAGCTTCACCGGGCTGGGAGTTCTGTTGTGCACGCGTCTGCACCGGAAGCGCCTCTTCCGTTGAAGAAGAGACCGTGCGGCAAGACTTGATCTTCCTGCCTTTTGCTTTGGAGGTAGGGCGTACCTCCGGTTGAGTTACCTCGGAGACGAGGTCGGGGTGAACCCAGAGGACCTCTCCTCGAGATGTGGTGAGTGGGACAAGTCCACTCACATTGTCACGGGTGGGTGGCAAATTCACCACCTCCATTGTCGCCTTAGGGATGGGGACGACGCCATCTTGTGTGGTAGACGGCGGCAAGGTGCCGAACTGAAGTGACACCACATTAGCTGACACCGTCTTCTCTTCGTAATCGACGGAGATTACATCCGCATTGATCATGCGCTGGATGTAATTTTTGAGGACGTAGCAGTCCTTAGTCGGGTGTCCGACAAACCGATGGTAGTGACAGTACCTTGGGTTGTCCACCTTCCCGACTTCATCGGGCCGCTTCGGGTCCGGAAGCTTGATCTTGTCACCCTGCTTCAGTATCTCAAAGAGTTGCAGGGTGTCGTCATCATTGAATGAATAAACCTCCTTGGGTCTTGGTGCCAATGGAGGCTTTTGAGTAGGCGCAGATGCGCCCTTCGAGGCATTAACTGTCAATGCCTGTTTCCCTTTTGTTTCTCGTCCGGAATTGTTGGTTGCGGACTTTTTCCCCTTATCGTCAAAGGCGGAGAAGCTAACACCCAGAAGACGTGCATTGGCCGCCTTCTTCTCTGCAGCTTCAGCTTCAATGATTATGGAGCTCCAATCGGGAGGGGGAGTAGAGTTAAGCCAGAGCTTTACTGCAGGCAGCATGTTCATACTGCAAGCGGAGAGAAGCGCATATTCTGGCATGCCTGGAGGTAACCTGAAGCAGGCCTGACGGAAGCGTTCGATGAATGCCCGAACCGTTTCCTTGTCCTTCTGGCGTATCTCAATGAGAGACGCCATCGTCATGTCCTTTCCACCGTCGTAGAAACGGTCGAGGAAGAGGCGTGTCAGGTCGTCGAAGGACGATATGGAATTATCGGGGAGGCTGCAGTACCAGTCATACGCCACCCCTTTCAGGGCCCCAACAAAGATGCTGGTGAGGAGTGCGTCCTCCTTCGGAAGATGCCCTGTCTGCGACTGAAAGTACGTCAGGTACCGTCGTGGAGAGTCCTTCCCGTCATACGGCGTGAGTGTTTGTGGTTTATACTTTGGGGGATAAACCACCTTGTTCCACTCAAGGGGATAAGGCTGGGGAATGCCCATCTTCTGGCGTTCCTCCTGCCTGTTCTTGGACTCGAAGCGCTCCCGCAGATCTTTGATCATTTCGACCACGTCCTCCGTGGAGCTAGGAGCCGGGGAAGGAGGTACCACCTGGAGTGGAGCGTTTGAGGGCTCCGATGTCCGGGGTGCTTCTGTGTCTGAGGGTGTCCGCTGGAGGGGCACACTCGACTCTCCATTAGCTCCTGGGTCGGGACCATTTGAAGGTGTCCTGATCAAGGCCGACCGCATCTCAAACACTGCTTGAGTCAGTGCTTGCATTGAGGCAGAGAGGGTTTTGAGTCCTCCCTCTAACGAGTCTATGCGCTGGACAATGTCCTGTGGCGGCGCATCAGCCTCAAGATCACCCCCGGTCATGTATACTGTCATGACACGGCCGGAAGTGGATGGATTAGTTGAAGCTTCGCTCTCAGCCTCGCTCTCATGTGGGGGAGTTACTTCTCCTGGTGTTTGGCCACCCCCAGCCACATTCTGGAGTTCGTCTTCGACAGGCGCATCTGCAAGGGCCTGACTGCCCTCAGCTCTGTCTTGAAGGGCCTCTTCATTTTCAGCACTACCCCCGGCGGTGTCTTGGAGGACATCGTCATTTTGAGGGGATTCAGGGAGGCCATCTTCGCTTTGATAAAGATCCGCCGCAGCTGTGCTTTGGACATCTTCGTCTTCGGAAGGAGGCTCGACAAGGGTCTGGCTACCCCCAGCCTCCTCCAAGGACTTCTTCCTCGACCGAGTGCCTTCGAACACTCCAGAGGTCGTGACAGCTGCCTTGGTTTTCCTCGACTGGCTTTTGGATGAAGACGAGGAATTGGCAGTCGTCTTCCGGACAGATGAGGAATTGGAGATCACGTTGCATGACGCAATCTTTAGTTCCTCTTCTGCTGACACCTTTGTCCCAAGGCGATGTCGGAGGGGTGTCGATGATTGTAGCCGTTGGAAGACCGACTGCTTTGGCGGTACTGCCGTCTTGCAACAGCAGTTGATGGTGACCACTGCACAAGTGTGCCCCGTGAGAGGCGCATCGTGCTTGTTGGTCAACTCTCCTGACCGGCGCTTGTGAGTGATCACGTTGCGCAAGTCGTTGGAGGAGAGTGCTACCCTCACACCCCTCTCAGGCGCATGGCAGGGCCAAGCGCCGGGGTGGTCGGGTGAGTGCTGCGCCCCCTGATCTAATACCAAGCAGGCATCACGATCAGTAGTGGGGGAACCACAGCATTTGAAGTGACTTGAACGGACCTCAAACGCACAACCAGAGGAGGCGCGGGAGTTCAAGACCACTGAGTTTGCCTCTCTCAGCTTGGTTGTGCACGCAGTGAATGCGCCCAAGTGAGATGAGGACTTTGAAGGTCGACTCGTTGTCGGTGCGGGAGCACTTGAGTCAACCTTGTACAGCTTGCCATCGACAGCGCGCGTGATTGTAAGCGCGTGCCTCTGGCCGGCTGCTGGCATAGCACGTTTGTGGCGCGTGGCCCGTGCCGCCTTGGATTTCTTCGTACCAGCCCGCTGGGGCGCATAGTACTCAGCATCCAAATTCTCCTCGCCGTTACAGCGAGTGAGTCTGTCAAAGACAGAGGCTCTTTGTGGCGCATCAGAAGTAATGTACGGGGCATTGGCTGCGCCCCTGCTCCGTCGACGTATCTTCCTCGCCTGAGAGGAAGATGGCTGGGAAACGTGGTCAGCCGCACGCTTCCCCGAGAGATGCGCTGCATCAGCGGGCGCACCTTGACTGCTGAGGACGTCAGCAGGAAGGGAATGCTGGACGGGCGCATCCCCTTCAACGGTGGTGCCCGAGGCGTCGACTTTGCGCACCCAGACTGCGCGGGTCTTCTTCGGCTTCGACAGCCGCTTCGAAGGACTCGCACTTCCTTCAAAAATGAACTCCTCGTACGCCTGTTGATTGAGGCGCACTACCAGCGTCTTGTGGGAGGAGCCCACCTTCACGTCGTCGGCCTGTGATACGACTTTCTCGGTAGAGGAGAAAGAGGTCCCCAGCAGAGTCGCCAGCTTGTTTGCCATTAAAATTGTTTTGATTGAAATCTTAATACAAACAGAACAGTGATACAATATAGGACTTAGATGTAGTCCTAGGAGTACACTTTTGTTTAAGCTGGGTCCTTAGTGCCAATGGAGCGAGTGGTAATGCGTTGACTCCATTGACCGGCTGACGGCGGTTATCGGTTCTCTGAAGGTGTTGATTGCTCTGGGTGCTGGAGCTTGCTGAGAGGAGGAAGACGTTGAGTGTCTTGAACTGCCTCTCCGGTGATTCTCTGTTGTGGATTCTTTTTGAGTCTTATGTTCTGAGTCTCTGTGTGTGTGTGAAGGGGATGATCCTTCTATTTATAGTTTTGCAGGCTGGCTGCTCATGCGCGCATGTAGGATGCGCCGGTGTGGGAACGCCACGTGGAGATTGCTGATGGAGGTGCATGGATGCTGCGTCCTGATCGAGGGGGAGAACTCTTCATGCTGCTGTTGTGAGCCGGCACGTAGCAGGGGGAAGATCTTTCCGTTGCTGAAATCTTGGACGAGTTGAGTCAAAAGACACGTGTCGTCGACTCATGGTTCGAAGATCTCGAATTTGGTGGAGAGGAGTGATCTGGTGGGCTGTGCCTTGGATTGGGCGCAGGAGGAGGCTGCGGCTCATAACCTTCAGGAGTTACAAACCATTTGGGGTGCATAGCTTTTGAGGCGCATGCAGGCGACTTTTCTTCTGTCTTTCGGGATCAGAGATCAGTCTGGGGCGCATGGCTTTTGAGGCGCATGCAAAACTTCAACTGGAGACTCTTCTCTGTATATCAGTGAAGGGTCTGAGGCGCATGGCTTTTGAGGCGCATGCTGGTTTGGACGCATGGCCGTAGAGGCGCATGCGGGTGTGGATGCATGGTCGTAGAGGCGCATGCGGATGGCCACGTGGCAGTAGCCGTCGGAATAGAGTCATGATGATGCTGACGTTGCCGACGTTTCGTTTTCTGAATAAAGCTGTCAACTGTTCAGACTTTGGGAGGCGTGCTGCCAACTCTGTCAGTTCAGCATTTAATGTTGGTGACGTTCGATGGACAGCTGAATGGGCGCGTCGGTTGGCGTTCCACTCGGTATGGAGATGTGTGGGGGGGCGCATCCTCTATAATGTGCCAAGTACTGTAGGGCGCGTCTGTATGATGCGCCTGACGCTGAAGGGCACGTCCGTGTGATGCGCTGTCTGGCTGGCGCATCGGACATGTCTTTTAATGATGCGGCTGTCTCGCTCTTCGAGTGCCATAAATAGCCGTTTGGCTGAATTCGAGGCTCCGGTTCATCCATTTAATGTAAATTCATTGCACGGAATTCGGAGGGCCATCCACTTGGCGCGTGGGTTTGATCTGCCCGGCCTATAAATAGTGGCATGGAGAGAAGATTTGCTTCTCATTCCCTCACGTACTTCCAATATGAACTTGAACATACGGGTGCATTCTGCTGACGAAGTGCTCCCGAGGGTGAAGATGAGACGCTGTGTTGTCTTTGATGTACTTGAAGGTGACTGTTACATCCAAAAGACGGAGTCGAGGGCTTCTGAGGCAGGCGGAAGGTGCCTGTTGCATCCAAAGATAGGGATGCTCGAGCCTCATCTCCGTTATTCCGGAAGAGCCGTAGATCGGAATGGCGGTGCAAGGCTCTCTCTTCTTGCAAAGTGGGGTTTCCCCACTTTGATCGTGTCGAAAGCTGCTCCTTTAGCCGTGGTTTCGATCACGGTCTTCCTTCGGCTTTGGAGGCTCTTTCGAAGCCTCCCCTGGCCACAGCATTTGCGGTGCTCTTCTCTTCCTTGGTTCCATCCAGAGGGTTAAATGCTTTGTGTCGAAGCATTTATCGGGCGAGCCTGGTTGGAAGAGCGGCACATAACTGGGCTCTGCTCGGCCAGGTGAGCCTGGCTGGAAGAATTTGGCTGAAGGGATGCACATAACTGAGCTGCTGAAGAGATGATGGGATGCGTCTGGATGGAGGCGCATGATATCTGCTGCGCCTCACTGGTGGCGCATAGTGATGCTGCGCCTATCTGGAGACGCATGGTGGCCGCTGCGCTTATCTGAAGGCGCATGATGGCCGCTGGCTGTAGACTTAGGCTCTTTCCTTTGTAGGAATTCTCCTTTGTACAACTTTTTCTAGACATGTAATAGACTTTTATATATAAATAAAAAGTCCTTCTTCAAATGTCTATACTTATTGACTTTGCTGTGAAGTTCTTCGTCTGAGTTCTGGCGCATGTAGTGTCTGGCGCATGGGCTTTCTGGTTGTGAAATTCCATGCTTCTACATGCTTGTTTACAATTCATTAGGATGGTTAGAAACATTCATACTTTAAGTCAATTAAACTCTTCAACCAAATGAGAGCTTGGAACTTAAATAGCCATGCACCAGTACAAAGTGTAATGTACTGATCCTCGCTCTCCACGCAGGTACCCCGAACCACGAAGGGTGTGCCACTTGAAACTCAAGGCGACGTGAACCCTTTTGAAGCCTCGTCCGCGTGTAAAGGCTTGTTTCTGGATTCCTTTTGAAGAAGACCCACACTCAGTCCAAAATAAGATAACGACTCGACTCGCCTCGATAGCAGGTGGAAAGTGTTATGTTTTTGCTTGTAAAAAGGGGATGTAATGTATGGAACGACTATCTCATCGGCGTTCATTTTGTAAGTCGAGTCATGTTGTAGCCCGTACGGCAATGATTGTAAAGAAGTCAATGTAAAGTTTTTATTATCAATAAAAAAGTCAATTTCTATTTCAAATGTGTCATTCAATTTCTCTGCGTACTCTAACTTGATGTTGTGTTTCGGATAACCTTATGACTATGCCTTGTGCGATCGTAACTTAGGTTCGTACGGCATCACGCCCGGGGGACGACTATCGATTCTACGGAATCGGGACGTGACATAATGGTATCAGAGCACGGCTTTACATCCTTTGGCCTCGCGTCTAGAGTTCCAAACCTTTGACCTCGCATCGATAAGATAAGTTGTTCCATACAATGAGTCCGTAATAATTTGTGACTGATGCGTTTGTCTTCGTATTGCAGAAGTGACGGAGCCCACGGTCGAGCAAGAACAGAGCGCTTCTAGCGGATCTAGTAGTTCGCATCGTTCGCGGGCTGGAGCTTCCAACGATACCATCGAAAGGATGTTGCGCATGATGGAGGCGCAGCGAAATCAGTCCAACAACCGGCATCAACAGGTAGAGGAACGACAGGCCCAGTTCGAAGCTCGCTTCGACGCGCACGCGAAACTTCAACAAAAGCAGTTGGATACCCTGCAGCAGATCGTCCAAACAATGGCGGCCAACGGAAATTCTGCGACTGCGCCTACCGTCACCACACCTACTGCCACCGGGCCGACGATCCTACCCATTGAAGTCGACACGGCGGAGCCCGAGCATCAACTAGCGACACTGAAAAAATACAACTTTGAAGTGTCAGAATTCAAGAAAGCGTGCCGTACTTCCTTCAGCGGCACCGAGGGTCCCTCCATGGCAATCGATTGGTTAGAAGAGCTGGAAGATCACTTCGAGCTACTCGGCATTGAAGAATCCAAGCAAGTCGCCAGCGCACAACTTCAGCTACGGTTGAACGCGCACGACTGGTAGGCCGTGCATAAGCGAGCGATCCGACGTGACAACAACTCAGCGCTGATCTCTTGGGCCACGTTCCGCAAAGCCTTTGAAGTCGAGTACCTTCCATCAGCCGTTTGTCAAGCGAAGGAGAATGAATTCATGCAGTTGAGGTAGGGAAATCGGACTGTAGAACAGTACGCCGCAGAATTCAACAAGTTGTCAAAGTTTGCTAGTGCGTTTCTGCCTACAGAGGAGTGCCACGTGCGACGGTTCGAAGTGGGTCTGCGACACTCTATCGGTGTGCATGTCGGGGTCCCGGAGTACAAGACCGTGGGCGAGGCTCTGAATCACGCGCTCCGCCTTGAGAAACTGCCTCCTTCCGGCTGTACAAGACCGTGGGCGAGGCTCTGAATCACGCGCTCCACTCAAATCACAAACGTCCTAGCTATACGGGAGGCAACAATCACACAGCAAAGCGTCCGAACAACGGGGGCTACCAAGGACAAAGCACTAGGTCTCGTTGCACAAAATGTAATTACGTCTGACACGATGCCAGCGAGTGCCGTACCCTGAACATCGACTGTCACTCTTGCGGGGAAAAGGGATACTATGCTAAAGATTGTCGTTCCCGACCGCAACAACAAGATGTGCTGCCACAATCAAATCATCAAAATCGAGGCCCAGTTCCTCGACCTCCTCAGCCCACTCAATCCAACAACCAAGACCGACGCTCCAACACTCAGGGCCGCGTCTACGCCATGACTCGAGACGAAGCGCTGGCGTCAGATACAGTAGTGTCAGGTATACTAAAATTCAATAATGTGCATGCTCGTGTGTTATTTGATTCAGGCGCTTCACATAGTTTTATATCGGCGGACTTTGCCGCCGAGCACAAATTCCCTATAATATCATTAGATCTCGACCTTAGCGTAAGCACGCCTT
This sequence comes from Iris pallida, assembly GCA_029216955.1. Classification (NCBI taxonomy): domain Eukaryota; kingdom Viridiplantae; phylum Streptophyta; class Magnoliopsida; order Asparagales; family Iridaceae; genus Iris; species Iris pallida. Next base: position 14,137,812 of record JANAVB010028196.1, read on the forward strand.
CGGGCACACCAATTCTCACAAACTTAGCTTGCGCCGGCGGAATTATCTGTATCGGCGGTCAAAAGATCAGTCTGGATGTGATAGTTCTAGACATGAAGGACTTTGACATCATTCTGGGAATGGATTGGCTCGGGCCGTGCAACGTAACCATAGACTACACTGAAAAGAAGGTCACATTCCGCATGCCTGGAGTACCTGAATTCTGCTACTCGTGTGGTGAGGCATCGCCGACCTGCATGGTGATCTCCGCAATATTTGCTCGACGGATGCTGCATTCCGGGTGCGAAGGCTATCTAGCTTCCATTCGAGACATGCGACAGGATGGTGCAAACGCGGGTCAGACCGACGTTGTGGCAGAATTCCCAGACGTGTTCCTGGACGACCTATCCGGCATGCCGCCCGATCGAGAAATAGAGTTCACCATCGACACATTTCCCGACACCCGGCCGATCTCGAAGGCTCCGTACAGAATGGCCCCTGCAGAATTGAAGGAATTGAAGGCACAACTTCAGGAATTACTCGACAGAGGGTTTATCCGTCCGAGTGTCTCGCCGTGGGGTGCGCCCGTGCTATTCGTGAAGAAGAAGAAGGATGGATCGATGCGACTCTGCATCGACTATCGGGAACTGAATAAAGCCACCGTCCAAAACAAATATCCCCTGCCCCGCATCGACGACTTGTTCGACCAGCTCCAAGGTGCAACGGTATTTTCGAAGATTGATCTGCGATCGGGTTATCACCAACTCAAAGTCAAGCCAGATGACGTGCCAAAGTCTGCCTTCCGCACTCGCTATGGCCACTACGAGTTCTTGGTAATGTCGTTCGGTCTGACAAACGCCCATGCCGTCTTTATGGACCTAATGAATCGGGTGCTCCGTCCGTTCGTTGACAAGTTCGTAGTAGTCTTCATCGACGATATCCTCGTCTACTCGAAGGATCGAGCGCAACATGCAGAGCATCTACAGATAGTACTCCAAACCCTTCGAGAGAATCAGTTGTACGCGAAGATGAGCAAGTGTGAATTCTGGCTGAACAGCGTCTCATTCCTTGGGCACATCATCTCCGCCACGGGCATCGCAGTCGATCCGAAGAAAGTCGAAGCAGTTGCTGATTGGAAACGGCCCGCATCAGTTAGCAAAATTCGAAGCTTCCTAGGCTTGGCGGGATACTACTGACGCTTCATGAAGAACTTCGCGAAGATCGCATCGCCGTTGACTCGCCTCACCCAGAAAGGAGTCGCATTCAAGTGGTCAGACGACTGTGAAGCTTCCTTCCAGGAGCTCAAACAACGGCTCGTTTCGGCCCCGATACTTGCTCTTCCTGAAGGGACAGAGGAATTTCAGATCTTCAGCGATGCTTCTGGCCAGGGCTTGGGGTATGTGCTCATGCAGCGGGATAAGGTGATATCTTTTGCTTTCCGGCAGTTGAAGCCGTACGAGAAGAACTACCCCACGCATGACCTAGAATTGGCGGCGATTGTGTTTGCGTTAAAGCTGTGGCATCACTATCTCTATGGCGTGGCGTACAGGATTTATACGGACCACAAAAGCCTTAAGTATCTCTTCACCCAGAAAGAACTGAATTTGCGGCAGAGGCGATGGCTCGAACTAATCAAAGACTATGACTTATCGATCGACTACACGCCAGGCAAGGGAAATGTGGTAGCGGATGTACTGAGCCGAAAGTACTTAACTTCGTTATGCATCAACGATCGACTGCTGCGTGACTTGGAAGGAATGGGCATTGAACTCCGAGTTCGTTTCAGAGACGTAAAACTAGCACAATTACGGTTGGAACCGAGCCTACTGGAGAGGATAAAGTCTGCACAGAAGGACGACCCCTACCTGGAGAAGATGCGGAAGCTGATATCGACAAGGAAAGCGTCTGACTTTGCAGAGGACGAGTCGGGAGTGTTGTGCGTGAAGGGACGGCTATGCGTACCGGACGACGTAGAACTTAGAAAAGAGATAATGACGGAGGCGCACTATGCAAAATATTCCTTGCATCCTGGCAGCACCAAGATGTATAAGGACCTCCGCGTTGTCTTTTGGTGGCACGGCATGAAGAGGGACGTAGCGCTCTTTGTGTCAAAATGTATGGCCTGTCAGCAAGTCAAAGCCGAGCACCAGCGACCGGGCGGGGAGATGCAGAACCTCGCCATTCCAGAGTGGAAGTGGGATCACATCACTATGGACTTCGTTGTTGGCTTGCCGAGGACGCTGCGGGGAAACGATGCCGTCTGGGTCATCGTCGATCGACTAACCAAGTCAGCGCACTTTATCGCCATCAAAGTTACTTGGAGCGTCGACCCCCTTGCTCATATATACCTTGATGAAATAGTTCGGCTGCACGGGGTCCCAGTTTCTATCGTCTCTGATCGGGATGGACGGTTCGCTGGAGTAGTCTACATTCAGCATTGGGGACTAAGTTGAAGTTCAGCTCAGCTTATTATCCTTAGACTGACGGCCAAACAGAGCGGGTGAACCAAATTCTCGAAGACATGTTACGACTCTGTGCGATCGACTTGAAGTCAAGTTGGGACGTCCATTTACCGCTGGCCGAGTTTGCATACAACAACAGCTATCAGTTCAGCATCCAAATGGCGCCGTATGAAGCTTTGTACGGCCGAAAGTGCAGATCGCCCATTTGCTGGGATGAAGTCGGGGAACGGCAGATACTTGGTCCGGAGCTGGTGGAGCAGACTGTGCAGAAGTTCAAGTTAATACGAGAAAGATTGAAGATAGCACAAAGCCGGTAGAAAAGCTATGCCGACACGCACCGACGCCTCCTCGAGTTCTCGGAAGGCGACCATGTATTCCTGAAGGTGATGCCTATGCGTGGAGTTTCCCGGTTCGGTACGAAAGGAAAGTTGAGCCCAAGATTTGTTGGCCCGTTCAAAATATTGAAGCGAGTCGCCCCGGTAGCTTACCAACTCGCCTTGCCGCCTGCATTGTCAGAGGTACATGATGTCTTCCACGTCTCGCAATTGCGGAAGTACGTGCACGATTCGGGGCATATGGTAGATTTGGGTAAGCTGGACCTGAAGGCGGACTTATCATATGTCGAAGAGCCGGTGCAAATCTTGGAGCACAAGGATAAACTTCTCCGCAACCGTGCTATTCCTTTAGTCCGCGTCCTCTGGAGAAACCATTCGGTCGAAGAGTTGACATGGAAGCTTGAGTCAGAAATGAAGGAAAAGTTTCCTTCATTATTCTCGTAGAGGTAGGTTCTATTTTAAGTTTCGAGGACAAAACTTTTTCTTAGTTGGTTATGGTGTAGTGCCCCATCCCTACATCGTGCCCCGTACTCTATCCACGGGGTGCATGAGAAAGGAACACTGTCGCTATCGATTCGGTCGGGACCGATAGGTCAGGATCGACCGAGTCGATCGAACGGGAACGGTTGAATTAAGATCCATTCCTCGTTATGGAATGTCTTCTTCGGAACCAAGTCCCATATTCAGCGGGCTGTGCCTCGAGGATTGACTCTGCGGCTGAGTCGGGAGAGACCTCCCGTTGCTCTGCTTTTCACGCCGCTTGCGTTGGTTTTGGCTTTGTTTTCTGAATGCGTTTTCGTAAATGTTTTCGATGGTTTTCATGGCTTGCATTTCGAACTCGCATTTCCTATCGAACTCCTTGATTAATGCAGTGTTCTAATCGGTTGCTTGTGCGATTTCAGGTAATCGCGTAGGCGACGTCTAGCACGACCAACAAGTTCTCTCACCGAAGTAAACTCAAGGTGAGTGGCTGACCCTTCTCTTCTCGACCCCTTCTTAGACAAATCGATAGTGTTGTTGCGGATTGAAACAATGAATGCAAGGGCACGAACACGACGAAAATGAACAAGTTTCAAAGAGAATGTAGGCTATATCTTCATAACTAAAAAGAATTATCTTTGTACGGTCATTGGATAACTCGTGCACGAGGAACGGCTTCCTCGAGCGATACCCCGAGACACGGGATCGTTTCGGCCTAGAAGGAAGCAAAAGATAGCTGTGCTCGACGAAAGCAAAAATATGGTTAGTCGGGAGAACTTGCAGCGGGGCTCGCTACCCGTGCTGAAAGGGTCGCCGTCTAACCCAGCTATAGTCCAAATATGGCTTGTGGTGCCAGTGACCTTCACGAACACAAATTTGCATACGAAAATGATAACAACTATCAGGGAAGAACATTGTAAGTCTCAAAGGCGCGGCACGGTCCGCCGGGGGTAAAGTTTCAACGTAAATTTCACTATGCTTGTCATATGCTTGTTTGCAATTCATTAGGATGGTTAGAAACATTCATACTTTAAGTCAATTAAACTCTTCAACCAAATGAGAGCTTGGAACTTAAATAGCCATGCACCAGTACAAAGTGTAATGTACTGATCCTCGCTCTCCACGCAGGTACCCCAAACCACGAAGGGCGTGCCACTTGAAACTCAAGACGACGTGAACCCTTTTGAAGCCTCGTCCGCGTGTAAAGGCTTGTTTCTGGATTCCATTTGAAGAAGACCCACACTCAGTCCAAAAGAAGATGACGACTCGACTCGTCTCGATAGCAGGTGGAAAGTGTTATATTTTTGCTTGTAAAAAGAGGATGTAATATATGGAACGAATATCTCATCGGCGTTCATTTTGTAAGTCGAGTCATGTTGTAGCCCGCACGGCAATGATTGTAAAGAAGTCAATGTAAAGTTTTTATTATCAATGAAAAAGTCAATTTCTATTTCAAATGTGTCATTCAATTTCTCTGCGTATTCTAACTTGATGTTGTGTTTCGTATAACCTTATGACTATGCCTTGTGCGATCGTAACTTAAGTTCGCACGGCATCACGCCCGGGGGACGACTATCGATTCTACGGAATCTGGGCGTGACACTGACAGCGCCGATCCGTGTCCGACCGTGCCGATTCGTGCGCCTAACCGTGGCAGCCCCGCCACCGACCCAGAACAGTCCGCCGTACGTGTCGACCCGCCGCCGTACGCGCCAGCTCCCGTTCGATCCCGATCCCGACAGCGTCGATCCGCGCCGATCCTGACAGCGCCAATCCGTGCCCGACCGCGCCGATTTGTGCGCCTGACCCTGTCTATCAGCGACAGATTCGTCGAAGTTGTATAAATTTTTGTACACCCGACATCCGCTCGCCCCTTCGTGCCAGATCCATGGGTTCTTAATACCATTGATCCGTCTCTGAAGAAATCTTTACCGTACTTTGAGGAGGTTTATCCATTGTAGAACTTGTTGGAGAAAAGATTTGTTGTTAGCAATGGCACTCGAAAGCAAAAAATTAAGGTGGCTTTGGCTGAGTGTAAACAGACGGCTTCGATGTCTGTGGAAATCTACTTTAAAAATTTGAACTCTTTGTGGGATGAACAAGCTGCTTATTTTCTATTGCCTTCTTGTACCTGTGGTGAACTTGCTGCAAAGCTACAGGCTATGAGGGATGAAGACCACTTTCAGGACTTTATGTATGGGTTGAATGCTGAGTTGTATTACGTACCCGATCTAATCTTCTGGCTCAGGATCCTCAACCAAGTTTAGATCAGGGCATACCAGGCAGTCCGTGAGGAGGAGGATATGCGAAAAACTCAGGTCCAATCTGCTGCTGAGGAGGTGTTGATGCTGGCTATCAAGACTTCACCTCGTCCGTCTTCTACTTCTAATAGTAGGACCTCAGATTCCAGAGACAAATCAGGTATAATCTGTACTCATTGCAAGAAAACAGGTCATGATATTGCAACTTGTTTTGCCAAGATTGGCTATCCAGAGTGGTGGGAGACGCGTCCTCGGTGTGAGGGCAGACGTGGTGCTGGTGGTGGCAGAGGCCTGGCACCACCGCAGAGACGTGATGGGGGTCGTGGTGATGGTGGCGCAGGGGTTGTTCATTATGTCGCCGCTGCTGGTCATGGTGTCCCTGTTGGTCTTGCTGGGAGTTCGGCGGATATGATGCATGGAGGGTATCCTTCACCACACTCAGGTGAACAATGGCAGAAACTGATGAGCTTGCTGGGTAACGACAATTCTTCCAACCCTGGTTCTTCAAACTCTGATCGTCTGATGGATAAGAATTCTTCTGTCCCTTGGATATTCGATACTGGGGCTACTCTTCATGCTACAGGCTCTCGTGACTGTTTAGTTGATTGCTTTGAGGGCCCTGTCTGTCCTGTGATTTTGCCTGATGGAAGCACTATTGAGGCTGTTCTGAGAGGCAAAGTATTTTTGACTGCTTCGTTGGTATTGACGGATGTTCTTTATGTTCCGACATTGACTTGCAATTTGATCTCTGTCTCCCAATTGATTGGTGCCAGAAATTGTGATATGTTATTTACTCATGATTTGTGTTTTGTTCAGGAACGAAGTACGAGGATGGTGATTGGAGCAGGTGAACAAAGGGGTGGACTTTACTTCTTGGGGGAGGTTTCAGCTTCTTTGGCTTCTGTGATCCTGGCATGCAAAGAGAGTGATTCCGAGGTGTGGCATAGTAGAGTGGGGCATCCTTCAGATAAAGTAATATAGACTTTACCTTTTCTCTCTGGTAGTAGTGTGTTTTCTCATAAGGCTTGTGATATTTGTCATCAAGCTAAACAGACTCATGATGCCTTTCCTGATAGTAGTAGTCGTGCTTTGAGATGCTTTGAACTTATACACTGTGATCTGTGGGGACCATATCGTGTTCCGTCATCTAATGGGACACGATATTTTTTTACTTTGGTGGATAATTTTTCTAGAGCTGTTTGGGTTATTTTATTGACGGATAAGTGTGTTGTTTATTCTATGTTTCTTAAATTCATTGCTATGGTGAAGCGTCAGTTTGGGGCTGATATACGTCGTGTGCGGAGTGACAATGGCACTGAATTTAATTGTTTACGAGATTATTTTTCATCTTAAGGTATATTGTTCCAAACATCCTGTGTTGGGACACCTCAGCAGAATGGAAGGGTAGAAAGAAAACATTGACATATTTTAAATGTAGCCAGGGCATTGAGATTTCAGGGTTCTCTTTCCGTAGATTTTTGGGAGGAATGTGTTCTGGCTGCATGTTATTTGATAAATAGAACCCCTTCTAGTATCTTGCATTTTAAGTCTTCTTATGAAGTTTTATATGGTTCGGCTCCTTCGTATGATTATCCGCATATTTTTGGTTGTCTATGCTATGCGTATAATTTGAAATCCCGACATGATAAATTTGCTAGCAGGAGCAGAAAATATATCTTTGTTGGGTATCCACTTGATAAAAAGGGATGGAAACTGTATGATTTGGAGATTGGTAAATTTTTTGTGTCCCGTGATGTTACTTTTTATGAAAAAGAATTTCCTGGGTGTGGCTCTGCTAGCGAGATGTCTTCTGCGACACGCCATACATCTATTGAGGTACCGGGCGACGATATAGAGGCTTTTGGGATGGTACTGGCTACGGTTGCTGAGGTCGGAGGGGTTGATGGTGGCTCGGCACCGAGTGGCGAGGATGCACAGGTAGATACAGAAGTATTGACAGGAGAGTCCGCTGGGGGTGATGCGGATACTACTGATGATACAGGGGATACAGTGTTGCCAGAGGTGCCCGACGAGGTAGTATTGGGAAGAGGAATGAGAAAGAAATCACAGCCAGTACGATTACAGGATTTTGTGACGAATGCTGTTCGAAGTAAAAGTCCCCCCTTTCACCACAGTTCATCTGTTTCCGTCACTTCCTCAGGTACTTCGTATCCTCTAATACAATTTCTAAGTTATGACATATTTACTGCTGGACACAGAGATTTTCTTGCAGCTATCACTGCAGGTGTTGAGCCTACTTTATATCGCCAGGCCTCGCGAGATTCGGGCTGGCGCGCGGCTATGCAAACTGAAATACAGGCTCTGGAAGATAATGGAACATGGAGTCTTGTCGATTTGCCTCCTGGAAAGAAAGTATTGGGAAGTAGATGGATGTACAAAATAAAGTACAAATTCGACGGCAGTGTTGAGCGCTTAAAGGCACGGCTGGTTGTGTTCGGTAATCATCAGGTCGAGGGGATCGACTATTCAAAGACATTTGCCCCGGTAGCTAAGATGCCTACAGTTCGGGCATTTTTGGCTGTTGCAGCTATGAGAGGCTGGACTTTACACCAGATGGATGTGCACAATACTTTTTTTCATGGCGATCTGACAGAAGAAGTGTATATGAAGTTGCCGCCAGGTTTTTCGCATAGTGAACCTAACAAAGTGTGTCACCTGCGTAAGTGTAGCCCCTCTTTCCGAATTTTTATAATATTTTTTATTTATTAATTTGAATTAAATGGTGATTTTAGAATTTTTATATATATTCATTTAATTAATTATTACGATAGAGGAATTAGCCATGGTGGAGATTTGGAGTACAAGGTGACTAGAAATTGTGGCACGGATAGTGCAGTGGCGTGCTTTGACTAGAGTTTAGCCATAGTAAGAGAAGGTCGAGCCATAGTGATGTCCTAACTAGGAAAACCAGGCCAAATTACGATTTAACACGTACCGAAGTTTTAATTATTTATTATTTATATTATTGAGTTTTAGGGAACCCGGTTGTACCGAAGTAGTCCAGATAGGACCCAAGACAAGTCCAAGCCATGTAGTCATGTGGGACGTCCGATGACATGCGTATTGATGTATTTTGGTGAGTATGTTATATTCCGTTTTAATGATTTAACGACTATTTCTAAATATTTGTAATTTTAATATTTTAAATATTATTATTAATTAATATTCAATAATATTTGTATAAAATGGGTCCATTATACGTTTTGGGCTTTTTAGACTACGCATAGTGGTGTATACACCGTTATTGATTATTTAAATTTTGTTATTATTATTATTTCTATTATTATTATTATTATTTTATTGATATTATTATTATTGGTTATATTATATTTGGCGTATGTATAGTCCTATTTATATAAATGGGCCTTATAATAGGAACAAATGCCATTAGGATTTATTTGGGGCTTATCTAGAATATATATGAGCATATATATATATATATATATATATATATATATATATATATATATATATATATATATATATATATATATATATATATATATATATATATATATATATATATATATATTTTCTATATACATATATATATATATATATATATATATATATATATATATATATATATATATATATATATATGTATATAGATATTATATATATATGTATAGATTAAATAGTGGAAAAGAAAGAAAACAACTGATGTGTTGAGAGCCAAGCCAAGCCCGGCCAGGCCAACCCAGGCCAGGCCCATGTGACAATTCTCACAGCCAGCACAGGAATCATTTTTCCTCACTCGGCCAACAAAGAACAGGCATGAGCGCAGAACTCTCAAAACCGAGAGTTGTTTAAAAACCAACTGTACTATATATATCTATAGTCGAAAGTTCGACCGAGAGGAAAATCGAAACCGCAAACACCAAACCCTAAACTTCTCGCCCCGACCCCAGGCCCAGGCGCGCCGCACAGGCGGCCGTGAGGCGCCGCAGCCACCGCCGGCCGGCGGCGGATGGCCGCGCGCGCGCACGCGCGTGCACAGGCGCGAAACAGCAGCAGTAGCCGCGGAGGTGACAAATTCGTGAGGGCTTTTTATCGCGTACAAGGGATCGATTTACGAACCGCTTCTTCAGGTACGATCCCGACATAATCCACTTCAATTCCCTTTAGATATTTTGATTTGTTCTGCGATATATGCATCGTAAAACGAGCACAAACTTTACCCAAAAACTGGTCTTGAACAGTTCACAGAGCAGTCCCAAACACCCAACTTCACGTCGAATTTCCCACCAATCTATCCTTCGAATCAGGAAACTTTCTGAACAAAAGTTAAACCCAACATATAGGGCTTCGTAATCATTTCTGTGGATTCGGAAATCAACGACTACGCGTCGAGAAATCGAATCCTAAAGTTTCCCAAAAACCTGTTTTAAAAACTAGAAAATTCATCCACACGACGTGCGTCCCGACAAACCGGGCGACGTGGTCGTGCACCGTAGGCATCGAAAGCTGCGTAACGGCTTCGTGGTTGTGTGGGATTAGACGGAATTCAAATTGGTCGCGTGTGCGCGACGAATTTGATGCGTATCCGTCGAAATTCACCGTATCGTGCACTTTGTAAATTCTTCAATTACTTTGTGCACGCTCGTCAGATCGAGACGAAACTTATGCCATCAGGACCGTATCATTTTTCTGGTCCTGTATGCCAAGTTTGGTCCAATTCTGAGACAGTTAAATCGTACGTCGTTTTGTGGGCCCCACGGTCCCACTCAACGGACGATTTTGTGCACGGCCCGCCGAAATCCAACTTTGGACATAAGGTTGGGTTCGTATCGAAAAACCGAATCCGTAGACATGTAGTTTGATGACTTTAGAGACCATTGACTCTGGCACGCTTTTCGGTGCAAAGTGGGTCCAACGGTGGACATCATTTTTGCCCGAAATTACCGTTTTGCCCCTGTGTCCAGAATTGGACTTAAGGACAGGCGATCCTAGCTAATTTGACTATTCTGAGAACATTGCTAATGTTTGTTTCAGCTTTCGGGGACTGTTGTACGAGTTTTGACTATTGTGGCTTTCTGAGTGGTTCAGATTTATCGGTTACACCAGCACAGGACCACAGACGAGTACAGTTTATTGTCTGCATTTCGATATTAATTTTCACTATATTTTATTGATTGGACATTGGTTTTGTGATTATTTTCTATTATAAATTGTTGAGTCGGAAATGAGAAGTACCAAGGATGTGTGATCTGACCTTAGACCGTGTAGACCATGTTTATTATTGCATTTAATTATTATAGACCATGTAGACAGTGATTTATTTATTGCAAAGTAGACAGTGTAGACATTGATTTATTTATTGCAAAGTAGACAGTGTAGACCGTGATTATTTCTGTATTTAAACTGTGTAGATCGTGATTATTATTTTGTAGACAGTGTTTCTTTACTGCAATATTTTCTGTAGACCGTGTAACTGTAGACCGTGTAATTATAGACCGTGTAACTTTAGACCGTATAGACCGTGTCGCATAATTGTCCCGAGACCGATCACATATCAAAGGTACTTCTAACAGTTGGGAAAAGTATTTTTTGTCTATTTATCGCTATTGGTTTTCCGTATTTACTGTTTATTTTCAAAACTCACGATTGATGTCTAATCTTTATTTTATAGTCATTTTCTTTATTTGAAATTGCATTCAGTGAATTGTGCTCGTTCCATTCCTGACTGGAAACCAATATTTTCAGGTTAGCCATGGATTCACTTAGCTTGGGGAGTGACGGAAATACTTGCAGACAAAGGCCTAGAGACTAGCTAGATAGTTGAGTTGTAGTCATTCATTTATTTGTACAAGTTTATGTTTTTCTACAAATATAAAACTTGTGATCATTATAAGTTAAATTAATTATGTGAATGAGCATTATTTGTGAATTTGATCTTCATGGCCGTGACAGCGTTCTACCGCCGACACTGCGACGTAGGCTGGCTTGGACACGTCTCGTATCCGTTTTAAAAAAAAAAACGGGTGCGGGTCGTGACAGTAAGTATCTATATGGATTGAAACAGGCACCACGTTGTTAGTTTGCTAAGCTTACTGCTTCCCTGATATCCTATGGATTTATTCAATCTCATTCCGATTATTCCATTTTCTCTCTTTTTAAAGGGAAGGTAGAGTTGCATATTTTGATCTACGCGGATGATATGATTGTGTCTGGTAATGAATCAGGTGCTTTAGATGCTTTCAAAAAGTACCTTAGTTCTTGCTTTCACATGAAGGACCTTGGTGTATTGAAGTACTTTCTTGGCATAGAGGTGGTTCGGAGTGCAGAAGACATTTTCTTGTGTCAAAAAAAGTATTCTTTGGACATCATTTCAGAATGCGGCTTGATAGGGTCTCGACCTGCTGGCTTTCCCATGGAGCCCAATCACAAGCTGGCAGAATCGACTAGTCCAAAGATGGCGGATGCAGAGCCTTATCGGAGGCTGGTTGGGAGGTTGATTTATCTATCATTTACTCGCCCTGACTTAGCCTATGCTGTGCATATCTTATCTCAATTCTTATAGGAGCCTCGACAAGATCATTGGCATGCTGCTTTGAGAGTTGTCAGATATCTCAAACATGCACCGGGACAGGATATTCTTTTGAAAGCTGATTGTGATCTCCGTCTTTCTGGTTGGTGTGATTCCGACTGGGCCAGCTGTCCCTTGACTCGTCGCTCTGTTACAGGCTGGTTGGAGTTTCTGGGGGGGTCTCCTATTTCTTGGAAGACCAAGAAGCAACCAACTATTTTTCGATCTTCCGCTGAAGCTGAATACCGATCTCTCGCTGCGCTTGTTTGTGAGTTGAAATGGTTGAAGGAGTTATTGGTGTGTTTGGGCGTTCGCCGGGAGTCTGCTATGTCGGTGTATTGTGACAGTCAGTCAGCCCTGCACCTGGCTCAGAACCCGGTGTTTCATGAGCGCAGTAAGCATATTGAGGTGGATTTGTATTTTGTTTGCGATGCTATTAGAGATGGCACCGTAATAGCCTCGCATGTTCCTACTTCTACTCAACTGGCTGATATCTTCACTAAGCCCCTTGGAAAGAAAGTGTTTGATTCTTTCCTTCCCAAGTTGGGCATTTGTGACTTGCATGCTCCAACTTAAGGGGAGGTGTTAGATTGTTAGATTATATTTGTAATGTAAATATGGCCCATAAGCCCAAATGTAGACACTATATATATTGTAATAAATCCTATCAATGAGAACAAGGTATTATTATTTCCTACATAACATGTCACTAGAAGGAATATCCACTAGAAGTTTAACATGTCATTAAAATAACTTCAGAACCATTAGACTGAGAACGGGTACATGAGAATTTACATGCTGCTTCCAGATCTAAGGTTAGATCATTTAATTATACCATTATCGGACTAGATATGACACTTCCTGTATCCGTGTCCGATATCCGATATATCCGACGAGACATCCGTATCCGCATCCGTATCTGAAATTTCGGGTTTTATTGGTTCGAATGCGAATCAATTACGAATTTTCGGTTTACCATTGACATGTCTAATTATAAACCTTAGGGGAATATTTTGGTCAATATATTTACAATAGTCATTTGACGATGATTTTTTGGTATTCTTTAAATGGAAAAAGTTGAAGGCGCGTGGAAAGAGAGACAATATTGAAGTTGTTATAATAAAAAGACATTTGATCATTGACAAACACAGTTAAGCATGGATGCTTAAGGATATTCGTTAGAATCATTTACTTATTTATCTGTTCGTAAGAAAAATTAACTTAACAAAATATATTATTTATGATGAACAACTTGTCACATCTGGTGAGTGAATAATATTATGACTATGCAAGTAGCATATTAAATTCTCATTTTATAAAAGTTTCTAGGTCTATTACTAGAGCAAAAACTTTTAAAATACTTGAAAAGAAAAAATATATATTTGAAACAAAGTTTTAAAATTATATGTAACTTTTTCCTTTAAGTTCGGATATACGAACTAGTAAAAAAAATTATCCTTTTGTTTATATTAGTGCACGCTATTTAGATGCGAAATAAGTTTTTTTTTTGTTTTTTGTTTAAGAGTGTTAGAATATCCTCATACAGGAATTGTAATTTGAGGTGCCTGTCACCCTCACTTTTCCCAGTTAGGGGTAAAATGGTAATTTTCCATTTTATAATATTTTTTGGGAATTTTATTTCATGAATATTATTATTTAATTATTATAGGAGTCGGGTTCGAATTTCATCGCATTCCGAATTAATTCGGGACCCCGGTGAATTTCGACTTGAGCTGTAATTAGCCTGTTATTTAACCATGGCCCACCACACTAAACTTTAGGTTTATGAGTTTGGATTAGTCCCCCATGAGTAATTAAGTTTAATTATGATTTTTATTTATTTTTAGCAACTTCCGAAACCCATTTTTGAATTTATTTGCATTTAGGCTAGTGTAGGGGCAAACTTGTAATTACAAGTGCCCCTACCTTTGACCACCATGGCTGGTCATATAGTCCACCCCTCCACCTCTCATTTCTTCACCACTAAGTTTCCTTCCTCTATATTCATTTCTTTTCTTTCCAACTCCTTCTTCCTCTTCCAAATCCATTTTTAGGTATGCTTTTAAACCCTTATTAATTCTCCTATTTCATTTATTCTTTCACATAAATTAGAGAGGGGATCAATCTCTACAAGTTGACCCTAGATTTGTTAGGTTCCCCTAAAATCTAGTTTAAGGATTTATTAGGGTTTAATCATTTTGAGAGTGGTATATATATATATATATATATATATATATATATATATATATATATATATATATATATATATATATATATATATATATATATATATATATATATATATATATATACATGTGTATTTATGTGTGTGTATTTATATATGTATTGTGTGTGTGTAGAGGAGGGTGATAGTTGTGTCATGAGAGTGTGTCCATGTGAGTGGTGAGAATGTGTGTGTGTTTGTGTTGTGTGAGGGTGTGTGTGTGTGTTTATATATATATATATATAATATATATAAAATATATATATATATATATATATATATATATATATATATGAATATGTATATATATATAGTTATGAGGGCCTAGCTCTAGTGGTTAGGAGGGTTGGCTCCCCTAGGGGTGGGCTGGGTTCGAGCCCTCCCTTCCACCCGGGGTGGCTGGGCGGCTCTGGCCGCGGCCCCGGGTGGCACCCGCTGCCGGACACCCCCCCCCTGCCCCCCCACCCCCCGGGCTCCCCCCCCCCCCCCCACCCCCGGACCCCCCCCCCCCCCCCCCCGGGGCCCCAAAAAAAAAAAATAAATAAATAATAAATAAATATATATATATATATATATATATATATATATATATATATATATATATATATATATATATATATATATATATATAGTTATGAGAGTGTATTTATATATATATATATATATATATATATATATATATATATATATATATATATATATATATATATATATATATATATATATATATATATGAGTGTATATATATATATATATATATATATATATATATATATATATATATATATATATATATATATATATATATATATATATAGATGTGTGTATATGGATGTGTGTGTGTTAAATATATATTTAGATGGATAGATAGATATCTAGTTATGTACATATATATAGATAGATATATATATATAGAGATAGATATATAGATATATATATATATGAAGGATATATATATATATATATATATATATATATATATATATATATATATATATATATATATATATATATATATATATATATATATATATGAAGATAGAAGGAGATGAAGAAGAATTAGGGGCAACCACAGCAGCAGCCACAGCAGCTGTTGTGGAAGGAAACCCCCCCTATGGCTTTAAGCCTATTTAACCCCCCCCCCCCCCCTTTACCTATATGTATATGTATATATATATATATATATATATATATATATATATATATATATATATATATATATATATATATATATATATATTATATATGGATGGAAACGTAGAGAAGAGTAGAAGAAGATTATGGAATGAGAAGTTAGAAAATAATTAGAAGTTAGAAGGAAAGATTGGAAGAAGTTGAAAGAATAGGAAGAAAGCTAGAATAGGAAATAGGGAAAAACCGAGTTAGAGGACGAAACGGAGCTCGGAGTATCGGATTGAGTTGAAACTTGGCGTGGGGCAAGAATACGTGATTTAGGTTTTGCGGGTAGGCTCCCGGGTGGAAATCGGGGTCGTAAGACGCCGGTATCGTGCCGTACCATTCCGTATCTTGAAATATTCAAGATACCGGCAATGGGCCGTAACATGGACTAGATGTCCATTTTACTTAGGTATCTTGGTAGATAATATATGTATAGGCTAGTACCTTACTACCCTAGGGAGCTCGGGTCAAAATACCAGCGTAGGTAGGCTAACTTGATAGTTGCCGAAGCTAGAATTTTACCCTTTTTAAGGGTAAAATAGGATATTGGCCTACGGCCAAGATATGAGTTTCGAAGTCCAAGATGGACTTGGATATGGGTTGTAGAGGTTGGTAATAGTTAGAAATAGTCGCCTAGACCTAGTCTTGATCCCGGTTGACCACGGTTGACTTTTTGGACCAAAAGTCAACTATGGGTCAACGCTTTACCCAATTTAGTCCCAATTTGCATTAGACTTGTGTAGTTGACCAAAAGTCAACTAATAGTCACCATTGACCTAGGGTTGACCAGGGTTGACCTAGAGTTGACCAGAGTTGACCAGGGTTGACCAGTTGACCAAAAGTCAACTGTAGGCCAACTCTTGACCCCGTTTGACTTTCTTCGACTTGTTTTGACCTGTGATGACTGGTATGACCTAGGATTGACTTGATTTGACCTAGATTGACTTGACAGGACTTAGTGTGACTCAGTGAGACCTAGTTTTGACTTAGAAATTGTATATCATGATTAGATTAGCTTTTCTTTCATTATTAAACCATGTTTTGACTTGTAGTATCTCATCTTTAGGTCTGTGATTTCTCTGAGCGTATGTTCACCTTATCAGCTCAGGACCACAGGCGAGTACATTCACTGATAGTTTTCATTGTCTTGATATCTACTATATCCGATTCAGTTGTAGTGTCTTACTTGATTCTCGACACGATAGTTCACGGACTAGTATACGTCGGATCCTGTCATGAGATATTATTTCCGGATTTTTCTTGGTATATTGGTGTGTGATATCCATGTTTCATGTACTTATATAGACATTGATTTGGGAGTGGGCTGATCACCTGCTTTTGAATCCGTGTCATGACGTGCCATGTCTGGATCCATGATACTATTCGGGGATGGGAGAATTATTAGGGGTTATGTGATCAAAGCCTCCCTGTCACTATTTTGCTAGCGCCACCCTCACCTCACGTAGGGTGTAGCAGACACCCCTTGTCGGGTTATCCAGGTTGGCCGGCATGACCCTTTCCAGAGATTTTCCTGTGATTGTCGGGCCAAGTGGATAACCCTACCATGACTCCCTAGCCGATCACATATCGCTCTAACAATTCAATCATATTTTATATTTATTGTCGTATCTTATATTCCAGTTCAGTATTACTTTCTGTACTTTTCACCATGCTATGATTTCGTTTACTCACATGCTCTACCTGCCTTTATACTGTACCATGATTTTAGACTAAGTCCTGTTTGAAGGAAGGGTTACAACCCCGATCCTTGTTTGGTTTAAGGGTTGTAACTCGACTTTTGAATGGTTTCCAAGTCGCCTATATCTTTGTCTTATATTTCATTATACTGTCTCTTATAGTATTTGTCAATTCACATGGAACTGCTGTTGGTGTTTGTACTTGCTTATTTCCTGACAGAATACCGTTATGATATTTTACAGATGATTCAGAGGCTGATTGCCCGACCTATTATGGGGACGGGTTAGATAGAATAGACTTGGACCGTGGCTTGTTAGTAGAGCCACTAGACTTTGCTCACCATGAGTAGCATAGTTAGTTAGGTTTGCCTGGCCTGCGAGCCAGCTAGTACTTTTCAGTTTGTAGTATCTATTATATATTTTCTGAGACTCTGGACGTTTGTGTATAGCTCTGACTTGTGGATCTTGGACTCATTTCATGTTTTACCTATCATATTTCTTTTCCATGCTATCTACCTTAGTTTGAGATATGTGATTGAGACTGTATTGCTATGTCACCTCCATTCGGAGTGTATATACTGTACAGGTACATTTATCTGTTTTAGTCGTAGTATTTACAGACCCTATATACAGCGTTCTAACCGCCGATACTGCGGCGTAGGCTGGACGTAACCACGTGCTCGTGCCCCTCTTCAGGGTGCGGGTCGTGACACGTTTTTGTGGTGGCCCATGCAGGTCTCGTGTCGCAATTAGTGCGATCTCGTAATGGTGCTCGACTTAGAGTACTAATTACGAGCCTGCGATTAGGACGTAGGAGCTAGGATATGATAGGAGTTTCTCAATCACACCTAGGAAAATTTTTCGATCTTTGATTATCATGATTACTCCCCTTGTATTAAATTAACTGTCCTTCCTTGATAATATCTTCTCATGTGCCATATTGATCTCCTTGTTTCAATTCGTCTCCAGGATGACGAAGACGCACCCGCAGGCCACTGGATCGAGTAGCTTGCCCGAGAGATCTGACCAGGCCGAGGAGGAGGTTCACGAGACTGCCCCCAGTAATTCTACTATTCTGGAGACCCAGGCAGTTACACAGGGAGGTCTACCACCTCCACCCCAGAGGGTTACGGCCGTTGTTCCGGAGATACTGCCACCACCACCACCGATACCGACGGATACACATCACATGTTCCTTCTCCTTCAGCAGATGATGGAGACGCAGCGGGCCCAGGCAGAGGCATCGCAGCGCCAGTCGGAGGCGTCACACCGACAGATCGAGATGCTGAGGCAGAGTATGGAGAACTCGTATCATCTTGCCCTAGCAGCAGTAGAGAGAGTGGCACCGGATACGGTACAGGGCCCTACTGGCCAGCATCCGAGCCAGCAGCAGTCCAGGCCGGGGACAGTGTTAGACTTTAGGAAGATGAGCTCCAGGGACTTCTCAGGCACGAAGGGCATCCTTTATGCAGACGACTGGCTAGAGGATGTACAGCGGAGCATGGAGCTGGCAGAGCTTCCTAGAGCACTTTGGGTTTCGGCCGCAACCAGCCGATTCTTCGACATTGTGCTGACATGGTACCGCACGGATCCTCGTACGTCGGTGAAAGAGCTGATATGGGAGAACTTCCGGAGGCTCTTCAAGGATAAGTTCTTCCCGGACGTGGCTCTTACAGCATTGGAGGGCCAGTTCGTGGGTCTAGTCCAGGAGAACTCGTCGGTGGACGAGTATGCAGCTGAGTTCTTCCGCCTTAGCAGGTTTGCTCCCGATATGATCCAGGATGAGGGGCAGAAGGCTCGTAAGTTCCGCAGGGGACTTATTCATGCAGTGCGCACCCGCACCTCGGGTCGCCGTGACGCGACGTTCGATCAGATATTGATGGACGCGCAGATTGCAGAGGAGGACTTCGGCCTCAAGCCGAAGAGGAGCGGAGATACCATGGGGGCAAGTTCCAGTGTGGGACCGGCCAAGCTCCCCCACTTTCAGCATCAGCAGAAGCCATTTCAGCAGCAGCCTCTGTTACAGATTCAGCAGGCACCAGTGCGTGTCCAGCAGCACCAGGGACAGGGCCAGAGACCGGCTACTCCGTGCAGCTTCTGCGGGAAGCCAGGGCACAATAGAGAGGCTTGTAGGAAGAGGTTGGGCGTCTGTCTATACTGCGGGGTGCCTGACCACCAGCTGAGGGATTGCCACGCTAGTGGAATCCAAAGAGACCAGGACACAGTACAGCAGACTAGAGGAGGCCAGCAGGGGCGTGCTTTCGCCATGACAGTTGAGCCCACTCAGGCAGTAGCAGAGCAGATAGCAGGTTCCAATCTTTCGATCTCCTTTCCGCATTTGCCTTCTTATAAACTGTCTTAAAATTCGATTCTATCTGTTCTTTGATCGTTGGATGAAATTGTTCTTGTGGTGTGATTTTCTTCTGAGATAAGTTGTATGGGCTAGGTCGCCTCGATTATGAGATTTTAGAATACTCTAGGGTCATGCTAGCAGGCATAGTGAGGACATATAGTCAGATTATGGTCGTATTTCTTGGGTGTGGGAATTTAAGATTTTCGCTGCCAAGCATACGGCAATGCGAAAATTTTAAATACCATAATTCTAGATGTATGTACCGTAGTTGAGGACTCTGTGATTATCGTAGCCTTGCTCACTGGCATGACGGAGATTCTGAGTATCATGATGATTGGACAGACGCATATGATTATCGATTTGCATGATTTTTGTGTGTTTACTTGTTTTAATTTTTGAGGATGATTCTTTTAAGGTGGATAGACTTGTAGCACCCAGTTTCTATTTGAGAGTAATCTTAAATTTCATAATTTTAGTCATTTATTTCATGCTTGATTTTTGAGATTTTAATCATTTAAATTTTAAGCCATGACTTGTGATTTTAATATTTACTATTGTTTGGTTTTAATTTCGAGGACGAAATTTCTTTTAAGGTGGATAGACTTGTCACCCTCACTTTTCCCAGTTAGGGGTAAAATGGTAATTTTCTATTTTATAATATTTTTTGGGAATTTTATTTCATGAATATTATTATTTAATTATTATAGGAGTCGGATTCGAATTTCATCGCATTCCGAGTTAATTCGGGACCCCGGTGAATTTCGACTTGAGCTGTAATTAGCCTGTTATTTAACCATGGCCCACCACACTAAACTTTTAGGTTTAGGAGTTTAGATTAGTCCCCTATGAGTAATTAAGTTTAATTATGATTTTTATTTATTTTTAGCAACTTCCGAAACCCATTTTTGAATTTATTTGCATTTAGGCTAGTGTAGGGGCAAACTTGTAATTACAAGTGCCCCTACCTTTGACCACCATGGCTGGTCATATAGTCCACCCCTCCACCTCTCATTTCTTCACCACTAAGTTTTCTTCCTCTCTCTTCATTTCTTTTCTTTCCAACTCCTTCTTCCTCTTCCAAATCTATTTTTAGGTATACTTTTAAACCCTTATTAATTCTCCTCACTACAAGAAAAATAACTTTTTACGACATTGAAATTAAGGCATACTTAAATAGTATGCCGTAAGTAATCCATTCACGACGTGCATACTATTAAATGCCGTTAAAAGATCAAAACGTAATATTGGTATATATATTTATGTTATTTAAGACGTGTATTGAACGCCATAATTTATTCATACCAAAAATGACACAGAATAAACGTCGTAAAAGGTAGGGGAAAAAATAGCGCCATTTTTTCGACTGACCCGTGCGATAACAGACGACTATTTCAACCTAAAACTTTTCAACCCTTCTTTTCCTCTGCTGCTGCTGCTTCTTCTTCTTCCTCCTCCTCCCCCTCCTCATCTCTCTCTCCCTCTCTCTCTCTCTCTCTCTCTCTCTCTCTCGTAGTCGAACTTCATACTTATTTTTCTATTTCTGGAATCCATCATAGCTATTCTTCTTTTCTCGAATCCGCTGCGAACTCCACTTCATCTTCTTCAATTATTCAAGAGTTAGGATTTCTCCATCTTCTCCCTCCACTCATAAACCCTTATTCCAGGTTAGGGTTTCCTTTTTTGCACCTTCGTTTGTCGTGGTCAAATCTAGGGTTTCGATTCGTACATTAATTTAGGGTTGGGTTAGGGTTCCTACGTTCATTCTCCTCTTCGTGACTTTGGTGGAAGGGTTGTGGTCTCTCGACGAAGGTTATTAGTAATTTTTCTTGTAATAACCTCAATTGCTTTAATTTTGGGTGTTTTTCGTTGTTTCTACAAATTTGTAGATGAATTTGAGGAGAAAGAGGAAGTATTAGTAGCCGACAAGGAAGCTGACATCAAAATCAAGAGGGACGACAATGAAGACGAAGAAAAAGAAGAAGGTAACAATTTTTAGGGTTTCATAGCCTTTTTTTGGGGAAATTGAGAGTAACGGAAAGAATCCACCTATGCATGATTCCTGCAAGTCATGTTGTCAGGAATGTTGTTGTTGAAGATTTAGAAGTAGTTGCACACAATAACTCCTCTTCTATCTTTAGTGATGAAAATCTAATACTTATCTCAGCCAGAGCTATCAAACGATCCATCACAGACAATCCTACATGATAACGGGACTCACTAAATGTTTTTCTAGCTTTTCCATGGTGCAATCCCTTTTTATCTGTTTGCTTTTTTTAAACAAAAGGGTTGTATCTTGGAATTGCAAGAAGCAAGTGAAGATAATTGATGACATATTTTAGAAATCTATGATACTGTACGATTTGATTTGTTAGGAGCAATAGTTGGGTGTCCGTTTTAGCAAAAATAGACGTTCGTTATGTGTTTTAGTTGAAGAAACAGAAGAAAATAGTACGAAAAGTACCATATGATCGAAGAAAATTTTGAAGGAAGATTACGAAGAAGAACACTCCTTTATTTACTTGTTAAATTTTCTTTCAGCTCTCAAAGGGTTTCTGTGGTCTATGTTACTATTCAAGATATGTGACCATTTTAATTCATTCTTTCCTCTCTCTTTTAGATGACATTTTGTTCGTTCTTGACTCGACCATTTTAATTCATAGTTAATATATGTGGCCATATTAACGTTATGGCATGACCTCAATGGTGGCAATAATGTTTGTATAATTAGTTACTATAAGACAGTATTTCCAATTAACTTGTTTCTCTAAATCATAATTTATCATCTAATAATCAATCTTAGAATGCAAAGTTCACGAATTCTGAATTATTTTTGACTTAGTTGAAGTGACATTCTATTCATTCATATGCTTCAATTTCAGATGGATTAATTATTTACTCCTACCATAATTGCCATCATTGTCTTTATGTTCTTTTAAGTTCTTATATACGTATCTTTTTACTGTAAATATATAATTTATCAGCAATTTGCTGATATTTTTGTGTTCTTCATCAATTACAATATGTATGGAGGGGCAGCAATCCAATATTGGAGGGGCACCTGGAGGCTTCTATATGTACTTCTAGTTGGGTCAAGGTGTTGTAGCTTACGGGCACAATCAAGGCTATGGTATGCAGTACCCACAAATGTTCTAGTACTCCTCTATCGCAGTGTCATTTGTGGCAGCTCTTACCGGGTTCACACCTAAGTTCAACGGGAACATACTTCATGCCAAATCCTGTGCACAAGCAGGTTTGCTCTTGCTTGCAAACATTCTAATGCTACAAATGTTTCTTATTCCCTCAAACCTTATACATGTATATGTTGAATAATTCTCTTAAATTATTCAATTAATTTTCTTTTACAAAGCTTTAAATCTTGGAGTTGTTAATAGTGCTCATGTGAAATAAAAAAATGTTCATGCAACATTAGGTATCTATAAATATTAACCTAGTTAATCAGTTTAGATATGATCATAATGTTATACTTCTATTAACCTAGTTTATTCTGATTGAGTCACTTGATCATAAGTGTTGACAGTGCTGCAATAGAACACGACAAGGCCTGATTTTGGCATTCCATGGTGTGTTTTGGAGTATATTGTGCCATATATGTTTCTAACGCTGACACATTTTTTAAGCGTGCGTGCTTTCTATAGTGTCTATGCTCCACATTATTGTTGGCATTCAAATTTGAAATTTATGTGCTATATGCTTCTTCCAATAGTTAACTTCACTGATTCTGTTAGATGCTCTTTTTTTTTGCCTGATACAGATCATAGAAGAAGCAATTGACATGAAATGTTTAATTTTTTGTTGAGTTATGGAATGTGGCTGTTGTAAAAAGATGGGTAGAGGTTGCATCAGAAGAATATTTAGGCACTACAAGTCTATTCAGGAAGTCATAAACATGTCAGGATCTAGTGAAGTAAGCTTCTTTTACCTTTATAATCTTGTTTATAGTATCTTAATTATACACACACGTCAGTATCTTAATTTTTGGTACCAGACACTTTTATTCGACCACTTCCACCCTTAAATTGGACCATTCCACCCTTAAATTGACCAAGAAATATGCTTTGATTTCCATTTTTTGGGAGACATGAAAGCTCCTAACAAACACTAGGTGGGCTTTATTATTATGGTAGTTATGGTCTCATCCAGGTAGCTGACATTGTCTCTATCTTCGACACAAAAGTGATACATAATATAATTGTTAGAATTATATTTCATACACCGTGAAGTGGATTCCAAAATCTTATGATTGGTCTTATTTGTGAGTCTTATTTTGTGAGAAATTAATGGACTAAAATTGTGCTCTCAAACCTCCAATTTTGGCTTTGTTGGTGTTTTTCTCTTAGTTTCTTGATTATCAAGTCCTTATAAAATTGGTCATTGTTCAGGTGGAGTCAGCAAGCTTCATGGAAGAAATGCATGGAAAAAATGCATGGAAAAAGGCAACAACTAACCTAACATTTTCAATAACATCTCTTAGACTTATATTAAATTTTTATCAAAGGCCTATTAAATTATTTAGTATCAAAGGCCTGTCAAATTATTAAGAAGACATTTGATTTTGAAAATGACAGATTAATTCATATTGAAAAGGGAGATATGATCTGATTATTTAGTATCAAAGACTTGTACAATTATTTTGCAGTATATGGACAAATTATTTTCTCTCTCTTGTTATAAATATCCATGTTTTTTTCCTTACGAAAATATGATTCTTTTAATGTTATATTGAATCCCAGTTTCTTAAATTTTTTTATTTAATTATAAACTTTGGTTTATAGGAGATGACATGTCAGACAAAGTTCCAACACCTATTTTGGTGTCTTGCTATGATTTGGAGTGTCCTTGATATATCTAATGTTCATCCAATACAATATGACACATAAATGACATAACTTAAGTTTTTATATTTTTATTTACTTGTATCTTTTGCAAAGGGCATGATACGTCAACACGGAGAAGGAGATACATGCACTAGAAGCCGGTTGCTTAGTCCATTTATACGAAAAGGTTAATTAACTTAATTTTTAAGAAGTTTTACATGAGTTAGAAACCTAGATGAGATGTATCTTTATAGTTTGTATCTACCTTTTGTTTCTGATTCATTTACAGCCATGGTGTTTGTTACAGAGACTAGAGCATTTTGATAAGCATTGATTGAGTCACTGGACGTCCTTTACTAATCAGATTGTGTTTTTGCATGTCTATGTGTACTTCTTTTCGTATTCTTACCAACTTTGATACTGTAACTTGGACAAATAAACTCAGATTCATGTACAGTTATTTGATGGACACAAGTTATGGATATTGATGTATGGTAATTTCTTCTATCAGGTCATTTTTGTGGACTGACTCATCCCTTATGAACCTAGGTGTAAATTGAAACCTGGAAATAATTTTGGTCTGGTCTGCTCATTGATCTATCTTGACTTCCTGTCATTTGTACCGTGGAACTTTCCTGATTAGCATTCATTTTGTTTCTCTGGTCCATTATTAGCATTCATTTTGTTTCTCTGGTCCATTATTTACTTGTTTCTCTGAACCATTGACATGTAAACATTACATGTACCAGTCAAGACATAACTTATGAAGACTTGGACCATTGACAGTAAACATTACATGTACCAGTCAAGACATAACTTATGAGTTTCGTATTTCATCCAGCATCCTGATGAATTATTGTAGTTTTGAGCTAGCTATTTACATATTACATAGCAGTGTTGTATATTCTGATTTTACCCATCTCCTGCGGAATCAGTAAACCCTTATTGAATCTAGTGTCTTGTGGATTGGCTTCCAGGAGTCGTTCCTGTTTAAGTTCTATTCAAATAAACTAATAAAAAAGCTATAGATTGATGGTGAAATTTTACTTCTTTTTAGAATGTATAAGAAGGCTACAAGGTTGAACTATTAGTTTTTCGAAAGGGCATCGCAGGGCCACAAGTTTCTCGTTAATGCAGGGTCAATATGATGTTGAGTATAGCACACGTGCTTAGTCTTACTCTCTTGCAGCTCTTAGTTTCTTTGTTCTTTTATGCCTATGTTAGTCCCATAATGTGAAGGATGTATAACCTCCCTATTTATTCCGCTCTATAATTATTTTATAATAATGCACAACTCGGCTGTGTTGTTGTTATTCTACCTACTTGTTTAATGGAGTAAGGTTGAAATAAGAATGGAAGGGCACTTTTCAGTCTCAAATTAGGCTACCATCAGTACTGACATCCATATATGGTGCGTGATGCTTGATTTGTAGTTATTTTTTCACCTAGGACTTCATAGTAAACCAGAGTTCACAGATTTTGTTATTAATAGATTTACATTTTTGGTCCCTAAATTTCAGTCCTTTCGCTTCCATCAATTTAGTCACAAAAAGGGAGATAATAATTGTCCAGTCTTGAGAATGAAAAATGACACTTGTAAGTAGGATACGGTTTCTAAAAACCCTTGGGTATTGGGATGCATCACCAAATAATTTGTCAGTACTTAACATGAGTTAAATCATTCTCCAATATGTATTACTTGTGCACATATTGGTGTGGCTTGATTGGAAATCTTTCAACTGAGTTCAGTGTCTCAATATGTAGAAAAATTAATTATGCAGATAATGGTTATGACTGAGTTCTGGTCTTGTGATTGGAAATAATTGTGTGGCTTGATTGGGAATCTTCCAACTGAGTTCAGATCTTGATAAAATTGTTATGCAGATAATGGTTATGACTCCCTAGATAATATTGGATGCTTGGTTTCATGGCTTTGGACATGGTACAATTACTAATATTATATTTGATGAATGCCATAGATGTTGATCGGTGAAAGAGGAGGATAGCCACCAGCCTCCCAAGCAAGGATTTCTGATGCTGTCGAGAATACTACAGGAAATACCGGTGATCAAGAATGACCAGGTTTGGTAAAATAAATTCAACTGCATGTTAATTGATAAATTTCAACTTGTTTTATACCGGTGAAAGAGGAGGATAGCCACCAGCCTCCCAAGCAAGGTCTTCATAAATTGGATGATAGATTTACACAGGTTTCACCTTGGTTTATTTTGTTTATTATTATTCCTCCGATAAACTCTGTTTCTTGTAAAATAAATTCAACTGCATGTTAATTGATAAATTTCCATAATAGACTATTATTGGGCTTTCTCTTTGGAGATCAGCATGTACCTATATGACCTATGTGGTTATGTTTAAGTGAATCCTTGTCAGCATGATGTGGATGCAATAGTAAAAGAGAAGGAAAAAAGAAGTCATCAGGTTTGTTGAAGAAAGAAAAATTCTAATTTGTATGTGCTGACATCTTTACAATAGCACCTTCTTCTCTTGTAGCTTCCTGTTGATCGCCAAAGACTGAGTTTATGTAAGCAGTACGCCAAATTTCTCACTTTTTACCAAATTATAGAAACATTTAGTTCCTCTACTTTTTTTTTTTGCCATAATGTAGAATGATGGCTTAACATGTTGATTAACAAACTGACAGGCATACAGGTGGATATCGTCACTGGTGGTACGTCCATGGTATTGAAGGAGGTTTGCTCGAAGCTGGATATTATAAAAATAATGACTGACACAAATATCGAGGGCACCAAAAATGGTTTCTTCTCCTCTTGATTATCTACATGTCTTTACTTGTGTTTAAGTATTGTCATGCATCTGCAATCGTGTACTAATTTTAGAATATAAAAGCTCTAGCTATCATGTTTTTACTTCCAACAAAATTTTAATTTTTCCAATGATGATCTTTAACAACCAAATGTGCTAGACATGCTCATGTGCCTAGAAACAGAACTTACTAATTTCCTAAGATATTGCTGATCGACTTTTCAAAGGTGCTAGTATCGTTGAATCAACTGCAAAGGTATCAAATCGTGTCACTGCTCTGCAAGTAACTTTGGAGTTTATAACAAACTGGCTTAGAGTGGCATCATTGGATAAGAAATTTCTTTTAGAGAAGATGAGATGGGAAATTTAAAACAAAAACATATACATGAAGAGGCTGATAAGAAAAATTGACATATGGCGTGAACTTTCTCAGTTGTATGAAGTTGTTAGAAGAGCCCCTATATATCTTACTAAGAAGCACATCAAACCCCAGCCTCTTGTGATTACTACTGATAGATTTTGATTGCTGCCCTTCGACTATGTTGATATAAAATGATGATGTTATTTCTCTATTAGTCGAGTACTTGTTGCATTTAATGGTGTAGTCTAGATGGCCCAGGGGGCTGTTGCAACAGTGACTGAAATATTTGCTCTTTTTGTACATCTCGCTCTTCCAAATAAAATCGATCTGGGAGTGTTTAGCTTATAAATTATGATACATCCTTCTAGGTACTGTGTTACTCTTGTTGTTCACCTTTTCATTGCTTTTAAACTCACTTCCCATGTAACTATTTAAGTTACTGTCAATACTCACTCATGTCGACAAATAGAAGAGATTTTCTCAAATTATTTGGCATCTGCCATCATATTATTGCTGAACAACTGGTGGCTTTTGGTTTATAGAATAATCCTCAACCCACTTAAGTATACTGTCAATGCCTTGTCCTTTATGTTGTTAGGTTAATTGCAACTAGATGTTGATTTTTTTTGGCTAAAAAATATATTGTTTTGAATGTAGTGTCATTTTCATTCTCTTTGTTATTGTAATTTTCATTCTGTATGTAATTCAGAGCTTCTCTATTATGCTTAAAACATCTCCATAATATAAAGCATGAGCAAGAGGAAGATTGGTCGAAACATACATGGAAGGCTGGACACATACATGTTATTACATGTACACATACCTGGATCACATACAAATTTTGGGCTATTTGAATGCTCTAATTCTATTTGATATGAGAAGTAACATACCTGGATCACATACATGGGAACTTAAAATAAAAGGCTAGCTGATCCCGAGAGACAGCGGGGCGGCTGTGCCCCCTGTATATATGGATCCAGACCGGTGATCATCTGGAACTGGATCCAGAGATCAGGAGATGACATGATACAAAAACAAAATTTATTGTATACATATATAAATATATAAACCTGTGTAACATAAATATATGTCAGAAATTAACGAAATGTCTGTAGATTGCATAATCAAGATGCTCATATCAACTACCTCTTTGCTTTTGTGTAGGTTGCAGACATGGGATGAGAGATTGTCAGAAAGAGGGCAGGTTATGCTGGAGAAGATGGTGGGCTAGTTGTTGTTCGACATTATGTTTTGATGTATAAATTTTGGGTTTGGATCATTAGATATTAATGTTTAAGTAAAAGTTTGCTTTTTTGTAATTGCTACATAAATTTTGGATTTGGATCATTAGATATTATTGTCTAAGTGAAAGTTATGCTTTCTCGTATTTGCTGGATAAACTTAGGATTTGAATCATTACATATTATTGTCAAAGTGAAAGTTATTATTTTTCGTAATTGTTGGATCATTTGATATTATTTTTCGTAATTATATCTTGTTAGATCAATGTTCTTTTGTGGTTTGTTGTCAATGGTAAAATTGATTACTATTAAAGCATGATTTGTTTTTTTTTAAAAAATTGAAGAGAAATTAAGGCGTGCATAATATGTCCTAATTTATGTGTATTCAGTACTTTTTACGACATATGTTATATGTCATAATATCTGTGCATTAAAGAGTAATTGATGTCTAGTTTATACCTTCCACGACATACAAGAAATGTCGTAATTTTGTGTATACACGGCATCCATTGAATGCCGTACAAACAATGTATTCACGGCATAATTGAACGCCGTAAAAACTAGTGACTTTTTACGACGCGGGCAAATACGGCTTTCACTGAGGCATACATTGAACGCCGTAAATACTTTTTACGGCATACTTTGCACGCCGTAAAAACCAATATTTCTTGTAGTGCCTATTTCATTTATTCTTTCACATAAATTAGAGAGGGGATCATTCTCTACAAGTTGACCCTAGATTTGTTAGGTTCCCCTAAAATCTAGTTTAAGGATTTATTAGGGTTTAATCATTTGAGAGTGGTATATATATATATATATATATATATATATATATATATATATATATATATATACATATATATATATATACATGTGTATTTATGTGTGTGTATTTATATATGTATTGTGTGTGTAGAGGAGGGTGATAGTTGTGTCATGAGAGTGTGTCCATGTGAGTGGTGAGAATGTGTGTGTGTTTGTTGTGTGAGGGTGGTGTGTGTTTATCTATAATATATATCTATATATATCTAATATATATATATACACTCTCATAACTATATATATATATATATATATATATATATATCTATATATATATATATATTATATATATATATAATATATATATATATTATGAGAGTTTATATATATCTATATATATATATATATTATATATATCTATAATATATATATATATATATATATATATAGTGTATAGATATATATATATAATATATATATATATCTATATTATATATATATATGGATGTTGTAGCTGGTGTGTGTGTGTTAATATATATTTAGATGGATAGATAGATATCTAGTTATGTACATATCTATAGATAGATATATATATATAGATATATATTATATATATATATATATCTATATATATATGGGATATATATATCTATATATATATATATATATATATATATATTATATCTATATAGATATATATATGAAGGATAGAAGGAGATGAAGAAGAATTAGGGGCAGCCACAGCAGCAGCCTAGCTGCAGCAGCAGTGGCAGGACAGCGCCACAGCAGCTGCTGTGGAAGGAACCCCCCTATGGCTTTAAGCCTATTTAACCCCCCACCCCCCCCCCCCCCCCCCCCCCCTTTACCTATATATATATATATATATATATATATATATATATATATTATATATATATAATATAGATATATAATATATATATATATATATATATAATATATATATATATATATATATATGGATGCACTACAACAGATATGGGATATGATAGCGTGCGATGAACGCTGTAGAATGCATATTATAGCATATCCGTCCTATATGCCCCCGCTATAATAACCCCATGTACAAGAACGCTATAAAGTTATAGCGTTCACGAACGCTATTCATGGATTATAGCGTTCGATGGCGCTATAGACAGGTTATAACATTTATGAACGCTATACAAGACTTATAGCATATAAGAACGCTATAAGACAGTAATAGCATTCATGAACGCTATTTAGTTATTATAGCGTCCATGAACGCTATAGATTTGTTATAGCAGTGACAAATGCTATAGAGTTACATAGCATTTACGAACGCTATAGTTTCATAATAACGTTTGAATAGCTTTTCGATGCAAATTGGTTTTTATAGCGTATCTTTCGCGCTATTACATGTGCACCAATATCATGTCAGAATGCTATTGCAGAGTGCATTAGTGTAAAGAAACAATTCACATCAGAATAGTATTGCAGCACATCAAAATAGCATTGCAGATATACAGAATGCCACAGATATCTATTGCATATATACACAGAATGCGGGTATTCAAAAATTTAAATGCTTCTCGACGAATCAATCACAGAATAAATTCCGAACACAAGTAAATTCATTAATTTCACTGTCAAGAACATTCAAAATCCTTCATAATTTCTCCAAACTTAAATAACAGCGTAGTCAGCGTTTAATTGTTTCTATACATATATCCAAAATGTTGCATATCCAAAATTTAGCTCGAACCCTTCGAGCCTATCCACAACCAAAGCTGCTCAGAAATCCTCTTACTTCATCCAACCTACACAAGGGGGAAACATTAGTGTTCCTGTTAATAAACCAAACAACTGGAATCAACCAAACAACTAGAATTTATGAGCTAGCTATCAATAGAAAATTGCCTAAAATTCTATGAGTTATAATCAACCAAACAACTGGAATCCATTGTCAGTTGAATTTATTAGTGATCCATTCATATCCATACATAATTAGCAAGTCCACAACTTATGGCAAAAAACCATGGGGTGGCTTCCATGTTGCGGAGAAGAAGATAATTTTCATGTAGCTGATAGTGGAGGTCCTCACACAACAAAACAGTTAGTTGGTATAGTTATTATCTAGAACTACTAGCATATGCATTTGAGCAAAAAATTTGAGTGGAACAACTGGATCATGTATTTTCCTGTCCATATTCACTTAAGAAATAAATATAAGTTACAGTACCTGTTGAATCCAGGTTGCTTTTAAGCAATGGGCATCGGATTTTTTGTTAGTACATGAAAGATAAAATTGTTGGTGTTTTGGTAAAATTCTTACTGATGCTTGATTCATGTTAAAAGAAAGAAAGGAAACATAACTAACAAAAGAAAGCAATAATGTACCTTAGCAACATATGATAATCATCATGCAATGCAGGAAGCAACTCATCGAAAATCAATGACTGGCAAAATGCATCAACAGCTTGTGGCTCCTCAACGTCCCGAACATCCTAATCGATATGCTAGATTCCTAAACTGTACATGGGCATCATGACCGTCATTGTTCACAAGAAAAGAGACACTTTCCTGACTCCATTATAAAATTCCCATGCCTGAAAGAAGGAAAATGTATATTTTAGTTTCCAATGACACATATATAAAGTACAGAGAAAAGCTAATATTTTTGTGAAATTTATGCAATCTTACATCTTGTGCTTCGCCAAGTGATGAATGAGTTTGTGTTCCCCAATGTAATGGCTCAGTCGATAATTTTATTACAGCATGCAATTCTCTGAGATGGCCCAATTCGGGTGACTTGATTAAACATGTATGTAATCAAAATGACATCCTTAGAAAAGAGTACTAAATCATGAAAGAAAAAATATTGATTCGTTCTCAAGGTGTACTACAGGCAATATTCATCAAGAGGAGCTTCATCATAGTAACACGTTGTTACATATTAAGAGGCATACTTTCCAAAATTTGTACCTCCTGATACTACATTCAGTTAACAGTTAACCCCGTTAGAGGCTTTCAGGAAAATGAATTAATACCACATAAATGGTACATATGACGGTTGGCATGATGTGGTTCCTAGAGAAAAAGTATGCGCTGTGTAATACAGAACATGTGTAATGCAGAACAAAAAGAAAGCAATTAGTTTTCCGTTGTAAATAATCTCTCTTAACTATAGAACCCGAAGTAGGCGGCTGGGGCTCAACCTTTTTATTCAAATTCTTTGTAAAGATTTCCAATAATGATATGCACTAGCAATTCGCCTATACAAAGCAACAATAACACATAAGGTTCTGGTTAAAAACTTTTATAGGTTAGTTTATCAATAAAGGTGAGATTGCTTGCTTTACTTGGAGGATTCCACTCAACCTGATATGCTTCATTTCGACTCCATATGTCAGTTTATCTGGGGCACCTGTATACGAACCTGATAACCCAGATGTGCATAAGATGCAAAAGTATTCAACGCTTGCTATGACATTAAATCATACTTTGCAGTATCGGTCAATTTCGATTAGATACGACCGATACCAATATGGTTTGGCATGTCCCGATCCGATTTTGACTGATTTCGATACTAACCATTACGGCCGATACCGCCGATCTCGATACTCATATGAGTTCTGATGCCGATATTGATTGTTGATAGATGAAGGGGGATATAAATAAATAAATTTGTATCACGGATACTTGAATTATGACAAAAAATGATACCAGGTTCATGCTACCTCTGCTACACATTTTAACCCGTTGTAGATATCTAACTCCCAATCCACAATTGCCAGGACTGTTGGCATAGTTAAATAATATGTTACCCGACTCTTACTGTAGTGTTTCAGATGTAGTGGTATAATTTTAACCAAAAAATAAAGGAAGAAAAGTGTTTGTGTTACCAAGGAAAGTCAAATGTAAAACTTGAATCTTTATTGCTGCAAAGAGCAGCGTTGAAGCAATCTGAGTGTTGTTCAATAGTATAAGAGAAACCAGCTGATAGTAACAACATGCCCTCGACATCAGGACCAACCGTGAAACTGAGATTCAACTTAAAAACTAGGGGTTTGTGGACTTGACATGTGGGCGAGACCCCTTGATCAGGCAGGCTTTTTTTTTGATTCAGTACAATAGTAGAAACTGCAAAGGATAGTAAACTTCATTAACCAAGTGATTAATCTGTCTATACAAGTCAGCAATTGAATGCTATTGAAATAAGTTGAGATGAGTTTCGTTCTTCAGCCCTGTAATTAATGTACCGGACTATGATGCAGACAATCAGTAATTTTGTTGGATTCAACAGTGGTTTAAATGCGGATTTGTGTATAAATCAAGTCCAATAAAAATTTTCCAGTTCCATATTGGATTCATAATAGACATAGGCACAAACAACCTAGGGCATGTCCGTGAAGAATATGACAACTATGGAAAGGTAAAGTCTTTCTAACTGCTTAAATTGGTTCTACCCATATTGGATTCATACTAATATCGACACAGTCCAGCATTGAGCAAAAGGATGACCAACCTTGAGCCATGATATACTTGTTATTTTAATCTATGAGATAAATAATCAGTTTGAAATCATAGAACATGAACATATGTACTTTAGCATCCATACCAGCTTCCTGGAGTGGTTCATGAACAAACATCAGGATCTTGTGTGTGAAGGAGAATAAGAACCTGGATAAGCTTCACAGCTAATACTCTAACTCCATCATTCCCAGGTTGTTAGCAACATTTAAAGATGAAAATTAAACTAAATTGGTTCAAATGAATATGAAATCATGGTAACTGTAAAGTGCTTACCTAAACTGTGGCCAAAAATGGCCACAACGCCATTACAGCAACACTTATTACTCGGTTTCCACTCTCTTCATTCCCATGTCACAAAGTCCCAATCTTTCTACTAACAGCAACAAAAGTTGCATAAGAACATCCTAATCGCATCCACTCTAAATGCGGGATCAGTAAATCCTGCAAAAATTCACCTAGCATCCTCTCACCACTCGCTAATTACAGCAATCGAAAGAGCCCCTAAGCCCAGATGAAGACGGGAACATGTCACTACTTAAGAGATGAATACAAAAACACGGTCCGAGAATGAATGAATGAATCAAATCAAACCAAATGAAGAAGAAGAAGAAGAAGTATACCCAGGCTAGATGTTGATAATGTCGCAAAGCTGGATGTTGATGGCCTGTCAGGGCCGATGAGCAAGTCGCTCGTCGTCCTCTCCGCGCACGCCGCAACACTCTCCATTACCAAACAAAAACACCGACAACAAACAAAACCCTAGCTCGAAATAAACTCCCCAAAATCGAAGAAATGCAAAAAAAATTGAAATATATAAAAAAAATTAGGGTTAGGGTTTTGAAATTTACCTATGCTGATTGGTGGGATCACCTTCCTAGAGAATTGAATCTGTAAAACAAAACAAAAAATATTAGAGGAGGGAAGAAGAGAATAACCAGAGGAGAGGAGAGAGTAATAAAATATAAAGGAGGAAATAAAGGGAGAAGAGAATAACCGCACTGACCTGCTGACCTAGACGGTTCCGCGCTCCACGTCTGCCGAGCCGAGTAGCAGGAGAGGAATAGATGACCTGCTGACCTAGATAGTAGAGGAAGAGAATATATTTAGAGGAGAGGATTTTTTTCTCCCAATCTTTTGAACAAATTTCGGGAGAGAGAAATTGGACGCGGAAGTAAAAAAAAATTGACACTATCTGCCAATAAAAGTGGCGATATCTCCAATTCCGATGACTCAGTCCAACAATACTTTATAGTTATTAAATATATTTCTTATAAATAATTTTTATTATTAGTGACAGATTTAGGAGTCCTTAATAATTTTCACAAAATAATAAAAAAAACCCCTATTTTCCAATTTAATGATCAAATTTTTTTGCTGACGGAATAGTCCGTCATCATTAAATATTCATTTCGTCAGAAATAGTATTACTAACTAATTTTTTAATCCAACACAAATAATCTTTTACTAGTGATTGAATATTCATTCCATTACTAACTTCCGTCACTATAAGCTAATTTTCTTGTAGTGATAACAACGCCGACGGGAAGAGGCGGCAAAGTACAGTACGTCCATCGAGGGGAGAGCGAGAGAGGGGGGTGGTGAGACTGGAATGAGGGAGGGAGAGGGATCCCGACAAATAAAAGAGATGTGCAGGGAACTCCAAATAAAAAAGATGCACATGGAACGCTTGTGTCCAGTCACGTGACTAGCACGTGCGGTGAACAATAATGGTAACATTTCCTTAACCGTTCCAAAATATAAAATAATAACTTAAAATTTATAAAATTTATTTTATTAGTAACATTTATCAAGTTAGAACAGTTAAAAGGTGTTTCAACTCCTAGGAACACCTATGTACCGTTCCAGAGCTGAAAGTGTCAAATGTTTCAAAATTGCTCTTTTGGTGTAAGTGATAGTTCAATTGTGGGCATTCGATTAACTCGGTTAACTGAACCGAATTACCAAATACTAAATTAGACCGAAATCGAATAACAAAAATTGAAACCAACTGAAATATCCCGTATCGAACCAAATCGAATGGAATAAATCTGTTCGATTTTCAGTTTATTTGGTTTAACCAATATTTTAGTTTATTTATAAATTTTTTTTGTCAATATATAGTAACTAAATATACAAAGATATATTTCGTATATATATTACTAAATTTTCTTATTCGGTTTACCATGGGAGAGGAATTTTATATAAAATTTCTGAAAGGTTAATTTGATTAGTTGAAGAGTATTCTGCAGACTCCTTGGCATGAATTTCTTTTACGGTAACGATTTAATCCCATTACGACGTTATAACTTATATAACATCCAAAATGTGCTATAGACTTTTTTTAATCATGTAAAATATATAGAACACAATGCTGCTCCTAATCGAACTGGATACCTTACTTTGACATACGGGCATAGCAACATAAGCAGCATCCAGAAAAAACTATACCTTTAACAGCATTTATAATACGCTATATAAAGTTCTGTTAACAACAAAATAGCAGGGAGGCATAAACGCTATAGATAAACTGCTATTGTATGAACTTTTAATAGTACTTCACAATGAACGCTATGGATGATGATATTATAATAGCAGGGAGGCTTGAATGCTATAGATAAACTGTTATTGTACGCTCTTTTAATAGCACAGCGGAATGAACGCTATTGATGATGACATTCTATAGCAGGGAGGCTGGAACGCTATAGATAAACTGCTATTGTATGCCCTATTTGTTGTAGTGATGGAAACGTAGAGAAGAGTAGAAGAAGATTATGGAATGAGAAGTTAGAAAATAATTAGAAGTTAGAAGGAAAGATTGGAAGAAGTTGAAAGAATAGGAAGAAAGCTAGAATAGGAAATAGGGAAAAACCAAGTTAGAGGGCGAAACGGTGCTCGGAGTATCGGATTGAGTTGAAACTTGGCGTGGGGCAAGAATTCGTGATTTAGGTTTTGCGGGTAGGCTCCCGGGTGGAAATCGGGGTCGTAGGGCGCCGGTATCGCGCCGTACCATTCCGTATCTTGAAATATTCAAGATACCGGCAATGGGCCGTAACATGGACTAGATGTCCATTTTACTTAGGTATCTTGGTAGATAATATATGTATAGGCTAGTACCTTACTACCCTAGGGAGCTCGGGTCAAAATACCAAGCGTAGGTAGGCTAACTTGATAGTTGCCGAAGCTAAAATTTTACCCTTTTTAAGGGTAAAATAGGATATTGGCCTACGGCCAAGATATGAGTTTCGAAGTCCAAGATGGACTTGGATATGGGTTGTAGAGGTTGGTAATAGTTAGAAATAGTCGCCTAGACCTAGTCTTGACCCCGGTTGACCACGGTTGACTTTTTGGACCAAAAGTCAACTATGGGTCAACGCTTTACCCAATTTAGTCCCAATTTCCATTAGACTTGTGTAGTTGACCAAAAGTCAACTAATAGTCACCATTGACCTAGGGTTGACCAGGGTTGACCTAGAGTTGACCAGAGTTGACCAGGGTTGACCAGTTGACCAAAAGTCAACTGTAGGCC
Organism: Iris pallida; assembly: GCA_029216955.1. Lineage (NCBI taxonomy): Eukaryota > Viridiplantae > Streptophyta > Magnoliopsida > Asparagales > Iridaceae > Iris > Iris pallida. Next base: position 14,175,353 of record JANAVB010028196.1, read on the forward strand.
AACTCTTGACCCCGTTTGACTTTCTTCGACTTGTTTTGACCTGTGATGACTGGTATGACCTAGGATTGACTTGATTTGACCTAGATTGACTTGACAGGACTTAGTGTGACTCAGTGAGACCTAGTTTTGACTTAGAAATTGCATATCATGATTAGATTAGCTTTTCTTTCATTATTAAACCATGTTTTGACTTGTAGTATCTCATCTTTAGGTCTGTGATTTCTCTGAGCGTCTGTTCACCTTATCAGCTCAGGACCACAGGCGAGTACATTCACTGATAGTTTTCATTGTCTTGATATCTACTATATCCGATTCAGTTGTAGTGTCTTACTTGATTCTCGACACGATAGTTCACGGACTAGTATACGTCGGATCCTGTCATGAGATGTTATTTCCGGATTTTCCTTGGTATATTGGTGTGTGATATCCATATTTCATGTACTTATATAGACATTGATTTGGGAGTGGGCTGATCACCTGCTTTTGAATCCGTGTCATGACGTGCCATGTCCGGATCCATGATACTATTCGGGGATGGGGAAATTATTAGGGGTTATGTGATCAAAGCCTCCCTGTCACTATTTTGCTAGCGCCACCCTCACCTCACGTAGGGTGTAGCAGACACCCCTTGCCGGGTTATCCAGGTTGGCCGGCATGACCCTTTCCAGAGATTTTTCTGTGATTGTCGGGCCAAGTGGATAACCCTACCATGACTCCCTAGCCGATCACATATCGCTCTAATAATTCAATCACATTTTACATTTATTGTCGTATCTTATATTCCAGTTCAGTATTACTTTCTGTACTTTTCACCATGCTATTATTTCGTTTACTCACATGCTCTACCTGCCTTTATACTGTACCATGATTTGAGACTAAGTCCTGTTTGAAGGAAGGGTTACAACCCCGGTCCTTGTTTGGTTTAAGGGTTGTAACTCGACTTTCGAATGGTTCCCAAGTCGCCTATATCTTTGTCTTGTATTTCATTATACTGTCTCTTATAGTATTTATCAATTCACATGGAACTGCTGTTGGTGTTTGTACTTGCTCATTTCCTGACAGGATACCGTTATGATATTTTACAGATGATTCAGAGGCTGATTGCCCGACCTATTATGGGGACGGGTTAGATAGAATAGACTTGGACCGTGGCTTGTTAGTAGAGCCACTAGACTTTGCTCACCATGAGTAGCATAGTTAGTTAGGTTTGCCTTAGGTTTGCCTGGCCTGCGAGCCAGCTAGTACTTTTCAGTTTGTAGTATCTATTATATATTTTCTGAGACTCTGGACGTTTGTGTATAGCTCTGACTTGTGGATCTTGGACTCATTTCATGTTTTACCTATCATATTTCTTTTCCATGCTATCTACCTTAGTTTGAGATATGTGATTGAGACTGTATTGCTATGTCACCTCCATTCGGAGTGTATATACTGTACAGGTACATTTATCTGTTTTAGTCGTAGTATTTACAGACCCTATATACAGCGTTCTACCGCCGATACTGCGGCGTAGGCTGGACGTAACCACGTGCTCGTGCCCCTCTTCAGGGTGCGGGTCGTGACAGTGCCATCCTAAATTTTTCACGTAAATATGATATTTATAATAATATTATATATGAATTGTAATCTGCGGTGTTATCGTAAAAGTTTTATGTAAATATGATATTTAAAATAAAAATTAATTTCTTTTATAATGCTAGTAATAATACTTTTTGTATCGATATTTAGAAATCTCAATTTAGTTATATATTGAAAGGACAACTTTTTCATGTAGGACGCGCTTATCATGTTATTAATTTAATTGTACAAGAGAACCTTCATTCTTTCAATCGAATTATAAACTATTAGAACATGTCTAATAAGTTAATTTGAACCTTCACTAAGTAGGCAACAATAATTGTGTAAAATATTATGTGCACAATATAGTTTCAAATTTAAGAGATTTGTTTAAGGATGTACAACACAGATGAAATTATACCTATATGATATTGAAATTATGTATTAAATATAAAAATATTATTATACACTATATTAATACAAGTTCAAATGGTAATTACTAATTAACCGAGAATTATTGGTTAGTTACTACTTATTTTTGAATTTTTAGAACTGTTTTACAATATTACATGTATTTATTTGAAAATTACTATCCAATTCCTCCTTTATTTTTTTAACAAGATCATAAATATTATTTATTTATTTGCAGAATTATTACAGATAAGTTTATGGTTTTCATTATGTCATTACTAAAATGGAAGCATTTTTTTTAAATATTGGTCTTATATACCTCTTTTATATTATTTGTTTATGGTTTTAGATCACAAAATATAATTAGATGATGTATTTATATTGTTAGATTATTTTCGCAAAAATATGAACATTGAGGTAGGTAGTTTAAAAACAAAAATTAAAGAATGTTTAGATGCTCTAATTAGTTATATGAAGAAAAAGTTATGGTGAACCAACTCGGTTCAATCGTTCAATATAGTAGCAGCTCTAATTTAATTTCTAAAGTTATGCTAAGGGGTTGGTTTGGTTGGAGGAAAATTGGGTGAAAGTGAGCATATATTGGAAACTTGGCTGAACTCTGAAGAGTTATTGTGTTTGGTTGCTTTCATTGAAAGTGGCCAAAATGAGTGACATGAAAGTTCCTGTCTCCCCCATTATTCCTCTACTTTCACTACCAGATTTTTTTTACTTGAATATGGGTTGAGAAAGAGAAAGAAAGTGGTAGTTTCAAAAAAAAAATGGAAAAGAGAAATAAAGTGGTTGCTTGGTTGTACACTTAGAAAATATATTTTTTTCACTTTCAACAACCATCCAAAACAACTGAACTCCTTCTATCTCCACTTTCAACAACCATATAAGCAACGAAACACTTTTTTTTTCTCCACTTTCATATTTTTCAATTTCATCAACCAAATAACTTTTGGAAAGTCAAATTTATGCGTACACAAACTCCGTTTTTTCACTTTCACAATTCGTACACTTTCATGCAACAAAACAGCTCATAAGTGCATATTACAAATGATGGGAAAAAAATCTCTCCCAACTCAAGAATTTTCCTTGTATTTGAAACGACTATTCTGTATCATATTTATCAATTTTAGAGTGGTGGAAACAAATTTGTTTTACCATATACTTTTTTCTTTGACATGTGATCTTCTAATAGCCCGGTAGCATCAAAATCTTATTTTAATACATGTTCAAGAATGATAAGCAAGAAAAGAAACATAATGCTACAAAAAGTTTTGGAAGTACCAGTATTTGCATTTAAGATTGGATTTGCGCGAAAAAACAGACTCAAGTCTTAAGAGATAAAAATGCCGACGTTAATGAACTGGACTTTCAAACTTTTATCGTAGAGAATGCTACATAATATGAAGAATGAAACGACGAAGTCTTGCAAGGGTTAGATCCATATCGAAAATTTGATGATATCGAAAAACACCATTGAAGTTCAAAAAAAAAAAAAAAAATTGGACATGAAGACTGAAGCGTGAAGACCAAATTAAAGATAAAATTTGTTCTTTCACTCTTTCAACTTGTCTAAAAATAAATAAAAAAATTATAAAAAAAATTCAACTAGATAAAAAAAAAAGTAATGAAGTTTTTTATTTCATTAATTGTTTTTTCTTTCTTTTCTATTACAACTTTTAGCCAGGCCTGAAGCCCAAGCCAAAACTCCCATTTTTTTAATATGAGGGTCCAGACTGGACCCGACATGCATCTAAAATGGATCAGTCCGTACCGGCTCATGTCCGATTTTAGTTGGTCTCCAACCCTGCCCGAATAGACCCGCTGCTCTAGACAGTCCGGTCTAACACCGGTCCGGTCAAATCCGATCAACTCGAGTCGTCTGGTCGATTCTGCCTGGCCCAATTAACATATTGAGACAATACTATTCAATTTGTCGGCTCAAGCATGTGCCCTAGCTGGCCAGTGCTAGTTTGCGTCCAATCCTGTCGGTCGTCTTGGCATCTGTCTCTATCTGTACAGGTTCACCTTAGCAATGTTTTAAAAATCGGACCGGATCGGCCGGTTGAACCGGTTCAACCGTGAACATGTAGTTTTTCGGTCCGGTTCAACATTGATCCAGTGTTTTGTAAAAAACTGATATTTTTATAAAAAATAGTGTCCATAAAAAATTAAACTTGGACCATTTAGATTAATCCACTGGTTGAACCACTGGTTGAACCAACTAGTTGAACCCGTTTGACCCGACCTAGTGCCTTGGCCGGGTCAAACTCCGGTCCGGTTTTTAAAACATTGCAACTTAGCCCTTTCAATTTCCTGACAGCTCAAGGTGGAGCAATTTGGTTGGGAGACCTCGGAAATCCATATGGAACATCTCTTAAATTGTATTTATTTCGAAAAACTGGTTAGAAAATTAATATTTAGAATTTGAAGTATGCATGTATATTTACCGCATCATTTTGATCAAACTTCCATTGCATGCTTTGGAACTTTCATTAAATTTGGATCACATCGTATGTGGTTTCGTTCCATGAGGACAAAGGATTCAAGGAACACACAAATTTTGGTCAGTAGAACCCACGACAAATCAAAGATGTATGAGAAGTACTATAATATACCAAAGTACATTATAATTCTTATAATTCTTATAGGGGTGAGCATTATTCGGTTTTGGGCCGAAAATCGAATAAGAGATTCGGTTCAGTTTAAAAAAAAATTGGTTCGATTTCGGTTTTTTTTGTTTCGGTTTCGGTTCAAAATCGAAAACCGAATAAGAAAAATTAGTGTATATATATATATATATATATATATATATATATATATATATATATATATATATATATATATATATATATATATATATATATATATATATATGAAAAAGGGGATATGAGCCATAGGCTCGTACACTTATATGAGCTATCCCACGTGACTTCTATGTGGACCAATAAAAACATAATGACTTGTAGGAGAAAATTTAAATAGATATAAATAAAAGATCTCATAAAGATTTGATAAATAATAACTTACCTAATTTTTGCTTAGGAACTTACCAAATATATTTGCATAGGAATTTAAATAGGAATAATGTCATTTGTCCCTCCAAATTAAAATTAGAATTAAATTAACATTAACACTAAAATTAAAATTAAAATTAAAATTAAAATTAATATTGAAAATAATATTAATATTGAAAATAATATTAACATTAATATTAATATTAACATTAACATTAACATTAAAATTAATATTAATATTATTATTAACATTAATATTATTATTAACATTAAAATTAACAATAAAATTAACATTAAAATTAATACTAACATTAACATTAACATTAACATTATGGGATCTTCTATTTCTATCTATTCAAATTCCTAGACAAAAATATTTGGTAAGTTCCTAGGCAAAGATATAATAAGTTATTATTTATCAAATCATTTATGGAATATTTTATTTCTATTTATTTAAAAAAAAAAATTTCATGTCACTATGTTTTTATTGGTGCATATGGAAGCCACGTGTAATGGCTCATGTAATACTATGAGCCTATATATATATATATATATATATATATATATATATATATATATATATATATATATATATGGGAAAACGGGATATGAGCCATCCCAAGTGGCATCTATGTGGACCAATAAAAGTATAGTGACTTGGAAGAAAAAATTTAAATAGATGTAAATAAAAGATCTCATAAAATTTTAATAAATGATAACTTACTATATCTTTGCTTAGGAACTTACCAAATAAGTTTGCCTACTAATCTAAATATAAATAATGCCATTTGTCCCTACAAACTAAAATTAATATTAACATTAAAATTAATATTAATATTAATATTAACATTAAAATTAAAATTAAAATCAATATTGCCATTAATAGTAACATTAAAATTAATATTAACAATAACATTAACAATAACATTAACATCAATATTAACATTAAAATTAAAATTAACATCAATATTAATATTAAAATTAAAATTAATATTAACATTAATATTAATATTAAAATTAATATTAACATTAAAATTAACATTAAAATTAATATTAAAATTAATTTAACATGAAAATTAAAATTAATATTAACATTAATTTAACATGAAAATTAACATTAAAATTAAAATTAATATTAACAATAATATTAACATTAATATTAACACTAAAATTAATATTAATATTAATATTAACATTAACATAATTATGGGATCTTTTATTTCTATCTATTTAAATTCTTAGGTAAACATATTTGGTAAGTTCCTAGGCAAAGATATGGTAAGTTATTATTATCAAAAAATTTATGGGATCTTTTATTTCTATCTATTTAAATTTTATTTTCCAAGTCAATATATTTTTATTGGTCACTAATATTAACATTAATGTTAACATTAATATTACGAATTAGAGTGAGGGAGATTTTTAGGGGTTTTTTTAAGGGGGGCTTTTGATCCGCTCTCCCATATATATATATATATATATATATATATATATATATATATATATATATATATATATATATATATATATATATGTGTGTGTGTGTGTGTGTGTGTGTGTGTGTGTGTGTGTGTTAACATTAATGTTAATATTAATATTAATGTTAATATTTTTTTTTAATTTTAATGTTAAGTTTAATGTTAATTTTACTATTTAATGTTAATATTAATATTAATATTAACATTAACATTAATATTAGCATTAATATTAACATTAAATTACGGATTAGAGTGAGGAAATTTTATCTAATTAATTATTGTGTTTGAAAATTGAGATGTAAATTTTTGTTATCTTGGCTCGTTGACTCCAACGATTGATGCTTTATATTGTGTCATAAGCATACCATTGCTTATGAAACATCCATAAAGGACGAAGAAGGAAACTGGCCTGTAGCAGCCAACTTAAAAATAAAAGCTTCTTGCCTCTTTTAAATTAAAATTAAACACTCTCTCGCTCAGAGGTTGACTTTGCATCTTCGCAATTGTAGCTCGGACTTCCACGAGGAACGCTTTTGGTCAACTCTTCTCGCTTCACATTAAATTTCGTTCAAATATGACATCATTTGATGAGTCTTCCTGAGGTTCCAAGTGAGCAACTTGAATATTTATGTTTTAATTAAAAATCGCGATTTGGATATCGTCATGTTGATCTGCGTGATCCAGGCACAAACCAATTACACCGAAAGGCACGTACGATCATTGTCAACGTGTGAAAATTGACGGAACTCGAATCTGTAAATTGTGCGCGATGAATTTGGCCCATATCCGTATCAATATTTTTCGAAATTTTGTAGTTATTCTCTGTGCGTTATTCGAAACGCGACGAAACATGCGCCATTGGACAACTTTGAACTTGTCTTAAGCATAAAATTTGTCAAGTTCTGATACGTTTGAAGTTTGATCGGATCGTTATTTTGTGGGCCCACGATTTGTCGTAGGCTGGCGCATTTGCAATGAATCTTTTGGATTTCATTTCTGAGAACATAGATGAGTGTACACCGTCTTTCTAGCCTAATTTGATATAAAATTTACTCAGCTTTTAATAGTAAGCGTCGCGCCCCTAAATAAAAAATTCTGGATATGCCACTACTACTGGGGAGTTGTCCCACACCATGAAGCCACCCCTGGTTCGGACTCCTTAACATAGGTAAGGAAAGTATTAAAGTTAATTTAGTTCCAACCATCCAGCTTTCCAGTGGTGTACATTGTCAGGCTGCAGTCTGTTGAAGCTTGAAAAAAGGAGGTATCAAGTAACACTGAAAATTTCATCTTCTTAAGAAAGGCACAGCTCCTACTTTCAAGGAGCTATGCTTCTCCTTTTGCTGGTACAAAAGTAACACCTTTGAATCCTATGAGTAGGTGTATTCTACTGCAAAATGTATTATGATAGGTTATTTCTCTGGTAAACAATCTCTTACTATTTTCTTGTAGATTCTCCCAGGCTCTAAGAATTGTGAATGTCTCATAATGTCTCCACTAGCATAAGAAACTTGGGTACTGCTGCTCTTAACTGAGCATTTCTACAAAGCCTATTGACTCTGATCATCTTCCAAGTGTAAGTGAACAAGCGTGATTCAAGATCACGTGATTTCCTTCCATTCTGCTAGAACTTTTCATGCACTTTGGGCACATGATTCGGAAGCTTGAACATGATTATCTCAAGATATGATAACAGAGCATTTCAGTTATTCAAGTTGGATCTACTCAAAGGGAAAGTGGCAAGCTTGAATAATTTGGACTTTATTTTTCGACTGTTTTTGATTGCCAAAAGTACTTTATAGCACAGCATTTCACATAAGAGAACTTGCTATAAAACAAGGACCATCGCAATGTTTTTTTACAACTGCAGAATATCAGTGAGCTTCTGTAGCCACCAGATACATTTGAACTTACACAAGGATACACAAGGACCAGATTTGTTCTAGCTTCAAGAACTCTGATCAGCCACCAACTAAACAAACCCCCCCTAGGCCTTCTCCAGTTACTAGGGGATCACTCCAAGTCTAACAACCTAAACTCCATTGCCAGGCACAAGTCACAAAATATGTGCCACATATATAATTATATGACGTATACACGCGACCCAAACCTATCTTCGGTATTTTCGTGCCACGGATTATGTCCTCCTCACCGGAGGATACAAATGATTCAAATATGACTCCACTTTGACAAGGAAGTCCGTCTTCTTGTACTGTCCTGGAGCAAAGTGCAGATTAACAATCAATGATGGAACAAATTGTCCTTCCCATATGGGGGGAAATTATTCCCAAATGAACCGATGGCAGAAAGATTTCCCAAGGATCTTGTTGTGACCACCCTCAATCCTGCAAACTTAATTTCGCCACGCTCTGTATTGTGTCTCCATGAGCAGACCGTTGCATCTGAGATTGGACAGCACATTGCCTCAGCAGATCTTTGAACCGTTCGAGCAGCTCTTGGAACGTTGGTCGGTATTGGGGATCGCTGTTTGCAGAAATGTGAGTTATGATAATGACACGAAAAATGGAAGGGTGAAAAGTAATATTTTACAAGGCACGGGAAGCTACAATGACCTATGCCAACAACTCTGAATGATCGAGGCCCACTGTGGATCCAAATCTTTTGGTAGCTCCAATCTCTGATTCATGAACCCTACAGCACCAATGACCTGCATGCACATAGCCCATGTTAATGTTTTGTTTGTTGATATCCTTATTGTTTTGTGAAGCAAAATAAATCATATAGTGCCAAGGCACTAAAAACGTGCTAGCCTTTGCCTTCTTTCTGCATTCTCAAGGCTTGTGAAATATGCTTAAAGACAAATCTTAGAAGTACCAAAAGTTGTTTATTTGCATTATAAGTGGATTAGTTTTAAGACATCTAACACCATTTTGGTTGCATTATATATATGGAAACTACTACTAAAATGGCAGCAATGCATTTTCACATGATGAAAATAAGGTACCTGCATTGTATTGAGATTATCCCAAGGGATCTTCTCGGTGACAAGCTCCCACAATATTACACCATAGCTGTACACATCAGACCTACAATTCCAGTAAAGAGAAGATAGTTGATGTTTTCTCTTCTTTGAAACTGGTTAAAAGTTGACTCGAATGAAACTGCTGTATTCAGATAAACCAATATTTAGAGTTGAACTTACTTCTCATCTGAAGGTTCATTGCGGAGAACTTCTGGGGCCATCCATTGTGGCTAGAGAAAAATAAAGAGGATAGTCCGTTTAAATTGCAGGATAGGTTTTGTATAGAAAAAAAAAAAATCGAATGATAGATAATCTGTATGTGTGTCCATGCACATTCGTCATGCATGTGTGTGTGTGTGTGTGTGTGTGTGTGTGGTGGGGGGTTGGGGGAACGAGATGAGATTTATCAAGTTAGACAGCATTGTGGAAGTCCATAATGCTGATCCACGCTGTTCATTTTCATCTACACATATGAACACCCATGTGACCAGAAATGAGAGAGAGAGAGGAATCCTCAACCATGCTTCATGTGATACCAAAATTAATAGCTACTTTTAAGGGGGAAAAACTTCTTCTTTTGTAGCTTGATATATGAGTTGAAGATTTTTCAAGCCTTTTGACTTGTAGTCCACATGGTCTTAAGACATCCATATACCAGAAAAGGACTCTCAGCTCCATTTCAACTTATTGCTACATAAACAGGATATATTTGAGTAAGTCACAAGGTTGTGCTAGTACCGTTCCTTTCCCAGTTTTTGTTGTCAGATATGTTTCATGCTTCAAACGAGAGAGACCAAAGTCCCCAACCTGTCAACAACCAGGAGAAAGGGCGGAGAGATTTGAGAATTGACTGTGGCAAGAGGTGAAGTGAATACTATTTGAATATAAAACACACCTTCACAGTCCAATTCTTATCTACTAGTAGATTCGATGACTTCAAATCACGGTGAATAATTGGTGGATTACAATGATGAAGATAATTCATACCCCTTGCCTGTCCAACAAAAAAAAAGAAACACTTTAGGAATAATCATATTTGTTGGCAAGGAATGCAATCTAAGAATTGTTGTAACCAAAAAAAATAATTAAAAGAACAAAAATAAAAGAAAGAAACCTAAAAAGGTGTCTCTTTTTTTTTTTCTTCTCTAACCATTGGCGATATTAGTATATGTAATATTATAGGTTGAAGAGAATAGAGATAACACGCCCTATTCCAGAAAGTTTCTGCTAGTAAAAACTATTGGCATAATGAGTTCTGCAAGTACTATGGATTCTTTGATAGTTCAAATTGCCTACATTCTAAGGATTCTTTGATAGTTCAAATTACATACATTAAAACTAAAAAAGAATAGAACATGACTTCATCTGATGCTTTTTGGAAGTGCACAAATACATTACTTAACTACTTACAATATCTAATGCCATGTGAGTACGTCGTCTCCAGTCAAACTTGGTTGTGTTTCTTTGAAGCAACCGAAACAGGCTCCCACTGTCATAGAGGTACACATTATATAAAGCAACAATGTCATAACTAGTTCAGTTCAACCAACAACAGTCTTATAAAAACAATCATGTTTTGGAATTGAAGGAATTGAGCCTGTTGCAATTCTTAATACTTGTTCCCACAGTTCTAAACCATAATGTAATTTTACTCTGAAGCTTATTTAACTGAGAGTGATAATGCTGACTGATCGACCACCTCTTGCATATGCTATTTTAACAGTGTGAAAAATAGTGAACTATTACTCTGTTATAACACTACATTAGGTGAATTTTGAATCAATCAAAATTATGGCTCCAATAAGATTATGGCAAAGTTATAACTTGGATATGACTACAATTATTTTGATCCTAAGCTTTTATACGACTGATCACTGTCATCATATTTCTAGATTGGGTGCCTTCCCTTCCCTAGATATGGTAGGACCAATGCTACTATGCACTCATTTTCTATTTAAAATGCATGCCTAATGTTATTCATTTAAAGCTACCAGAAAGCAAAATCCACATTACAATACACAAATTTTCTATTAAAAAAATACATGTTTACATTATTTAAAAACTAAAGCTACCTAAAAGCAAAACAGCATGGCCCTTCAAGACTAGCCAAATTTAGAGAGAGAGAGTCACACACAAGGCATTGTTGTTATGGAAGACAAACCAATGGTAGAAGTCAAGAAATAGTACCGAGCATCCCCAAAAAATTTACAGAACTCAAGTAAAATATTGGAAAATAAGAAATGAAGAGGGTGGGGGAAGTTAATGCTAAAAGATAGAAAAAGTCTGGTCTAGCCTAAAAGATGGCAAAAGTCTTGACTAACAACATTAGACTGTGGGCAAAGAATTTCTTAGAAATATAGGATGCAAAACTGTGTATTACATCTTCCAATCATCATAACATAGTAGAAACATGAGGGCGTTGAATCACAGCCATGACACCCAAAGATTTTTGAACTGTGGATGGTTTGTTTTGTGCTTGTGTAGGTATATAGATGCATCGACATCTGTAAGAATGACCATCACGGTATCTTGGAAACATCATGTAATATCAGAAGTATGCATACCCATGTGCTACAGATATCTAATATATATGTAGTGTTGCATAATGTACTGAACTCAAGCAAAAAGGTTAACTTATGCCATGAAAATTGTAAGTACTATCGAACATCCCAATCATCATAACATAGTAGAAACATGAGGGCATTGCATCACAGCCATGACACCAAAAGATTTTTGAACTGTGGATAGTTTGTTTTGTGCTTGCATAGGTATATAGATGCATCGACATCTGTAAGAGTGACCATCTCGGCATCTTCGAAACATCATGTAATATCAGAAGCATGCATATCCATGTGCATACAGAGATCTAATATATAGGTAGTGTTGCATAATGTACTGAACTCAAGCAAAAAGATAAACTTATGCCATGAAAATTGTAAGTGCTATCGAACATTCCAAATGTGCTTGCACGTCAACAAAAGGGTATATAGATGCACCAATATCTGTGAGAGTGAACATCTAGTAATATTGGTGCATTCATTTTATATACGCATATAGAGATGTCTATTAGGTCTAGTTTGGGAACAAAGTTTTATAAATGGAGTTGGGTTTAGGTTGGAGTTTCAAGACTTGAAACTGGAGTTTCATAAACTCCACTTAACTAGAGTTTGGAATCTATTTATGGATGTTTGGGAAGTAGGTTTTATTCTGGAGTTGCATTTTGAAATTATGAGTAGAATTAAATAATTTTAAACTTCATTAGCTAAATAGTCCTACAATTATCATTCATAATCTCATGAAGCACAAAAATTCTACCATTCTCATCTATATTATCCTAAAATCCAAAAAGGGTATAACACTTCAATATACAAATCAACATTAACATCAACCACAATTTCATAAAAATCCAAAGTCCTACGGTACCAATTCAAATATGCAAATTAACACTACCTATTTTCATCAACTGTTCATTAAAACCCTCAAAACCTACCCATTGAAATATGCAAAGCAAAAGGAGAACATTGAAATCAAGGTTCACAGTATCGGTATCGGAATCGGTATCGGACTATTCCTACGAGTATTGGTATCGGCAATATCGGTAGTATCGGCGGTTCGGATCGGAGTATCGGATTTTTTGGTATCGGAAAAAAAATAATTATTAATAAATTATTTACATTTAAAAACATATATTTTATACATTTAGGCATAATTTAAGTATTTTCAGTGTTATTTCGTAGTACTTTTGAAATTAAATAACATTGTAATCACCCTTAGCGATTGGTTTACACATAATAGATTGATTTTCTTCTTTTACATGTTTTTACAATCTTATTATGCTTTAAACCCTTGATGATTTGTCTTTTTCGTTTAATTTTCTTTGCCGAATTGACCGGAAAAGAGACCCTCAATGTTGGTATCGGTAAGTATCGGGTATCGGTCGGTATCGGATCGGGACATGCCAAACCGTATCGGTATCGGCCGTATCGGATCGGTATCGGCCGATACTTTAAACCATGATTGAAATCATATTTGGATGGCAAGTTGAGGAGGAGGAGGGGGGAGATGTAAGAGGGAAAGGTTACTCATTTTGGAGTTAGGGTACAAATCCAAAAATAAAATGGGGTGTTGCTACCTCCACTTTTGGGGTTGGTTTTGGAGTTAGGATTGGAGTTTATCCAAACTACATAACGTTCTCAAACAGACAGAAGTTAAGTAATGTGGAGCTTAAAGCCTAACTCTGCCATATCCCAGTTTTCTTTTAAACTCCGTTCCGTACATGTCCTGATAATATCCAATCCATAATGTCCTGAACACGAGCAAAAAGGTAAACATATGCCATGAAAAATTAGTACCATCAAACCTTCCAAATAATGATTATAAGATCATACAATCCCATCCCCGTACACACTCCCCGATGAGTGTAATTAGTACCCATCCTTGGCTTTAATGCCTGGAAATATTGAGATGGATGGACAATATAAGATAGGTAAATGTATTCATAGGACTGGTGGCTTGAATTGGAGATCAGGGAATATCGTTTGAGATATTATATACCCAACAGTCGGAAACCTATTAATGCACGATATGATTGTAGTTGCAGTTGCGAAGGTACAACAAAAGGAACACGTGTTGCAGATATACATTATACTGGAACTGAACCTTAATAAATGATTGAATAAATTTATATAGCCAACTCCAAAATTGGAGGTAAATGCCAAATGTTACAAGAAATGGCCATTAAGCTTTAGAGAGAATTGATCATGACATCATTCAAGACTACTCTCACCAAATTTGGGTGATCCACAAATGTATGAGAAAAGAAATTCACTACAGTGAACCGTAATACTAATATTATCTTTGGGACATGCATAGGACTCTGGATTTGATAACAGAGTAGATATTCCAGATTGTTCCTTCTCTTACAGAATCATAAGTATGTCCTTCCTTTAGTAGTATCGTGCCTTACGAGTATCCCAACTAGCAGTCACATGGAAATATTGACGCAAAGGTTTATACTTAATAAACCTGATTTATGAGCCAGCTTGAATCCTTCTACTAGAGGTTTAGCTTAGGCCGTTTTGGGTGGTTTCAGCAGTTCTTGAATTTCAGATTCAATTTCATATATACTACAAAAGTAATGAATTGAGTAAGAAGAAAACTTAAGGTCAAATTAAAAATAAAATAAAAAACTGGACACTCATATTTCTCCTCCCTCCAGTAGGAGCTTGCTGAATCAGGAATAAAAGGTTCCTTTAGTAGTTTTTCTGCCTAACGAATATCACAACTAGTTGAAAGATTGACATCAAGGTTTATAAGCCCGATTTACTTACCAGCTCGAGTCCCACTCCTAGAGTTTTAGCTTAGGCCTTCTTGGGTGGTTTCAGCCATTGTCTTTCTTGAGTGTCAGATTTAATTTTGTATATTAGTAAAAAAAAAAAAGAGTAATGAGTTTCAAGAGTACTAAAAGTTCAAAAAGTAATAAAAACATCTGAGGGACTCATCTTTCCCATCCCTCCTATAGGAACTTGCTTGCAAACATTTGGTGCATGTTTTGGACATCTGAGTGTGAAATCATATTTTCATAATTATTGAAAATAAAATTTATCTTATACTTCCTTGAATGGTATCAAAAGTAACAAACAGTGTAGGTGCCTAAGAAGTTCATAGTTTCAACCATGGTTTAATATAACGGCCGATACCGATCTGATACGGCCGATACCTATACAGTTTGGCATGTCCCGATCCGATACAGACCGATACCCGATACTGACCGATACCAACATTAGGGGTCCTTTTTCCGGTCAATTCGGCAAATAAAATTAAACGAAAAAGACAAATCAGCAAGGGTCATAATAAGGTTGTAAAAGCATGTAAAAGAAGAAAAACAAACTATTGTATGTAAACCAATCGGTAAGGGTGACTACTATTTCATTTAATTTCAAAACTACTAAGAAATAACACTGAAAATACTTAAAATTATGCCTAAATGTATAAAATATATATTTTTAAATGTTAATAATTTATTAATAATTATTTGTTTTCCAATACCAAAAAAATCCGATACTCCGATCCGAAACTGCCGATACTACCGACATCGCCGATACCAATACTCATAGGAACAGTCTGATACCGATTCCGATACCGATACTGTGAACCTTGGTTTCAACAATTACCCATGACTCCATAACTATTACCTTATTCTTACATTTAATATTGTTTGTTAAGTGTAAAAAGTAATAGGAACTCATAAATCAAACTCTTTATCGAGTTGATCCATCAAAAAAAAGTGTAGGAAAGAAACTCTAAATGTGAATGGAGTTGTAAGCAGCTAAGGGAGAAGTTTGGGTTTAAGTTCATGCAAGCAGGTTAAGTTGTAAGCAACTGTGGAGTACTTGTACAGATCAACCTTGACCCATTTATGTTGGGTTTTATACTTTTAGTATGATAGCGAACACAAATTGAATTGGCTATATGTGGCTCGCACCTGTTCTTATTTACTGTAGGTAACAACCATTTCTCATCTGCCCTACACCCAACTAGAACCTTAAACGTACACACCAGTTGAATAATCTTATGTTAGTGGAAAAGGAAACATAGTATCAGACGAGTTACTCTAGTTACCTAGTTCTCTTTACACTTTATGATAAAAGATGTGCAGGACAACAGAAAAAGAAGTAAATCATTGCTTGAAGTGGCCCTTTATGCATTCTAAAGCAGCTAAGGATTGTCAGACTCGAATAGACAGAACCACTTTAGTTTGCACTAAACTTAGAACTTTGGAAAAGAGGTTCAGAACGAACCGTGGGAGAAACTCAGTGACAATGCAGAGACGCTGAGGAGAAGTAACTGCACCCATAAAAAGCAGTATATTTGGATGTCGTAACCTCTTCATAAGTAATACCTTCACAAATAAACCAGAAATAAACACTTGCAGATAATATATGCAATAAGTACTTATCCAGGCAAACAACTGAACATAGAAGAAACTACAAAGTTGAAGATGGGACAGATCTACCAATTTAATTTCATTTTCAATTTCAAGAATATTTTTCCATATGATTTCAGCACTGTAATTTTTAACTGGAAAAAAATCATTACCCGGAACTGGAAAATAGAAGACATATTCAGATAAGAACAAAAAAACTGTGTGCTTGAGAACAAGACAACTGGTTAAACATGAGATCAAAGACACTCCTTAATAGTGTTGCCCTCAAGCACTGAGTTAGAAAAAGAAAATACCAAATAGAAAGAACTGAATGAGTACGTATCCATGTTGTACGACTAATTCTTCTTCTGAAAAGCAACCAATAGATATGAATGTATCAATTATTTTTCACACCTGTGACACCTGAAGTAAAATAGTTGACAATTACAAGATAAGATGCCAAACAAATTCAGGAATTGAGCTAGAAAATGATCAAGGTGGGTGCAATGCTGCCGTGTTTTTTAGCTTACTAACATGTCTCATTCTCATTATTGCACAATTAATTAAGTTTCATACAAACCAGTTTTAAATCATGCATTAACTAGACTATAATTTTCCAAGATTTACATGACATGAAAATTGGACTCCTATATCAATGTTACAAATACATAAGTTGCAGTCAACCATGAAGATACATTTCCATAGCAAACTACTTTGTGCATAAACATATGCAGCTTCTTAGTCATATACCAAGTTAAGTTTACAATCAAAATATTAATAAAAGAAAATGTGATTTGAATTTGCATGTTACCTCTTGCCTAAAGCAAATTATAACTTCATCTGAATATTCCTGCTTCGAAAATACTTTAACTGCAACATCCTGCAAGGGTATGAGATAATTTTAGCTTTGCTATAAAAGAAATCCAACATCAGTTTAGCAAATTCAAGTTCATATCAACCTTCAACCTGTGGAAGTCAATTAGCACGATGCAAGGATACACCTTGCAACAATTTAATGCCAACACCAAGTACTGCACTAACCAAGGAATACTTCTCATACACACCTACTTCAAAATGATCAAGCAATATTTAAACAATGCCCACAGATATCAATGCCAGGTTCTTGTCTTCGTATCTGTATCATGCAGTGTCGTATTCGTGTCCGTGCAACATATCCTCTAGTGCATGCCCAGATACTGATGTATAAAGCATCCTTGACCTATGTCAATGATCATTTTCTAGCTTCACCATTCATAGATGGGTGTATTCCTCTACTTGTAAACTGACTTGCAGTACTTGCAGTTTACGGCATATGGAAAAAATCAAGATGACACATCAATAAGTTAAAAGTGCTTGTCCTCAAACACTACATAGTGGTGCCTTGAATGTGTCCTGTCCATGCCGGACTGTTGACCACTAGTTTAAATTGTTCTGCCTATACAGTAGGTCATTCTATGTGCCATCTGGTCCTCTAGGTTTCTGATGTGGGCCCACCCATCATCACATACGCCCGTCGTCGGAGACGTGGAGTTTAGGCCCAGGCCCACTGTTTAGGCTTTTTTTCTGTATTTAGTCATAAAGGGGCCTTTTCTGTTATTTAGTTATAAAGGGTATTGTGGTCTTTCACCACAATAATCCCTTTAGGGTTTTGTTTCCCTTTTCTATTTATAGCTAGGGCTAGCCGTCTTTAGTTTTTATGCTTGTATTGAGAAAACTCTCGCAAGTGTCAATGAAGAAGGATTTATTACTTTGATCCGTTCATCAAAGTTGGGAGTTTTGTTCTTTTTCTATATAAAAGATCATTCTATTTCTATTCCTCTTGGTTATTTGTTGGGTTTGGTGAACCGATTAAGTCGATTCACATCATTTGGTATCAGAGCTTTCTACGAGCCATGGCCGATGGAACAAGAAACACGATCGATGAGAAGATCCGAGGTCTTCGGGAGGACTTCACCGCCGAGATCGAGGGTTTGAAGAAATCGATGGAGGTCGCCGCGAAGGATCAAGCGTCCACGAATCTAGAGATCCGCACGGAGATGCGGGATATGCGGAAGGAGTCGACGACAATCATGATGCTTTTACAAGATATTTCAAAAAAGATCAATGGCGGCGAAACGGAGGCGGCGCCGACCCAAACCCTAGGCGACCAACTAGGGTTTGTGCAAACGGAGGGGGAGACGACCGAGGATCGCGGCGGGCCGGCCGACGGGCGGTGGCCCGCACCCGCCGCCACCACAGCGCCGCCGGACGGGGCGCGGGCGGCCGAGGAGCAGCGCCGGCCGGCGGCAGACGGGCGCGGGAGCCACGCCGCCGACCGCACCAGCCCGGGCGGGGCCGCGGGCGTGGGAGGCGGGCGCTGGCCGGCCGCCGACCGCCACCCCTGGCCGGTCGGGGCCGCGGGAGCCCCCGGCGAGCGACCGTGGCCGGGCGCCGGCGACCCGTACGGTCCCGGCGGATCGGCTCCGCGCGCGGGAGAAACCCTAGGGTTTGGGGCCTCCTTCGGGGGTCGGACGATGATGACGATCCACGGAGATAGGTTCGCGGGCCCGGGGAGGGGCTTGGCGGGAGTCCCGGCGTGGACGGGAGGAGCGGAGCCCCCAGGAGGAGCGAGGTACGCCGGAGGCAGCAATTTTTTTGGGGGAATGGCGGATTCCGCCAACTTCCAGAGAGGGGACTTTCCCCCACGACGACCACCACGGGCGAGGGCAGTCGGTGACTACAGGGGGCCGGTGGAGGAGTGGGGTGAGCAGATCTGGGCTGACGAGCGGTATGAGGAGGGTGACAGGGGCCCATACGAGACCCAGCGGAGAGATACACATCGCTGGGAAGGAGGACGAGGCCGAGAGGATATGCAGCACGGTGACCTTGGCGCGGATCGCCGGCTGAAGAAACTGAAGCTGCCCACGTTCGAGGGCGAGAACCCGGACGAGTGGATCTTTCGAGCGGAGCGCTATTTCGAGATCATGGAGCTGACCGAAGCAGAGGTCCTCAGGTGCATTGGGATTTATTTTGAGGGCCAGGCCCTGGCATGGTATCGGTGGAGAATGGCGAGGACCCCGTTCACCAGCTGGGCGGAGCTGACGGGCTACATTTTAGACCGCTTCCAGGAGACAGCTTCGGGTGATTTCTACGAGCAGTGGTCATCGCTACGCCAGGAGGGGACAGTTCGAGACTTCGTCGCGAAGTTCGAGCTATTATCTGGACGCGTTCGGGGGGTGTCAGACGAGTTGCAGATCGGGATGTTTATGAAGGGTTTGAAACCCTCCATACGAGCGGAGCTCAGGCTGCAGAGTCCGCGATGCTTGGAAGATCTCCTCCGCCTAGCCCACAAGGCCGAGGAGAAGTTGGCAGAGGAGAAGCGCCTCAAGGGCGCTTGGGGGACGACGGGGCAGCGCAGCCAAGCAGGAACAGTTCTTCCTCGACCAGCGGCGGGGGCACCAACACCAGCCCCGCCACCGGTACCGCCTAGACCCACGGGCGGAACAGGAGGAGCCGCAGTACCAGGGAGACGCCTCTCCGAGGCCGACATGAGGGCGAGAAGGGCGGCTGGCCTATGTTTCCGATGCGACGAGAGATTCACCCCCGGTCATCGATGTGCGAGCAAGTTGCTGCAAATCGTGATTCTACCGGACGAGGAGGAGGATGCCGAGGAGGTAGAGGCCGCTGTCGCGCCAGAGGCGGGAGAGGAGCAGGAGCATGTGCATATGGATGTGGCTGAGGTGACCCTCAACTCCGTGGTAGGGTTTACTCCGAACCATACCATGAAGTTAGCAGGGAAGTTGGGAGAGCAGACGGTGACAGTGCTGATCGACAGTGGGGCCACCCACAACTTCATCTCGCGACGACTGGTCGATCGGCTCGGTTTAGAGTTGAGTACGGTGGAGAAGTTCACGGTGTTGCTGGGCACCGGGAAGGTGGAGGAGAGCAAGGGCCTCTGCAAGGGGGTGTCGCTCTCACTGCAGGGCTTTCAGCTGACGGAGGACTTCCTACCATTGGAGTTGGGCAATGTAGACATCATATTGGGAGTCCAGTGGCTGAAGACCCTCGGGGAGATGAAGGTGGACTGGAAGCGTCTGCGGATGGAGTTTCGGGAGGGCGACGCGGCGGTGGTGCTGAACGGGGATCCGACTCTCTGTTTTTCTATGGTGGCTTTCAGCGCCATTACTCGGGCGTTGCGGACAGGAGGAGAGGGGTACTTGGTCGAGCTCCAGGGGTTCTCGGGCGAGGAGGCGACTCACGGGGAGACACCAAGGGAGGTAGAAGCGGTGCTGGAGCAGTACCCCGAGGTCTTCCAGAGCCCGCAAGGGCTACCTCCGATCAGAGGACACGAGCACTCGATCGTACTCCGAGGGGAGGGGGCACCGGTGAGCGTGCGTCCCTACAGGTATCCGCATCTGCAGAAGGACGAGATAGAGCGGATGGTTCGGGAGATGCTGCAGGCGGGGGTGATCCAGCCTAGTGTGAGTCCTTTTTCATCACCAGTACTGTTGGTGAAGAAGAAGGACGGGAGCTGGAGATTTTGCGTCGACTACCGGGCGTTGAATAAGGAGACAGTCGCGGACAAGTTCCCTATCCCGGTGATCGACGAGCTGCTAGACGAACTGCATGGGGCAGTTGTCTTTTCGAAGATCGACCTTCGTGCAGGGTACCACCAGATCCGGATGCGGCCGGAAGATGTGTCGAAGACGGCGTTCCGGACTCACGAGGGACATTATGAGTTTCTGGTTATGCCTTTTGGACTGACCAACGCTCCTTCGACCTTCCAGGCATTGATGAATAAGGTATTCCAACCCTATCTTCGCAGGTTCATCTTAGTATTCTTCGACGACATCCTCATCTACAGCCGAAGCATGGGGGAGCACACTGACCACTTGGGGATAGTGTTCCGGGAGTTGCTTACGCATCAGCTATACGCCAACCGAAAGAAGTGCAGCTTCGGTTTGGCGCAGGTGGAGTATCTGGGGCACGTGGTGTCGGCGGAGGGGGTAGCAGCGGACAGGACGAAGATTGCGGCCATGTTAGATTGGCCCGTGCCCACTACACTACGGGCCTTACGCGGCTTCCTGGGGTTGACGGGCTACTACAGGAAGTTCGTCAAAGGGTACGGCACTATCGCTCGGGCCCTTACGGAGCAGCTGAAGAAGGAGGGCTTCCAGTGGGGAGAAGAGGCCACTAAGGCCTTTGAGGCGTTGAAGGTCGCCATGACGACAGCACCCGTGCTAGCATTACCCGACTTCAGCAGAGCGTTTGTGGTGGAGACGGACGCCTCGGGATATGGCCTCGGGGCGGTACTCATGCAGGAGGGGAGACCCATAGCCTATTTTAGTCAGGTCCTATCTGCTAGAGCCCGACTGAAATCGGTCTATGAGAGGGAGCTGATGGCGATCGTTTTGGCGGTGCTGAAATGGAGGCCTTACCTGTTGGGACGGGAGTTTGTGATACGGACCGATCAGAGGAGCCTCAAGTACCTCCTCGAGCAGCGGCTGGTGACTGAGGAGCATCAGCATTGGTTGTCCAAGCTGGTCGGGTATCGATTCACGATCGAGTACCGTCCAGGGCTGGAGAACAAGGCGGCGGATGCTCTATCTCGACGGGAGGAGGTGATCGACCTGGGCGCCCTATCACGTCCTATATGGCGAGATTGGGAGCCGATGTTGCAGGAGGCAGAGCAGGACAGAGAGCTGCAGCAGATACGGCAGCAGATAGAGGGCGGCGATGGCGCTCCAGCAGGCTACACGTTAGCGGGTCGTCGTTTGCTCTACCAGGGGAGGATGGTGCTACCGAAGACTTCGGCCTTTATTCCCGTTTTATTCCAGGAGTTTCATAGTTCTGCGACAGGAGGCCATTCGGGGGTTCAGCAGACTTATCAGCGGATGGCCAGAGAGGTGTTTTGGCCCGGGATGCGACGGGCCGTCGCACGATTGGTAGCCGCTTGTGACGTCTGCCAACGTCACAAGTATATGGCTATGGCCCCAGCAGGATTATTGCAGCCACTGGCCTTACCGGAGCGGGTTTGGGAGGATGTTACCATGGACTTCATCGACGGGCTACCACGTTCCGAGGGGTACACGGTGATCATGGTGGTGGTGGACAGGCTGAGTAAGTATGCTCACTTCATTCCCCTGAAGCATCCTTACACGGCCGTTACTGTAGCGACGGCGTTTCTTCGGGAGGTGATCAGGCTCCATGGGGTACCCGCATCCATTATCTCGGACCGGGACAAGGTATTCATGAGTATTTTCTGGCGGGAGTTATTTCGGGTTCACGGTACGGTCCTGAAGAGGAGTACCGCATATCATCCCCAGACTGACGGCCAGACGGAGGTCGTTAACCGCAGCGTCGAGACCTACTTGCGGTGCTTCGCCTCTGATTCTCCCCGACAGTGGCACAGTTGGCTGGCTTGGGCGGAATACTGGTATAATACTTCGTACCACTCACGGGCGGGGACGACGCCGTTCCGGGTGTTGTATGGTCGCGACCCGCCCCCCTTGGTACGATTCGGAGACGCCCAGACACCAGTAGGGCAGGTGGAGGAGTATATGTTGACCCGGGACGGGGTCTTGGAGGAGCTGCGGAAGCATCTGTTGCGGGCACAGCAGGTGATGCGGGCACAGGCAGACAGGCATCGGCGGGACGTCAGCTTTCAGGTAGGGGACATGGTTTATCTCAAACTGCGTCCCTATCGACAGCGCTCGATGGCGAGGAGGCCGAATGAGAAGTTGGCGGCTCGATACTTTGGTCCTTATCCAGTGGTGGCTCGGGTGGGGCAGGTGGCTTATCGTTTGGGGCTACCAGACACATTATCGATTCATCCTGTCTTCCACGTATCTCAGTTGAGGAAGGCGATTGGGGATCAGGCAGCATCCCCCACCCTTCCTCCGACGCTCACGGAGGACATGGAGGTACAGTTAGAGCCCTTGGCAGTACGAGCTATCCGACGAGGACCCGGCCAGACGAAGGAGGTCCTGATTCATTGGGTCGGCCTGCCGGACTGTGACGCGACCTGGGAGGACTCTGCGAGCTTCCAGACGCAGTTTCCAGATTTCCACCTTGAGGACAAGGTGGCTCTGTTAGGGGGGGGTATTGATGTGGGCCCACCCATCATCACATACGCCCGTCGTCGGAGACGTGGAGTTTAGGCCCAGGCCCACTGTTTAGGCTTTTTTTCTGTATTTAGTCATAAAGGGGCCTTTTCTGTTATTTAGTTATAAAGGGTATTGTGGTCTTTCACCACAATAATCCCTTTAGGGTTTTGTTTCCCTTTTCTATTTATAGCTAGGGCTAGCCGTCTTTAGTTTTTATGCTTGTATTGAGAAAACTCTCGCAAGTGTCAATGAAGAAGGATTTATTACTTTGATCCGTTCATCAAAGTTGGGAGTTTTGTTCTTTTTCTATATAAAAGATCATTCTATTTCTATTCCTCTTGGTTATTTGTTGGGTTTGGTGAACCGATTAAGTCGATTCACATCAGTTTCATGGCAAGGCAGCCAAGGCCCTCTCTTGCCAAAGTTGCATTGGTCATGAATGTGCTACCAACTCTTAGAGGGTCACTTCAGGTTGCCAGTCAGCTATGGTAACTGGAAATATTTAGTTGAGATTTTTGAACTTTGAGCTGTTCTCTTTGACAAACGATATCCATAGGAAAGGCTTCGATGATGATGATGACATCACCATCAAATACTAAAAAAAGGTGAAAATGAGTTATTATTAAAACTTTGGATACAAATTAATAAGAAACAATATTGCAACAATTTCATATCAACGAATTATGTCATTGCAGAAGGACCTATGTTACATTTTACTTAAGAACTGGACCAATCATTAAGGTAACCTGTTATCAATTCAGTATTTAATATATGATACTAGCATATATTTGGAAAAGAGTAACTGTACATTTAAACTCCATTGATTCCATTTGAAAATGATAAGAATTGCTGGTTTTGATAATCTTGGAACTTAAAGCAAGGTATTCATCTTGCCGAATTTGCTTTGTAAGTATTCGCCATCTCTAAGGAATCATGTATGTGATATGACATGTAAGGTAGAAACTCAAGAGGGACATAAGTATGCAATCATAAATTTAGCCAGGACAGAAGTAATTAACAAACACAACCTGTATGCGCTACCTATCTTTAAACACTACAAATATCAACCCATGACCTGTTGTAGTTTACAATCATAACAATATGCCGTTTCAAAGAACCAACACTTTTTTCTCCTTCCTACTGCATTCATTTTGATCACCTAGCCAATGCCCTTATATGTTTGAACCATCATATGTTTTTTTCTTAGTGGAAAATGCGTTGGATGTAAAGATGATCTCTAATTAGTATGGATAAGGGCTATAGAGGACTCTTATCATAAAAAGAACTAAAATGATAAACTAGAAACCACCCATTGAGGATAATGAGGCATCTAATGATATTAATATTTGTACTACTATTACCGAGTCCCATGCTTCAAATAATCATACGGAGTTGGAAAAGAAACCATGCGGTAGATCTTCCGACACGGTTAACACTCCAAAGGTAATTGCAAATGATTTATTTTGACAAGTATATATAGATTCAGCTGTGACAAAACGGTGAGATGGTTAGCATAAAAAAGAACTAAATTGTAGCACAGTTAAAGAAGTACCTAAGAATTCAATATTACATTATCCATATGACAAATGAAAAAGAATATTGTGAATAACATTTATAATAACCATTGAAGAAGGAATTCTCAGATTCATTTATATGATTTAATTTCCTACCAACGTTTAGAAGGGATCAAATAAACATACCGATCCATACCACAGAGCATGATATACTGTTCCACAAGAACCTGCACAAGTAAAAAGGAGGTTCCATGTCATGCACAAAACTTTTAAGGCGTAAGAAAGAAGTAAATGTCATCATATTCATTGTAGGTGAAAAGGATTACCTTGACCAATCTGTTCTCCAATTGTCAGGTCTTCCCATAAGATCTCATAGTCTAAACAGTCAGTCTCCATATCCACTTTATGAATGACACTGCTGCTGGTGCTTCCACTGCTACTAATACTGCTTGTGCTGTTTGCA
This sequence comes from Iris pallida, assembly GCA_029216955.1. Lineage (NCBI taxonomy): Eukaryota > Viridiplantae > Streptophyta > Magnoliopsida > Asparagales > Iridaceae > Iris > Iris pallida. Next base: position 14,200,795 of record JANAVB010028196.1, read on the forward strand.
TTGAAAGAGGACCAGGATCCTGAAGCCTCATTGTTTCCCGTCCGATTGGTTTCATTTGCCTGACTTTCTGGCTTAATACTATGCTCTGAAGCCTTTTGATGACTAGCATCATTTTCTTGGTCATTGTTCAACCATGGCCAACCAAACCGGTTCTTTGCATCAGTCCCATCATGCTCATTTCCTTTCCAGGGCCATGAAATTCCCTTCTTAGCAATCCATGCCTCAGCTTTTGAACTTATGATCTTGTGAATTCCTGCCTTTCCATCAACCTCCTCATTACCTATTGCTGCTTTCCGAGGAGATCTGTCCTCCCTGAATGCAGAGGAAGATGCACCAAAGGGTGAAGGTTGTTTGTCGCCTCTGGGAGTGCTAGCTCCACTCGATGTTGCATCCTCCTTATGGTCCATTAGTGCCTCATGGTCGGAATATTGGCTATCTCCACTTCCTCCTTCACCTTCAATACAGTTCTCATTCATCCTTATCCGGGAACGAACTTTGTTTGTTACTTTAGTAGCCTGTGTAGTAACTTTTGTAGCCTACGTCGATAATACTAAAATTAATATATATCATATTGAGAAGAATAAAATACTTTAGTATTTAGTTGATAGTATTTAACTATGAATAACAATGCCAAGTTCTAATGATAACATGTATTATTTATGCTGCTTTCCTTCTGGAATTCAAAATTAATTTATACATAGAAACTGACCAGAGTTGATATTTTTGAGGCAACAACTTGGAGAGGCTGCTGAGAATCTGAACCACCTTTACTTGTTAAACTGATTCTGGGCAGAGCTGGGCTGTTAGAGCCAGCTTCTGTGGGCTTTGAACCACTTGGAATGGAAACCGCTTCCTGCAAGGACCGCGAATCACTAGACACGCATATGATCCCAACCAAACCACCATCGTCATCATAGAATGGAGTATTTGTCGCAATCGCCTGAAACCGCTCCCCTAATTTGCTCTTGGCAGGAAATTTCCCACTCCAGCTTTCGCCCATCTTTATGTGGTGGACAATATTATCAGCAATCTCAAAATCACGGGAATCAACGAGCAGCTCAATAGCATCATGGCCAAGAGCTTCTGACGAAGAAAAACCATAAAGATGTTCTGCAGATCGGTTCCTAATGTAAATGAGTATACCCAGTTAGAGATTCTATACCAAGTACAATTGAATGAAATCTGCTAGGAAGTAATTGAGCACTCACACAATTACAAGTGAGATTGTATTACAAAAGAAATTAACACCAAATTCCCTATACATTTAGCAGTTTTAGAACAGGACCCAATTAATACTTTGGAACACCACTCGCCAAAACAATGAGAAGCCAAGAAAAACTTGCAAAATAAGAAGTAATAAGAAGGTCAAAAATACCTAAGCTAAGAACTAGCATCACTAAAAGACCATATCAGAATCAAAATATAGAATTATAGCAAGAATTCCCAAACATGACCAATTTCAAATAGCTACTCCCTAAAGACTTCATTTTCTTTGCAAGAAGGATAAAGTCACAACTCACAAGGTAACATTTGATTAAAATGGACAGGTTCTTCATGAAGGGCATCAAGAAACTTCCTTATATCATCCATCAAGTTGCTGGGGGGCGTTTGGACGAAAGTTTTGTATTCCTAGGAATTCACTTTTCATTCCTTCAACATTCTCATACCCAGTTCAACATGCCACTAAGTCTCACTTAATTTCAAGAACTTGCATGTTTTGTTCATTAACCTAATAGCAGTACCATGCCTATGTTTTTTTCCCCTCAAAAGACTATCATCCAACAGACTACTCCAAAGGTAGATCATAAGAGAACCAGCAGAACCACAAAGAAATGAACATTGCTGATAAATGTATGTAGATCTCAAGACAAAATCACCAAAAAGGGAGACGGAGTTATATATTTTTTTTTTGAAAGAAGGTATTATGGCGAACGCTCCCACCAGGAATCGATCTCTTGACCACTTGGGCCGCATGCATCTCTCTTAACCACTAGGCTAGAGGTCATTTGCATCTCTCTTAACTAGGCTAGAGGTCATTTGCATCTCTCTTAACCACCAGGAATCGATCTCTTGACCCCTTCCGGGCAAGGTTTCTGCTGGGAATTCGACGACGGCGACATCCGGGGGGTCCCCGATGGTGTTCGCCGCCCAAAGAACATCGTCGGGATTGGAGGATGAGGAGGGGGCATGGACCACGGTCCAGAATCGGAGGATCCGACGCGGAGGAGGGCAACGATCACAGTTCCCTGAGGCTAGGAGGGGCACAACATATACGCAGGGATCGGACAGGAGGGCGGGGATAGCCAGGAGAGCGGGTACATCGGGGGGACAGGCACACTCGGGGGTTCGGGAGGGACAAGCCAGGATTGCATGGCGGCCTCGTGCGAAAGGGGCGACTGGGACGGCTGTCCCAGTTATCGGAGGGAGAGTTACTGCTGCGAGCACGAGTGCCAGGCCACCCCCGACGTCCCCACCACGGAGTTCGGGCCCGCGGCCTGTATCCTGGGCAGATGCATGCAAGGTGGGGGTCGCCAAGACGCCGGCATCGATGGAGTACGTTGCTCCTATGGAGATTGGGGGCGAGCTCTGCGCCGACTTCCCGGCCGATGAAGTGGCGAAGGTGACGGCATTCTGGGAGAACACGTTAGTGCTATACGTGTTGGGGAGCAAGCCCTTCTACGGGCAGATCAGAGGATATGCGGACAGAGTCTGGCGGCCGAAGGGGAGCATGGAGTTCTTCTCCAAGGAGAACGGCTTCTATTTCGTTAAATTTGGGTTGGCAGAAGATGTGACTCGGATTCTCCAGGGAGGGCCATGGACATTTGACGGTCGCCTCATCATTCTGAAGCAATGGACTCCCGACTTGAGGTGTGAGAAGGAGGTGCTCAATGCTGTGCCAGTGTGGGTTCGTTTCCCTGAGTTCCCGGTACGCTTCTGGAGTGTTCCACTGCTTATGAGACTTGCTAGCCTCATTGGCAAGCCGATTAAGGCGGATGAGGCCACCACCTTCAGGTCTAGACTGCTGTATGCTAGGGTTTTTGTGGAGATTGACGCCAGGTTGGACCTACCTGAGCAGCTGAAGTACAGGACACCTGATGGCCAGTTCGCTTGGCAGAGGGTGGAGTATGAGTGGGTACCCCCCAGATGTCCGGCATGTGCCTGCTTCGGGCATCTCCCGAGCGCGTGTAGACGTGGGGGAGCTTCTGAGGTGGTGCCGGAGGAGGCTGTGCGGGTGGCAGGTGGTGCAGACGACTCCCCCGTTGGGGACCAGGTGGGCGCGATGGAGGATGATATGGAGGCAGACTCTCCCCTCATCTCGGGGGAGGGTGAGGGGCCCCCGACGGAGGATCTTGCTAGAGCGTTGGTTGAGTATGTGGGGACGAGGACCATGACCACCAGGAGTATGGGCCAGGAGGACGGGCGACAGGGAGAGAAAGAAGCGCTTGCTATTCAGGTGTACAGTCGGAAGCGCCAGGCTACGGAGGCACATGGTGAGGACAGCGGACAAGGCGGGACAGAGAGAGTGTGGCAGGTCAACCCGAAATGGGTAGCAGTACTAGCACAGCCTCCCCCGCAGGGGGACCCACACGGGGCCACGGCCCCCCTCCTTCTACAGGGGGATAGAGATGAGGATACCAGTGATATGGAGGTTGCACTCTCCCCGGGTGCCCCTCCAGAGGATGTTCAGGGGACCCCACCAGTGATTTAGATGTCGGCCCTTGCCTGGAATGTCCGGGGGGGGTGTTCTCTGGGGAGATGGAAGGAGATTAGTGAGGTGCTGAGGAAGGAACAGTGTGAAATCTCGATATTACTTGAGACTAAGATCAGGGGGGTGAAAACTCTGACCCGTAGAACCCCTACGGATTGGGTCCAGCTTCACAACCTTAGTCTCTGTGATATGGCGAGGATCTGGGTTAGATGGAATGGAGCTAGTTGGGATGGTGAGGAGGTTTTCATGTCTGACCAGCTGGTGGCTATCTCCTTCACCAACAAGGGGGGATTCCACTTCTTACTGGGTGCCGTCTACGGGCACAATGACAGGAGGCGTCGGGAGACCTTGTGGCAGGACATCATCAGGTTGAGCTCACTGGCGAGGCATCGGCATCTCCCCCTTCTTATTATGGGAGACTTCAATGCTACGCTATACCGGGGAGAGAAGCTGGGGGGGAGGCCGGTGCCGGACCAAATACTTTCTGATTTTCAGTCTTGTCTCCTCCAGTCCGGGCTCAGGGACCTGGAGAGGATAGGACACATATGGACCTGGCACAACAAGGCCGAGGTGAGCAGGGTGGCATGCCAGCTGGATCGGGCCTTGGGGAACAGTGACTGGTTCCGCCTATTCCCTTCTTCTGTGGCTGAGGGGCTCCCTGCGGGGACCAGTGACCACTCGCCGATTCGGGTGCGCTTCGTGGAGAGTCCCAGATGGCGAGCCCGTCCGTTCCGGTATGACAACAGCTGGTTCCTATCAGCTGGTTATGAGGAGACCGTGGCGGGAGGGCTTGGCCAGGAGGTGGACGGCACTGCCCAGTTTTGCATGGTTCACAGGCTGAAGAGCGCTAAACGCGCCATCCGGGACTGGGTGAGGGCACTCCCCCGGACTTCCCTGCAGGAGAAGGAGGCGGAGCTGCGTGACCTGCAGGCAGAGCTCCAGGGCGACATGTTGAGTGGGGAGCTGGCGACTAGAGAGAAGAGTCTGGCTGCAGAGGTCAACACCTTGAGGCTTCAGCAGGAGATTAGTGCGGCCCAACGGGCCAAATGCTCCTGGCTCAAGGATGGGGATCGTTGCACCAAATTCTTCTACGATGTCATCCGGGCGCGACAGCACCGGAACCGTATCCAGCGACTGATTGGCAGAGACGGGCGACTTGTGACTGACCAGGTTGCTATTCAGGAGGAGGCTGTCCAGTTCTACTCTGAGCTTTATCATCAGACGGGTTATCCATCGGTTTTCCCACAGCTGATTACGAAGACGTTGATTACGGAGTACGGCAACAGTCTTCTTATGGCCCCTATCCGGATGGCGGAGGTGGAGACGATTGTGATGCAGGCTGATGCTTCCAAGGCTCCTGGGCCGGATGGGTTCTCCAGTGGTTTCTACAAACGCCATTGGAATTCCCTTAAGGCCCCGGTCCTTGCGGCTGTTCAGGAGTTCTTTGATACGGGCAAGCTCCTGAAGGAGCTGAACCACACCTTCCTGACGCTTGTGCCCAAGAAAGAGGGGGCAACATCTCTTGCTGACTTTCGACCGATTGCTTGCTGTAATTATTTGTATAAAATAATTACTCATCTCATGTGCAGGAGGATGGAGGAAGCTATGCAGGGTCTGGTGTCTCGGAATCAGGCGGCCTTCATTAAGGGGCGGTCTATTGCGGAGCATAGCCTGCTGGCTCATGAGCTGATTCGGGAGTTCCACAAGCCAGGAGGGATGAAGGCGTGTGTGAAGCTCGATCTGAGGAAAGCCTACGACACCGTCAACAGGGACTTCCTCTGTCATTTGATGGGTGCGATGGGCTTCTCCGAGACTTGGGTGGATAGAGTCAGAGAGTGCACCACTTCTCCTACATTCTCGGTCCTCATCCAGGGTATCCCCTACGGGTTTTTCAGCAGCAGCAGGGGGCTTAGGCAGGGGGACCCGCTGTCCCCCTACCTATTCACCCTTGTGATGGAGTATTTCACATGTCTGATGGACATCGCGGTACATCGGGAGAGGATTGTACCGATATACAGCAGGGTCTCTCCGGTGGTCTCTCATCTCATTTATGCAGATGACCTTTTGGTCCTGTTGAGGCCTTCCATGCGGGGGATGAGGGAGCTTGCGGCAGTGATGGAGGAGTTCGGGCAGCTATCGGGCCTTCGGCTGAACAGGGACAAGAGTAAAGTATACTTCAGCAACTCTTGCACTTTGAAGGAGGAGCGGGCTATGGAGCTTGGGGTGGAAATGGGGGACCTTCCGGTGAAATATCTGGGGGTGCCCCTTTCCGTCAACTACGCGAAGGATCGTGACTGTCAGAGCCTGGTGGATTTTGCACAGAGGAGGGTTGAGGGCTGGCAGGCGGCTGGCCTATCGTTTGGAGGGCGTATTGAGCTGGTCCGCTCAGTCATTTCTGCTATTGCTCTGTTCTGGCTCCAATCGATTATGGTCCCTCTGGCTACTATCAGAAAGATTGAGGGCATCTGTGCCAAGTTCATTTGGCATGGAGGGATACATGCCATCTCCTGGGAGCAGCTCTGTCGGCCTAGGAGAGAGGGAGGTGTGGGTCTGCGATCTCTTGTTTCTGTCAGGGAGGCGGCGGGGATCAAGCTGGCATGGAGATTCCTTCAGGGTGATTCTCTATGGTCGACCTGGATGACGAGTCGGTATCTCCGGGGCAGAAACTTCTGGGTATGTGAAATTGACAACAACTTCTCTGTGTCTTTCAAGCATATCCTGAGGACCCGTCCTGTTCTTAGGACGGCTTTGCGGAGGAGGATGAGGGAGGGAAGGGAGACGGATCTTTGGCTCGATCCGTGGATCTCAGGTCAGTCTCTCCTGGAGATTCTGGGCCCCCAGAGGGACGGCGTGGCATACAGAGGACTGACGTGTCGGCACATCATCCGTGGAGGGGTATGGAGGCCTGAGGAGTACCGGTTCACTGCTACGGTAGTTGAGGAGATCAGACAGGTGCAGATCACTCCTACGGCACTATCTGATATATGGATGTGGGCCCCGCCCGGCCGCTCGGAGGGTGCTGGGGAGTTCCGATTTAGCAGCTGCTACGACCTTGTCCGCCCCCACTTCGATGATATTGAGGAGTATGACTTTGTCTGGGGGAAGGGGCTCGCCAGGAAGATGCAACTGTCTGCATACAAACTGGTGTTGGGTCGGTTGCTTACTCGGGACAGATTGCTTCGGTTCGGGGTTTCTGTCCCTGATCCTAAGTGTGTTTTGTGTGAGACAGAACCTGAATCTATTGGGCACCTGTTCTTCCAGTGCCATACGGCGTGGAACATATGGGCCGAGCAGAGCCGGAGACACTTGGGAGGGGTTGGCAGGGAGCGGGACTTCAGAGAAATCCTTAAGTGGATTGGTGATCGCAGGGGCATGGAGCAGAGCTGGGCTAGGCGTGCTAGATTGAGACTTGCTGCATCAGTTTGGCATGTCTGGCGGGAGAGGAACCGGCGCATTTATGAGGGACTATCCACCCCAGTGGTGGGCATACTCCATAATATTGAGTCGGATGTACTAGTTATGTCCCCCTGAGTTGGGATTGTATCTTATGTTGTAACCTTATTGAGATGATGGAATAAAATTTACCCTTTTTCCAAAAAAAATATATATATATATATGCATGCCAATGGCACGGTGGTGTACCGGTAAGTCCGTTGGCACGGTGGGGTGAGGTCCCGGGATCGAACCCCCACGGAAGCGGCTGCGTGGCGGTGGCCACGGCTCCCGGGCCAAGTCCGGCTGGGTGGCTTTGTCCACGGGCTTTGGTTAAAAAAAAAAATATATATATATATATATATATATATATATATATATATATATATATATATATATATATATATATATGAAGTCAAGAACATCATTGAAACAGTAAGCCAAGTGGACATTTTCATATGCCAGGTCCCAGGATACACTTATCATCCAACTGATTACTTTGGCCCACTGTAATCGGTCATAGGCACAGCCAGGGAATAACTTAAGCTTCAATGTTCGAAAAGCAAAGGGAAAAAACGGTACTTGTAGAAAAGCTATAAACTGGAAGCCACAAGTTGATCTAATGTTGACTTGAAAATCTTCAGAACTTCTGCGAGCTAAGTAAACATTTGGAATATATATCTTCAATTTAGCACACAAACCAGTATCAACAATAAACACGCTGAATCAGAGCACAAGCATCACAAGTTGTTAATTAGTGTCCAGAATCCAAAAGCATAATATCACAAACCGGACTTCGCCGTAAAAAGGAATAGGTAAGGTAGAGGAAATCAGCATTATCCACTTCAGGAACCCAAATGCCTGAGATCCCAAAGGAAACCAAAATTCACACAAAACACACACACTAAGATTAAATGATTCAGCTGCAGCCCAGCAAACAGCTAATGGAAAATTGAAATTACAGTTATCAGCAGCCTCTTGTACTATCAGTGAGTGAACTGCAATAAGCGTCAAATGACTCGAACTTCATTCAATTAGCCTTAAACTTCATCCAGCAATATTTATGCTTCACTAAAACTGACTATATAATCTAGGTCTAGTTAGGTTTTCGACAGACTTAACTTCACCCAGCAAACCACACTAAACCCGCAAAGAACCCAACCCTTATCACAAAAACTCGTCCATTGAACTCTTTGAAACCATCAAAAACTCGTCTAAATCTACAAAAACTCAATAAGGTTAACCTACAATTTATTCACTGGCCAGCAGATTTACACAAAACTGGCCCCATAAACTGCAATAATGCCAACCGAGTATATGCTTAGTTGTGGCTAGTTCAAAGCATCAAGCGGTGACTCTATGCCTACTCGTGGTTAGTTCAAAGCATCATAGTTTTCATTCACCACTGAACTGTTATTACTTCTACGCGAACCTCTATGAATTAAGAGTGACATGCAAGCTAAAACCCTTCAATCTTCCACCCGCAGACACCTAATCTACATTATACACCAATTCACCATTTTTGCCAAAATTGCGCTAAAACCACAAATAATCCAACTCACTTTCCTCGACCGGCAAGAGTACTAACGAACTTTAGCGCAACAAGAACTCCACTGACTCGAACCTCGGCTAAGCGACTAAAGACCTCACCTTTTCAATCGGTTTCCACAGTCAAGCTTCCCCAAAACCCCCAATTCGCCAAACAACGCCGCAGGAAACACAAATTAGTAAGAAAGAAACTGACATTATCACCCGCCGATCCATCAGAGGCCCACTTCATCAAGCACAACAACGACACAGAGAGCTCAAAACGAACTCACCAGTAGATGATCCTCCCGTCGAGGTCGAATATATGGACCGACTGCCCCATCGACTGCAGAATGTTCAGGTACTGCCGATCCGACAGCCCAAGCTGGCACCTTTCGGCGTCGGTGGCGGAGGCGACCTCCGGCTCCCTGCTCTCCCTCTGGAGCCTCGACGAGAAGGAGGTGGAGCCCTTCCGCCACGCCGCGCTACTGCTCCCGTCGATCCCGCCCCCGCGCCGCCTCGCCGGCGGCGCCGACCTCTTCGGAGACACTGAGCTGGAACGGCGCCGCTCCGCTGCGGCGGCGGCGACCCCGCCCTCTGCCGGGATCAGCCTCGACATCTCCTGCTTCAGCTGCGCGTGTCCGGCCTCCAGCTCCTGGATCTTCTTCAGCAGCCCCTCCGCCGAGCTCTCCTCCATTAGGTTAGGTTTTGGTTGCTCTTCTTCTTCTTCTTCTTCTTCTATGGTGGAGGAGGAGAGGGTTCATTTGGGGTTCAAAAGTAACTCCTTTTTCTTCGTGTGGGTGTTCTCTCTCTCTTTCTTTTTTTATGCTCGTTTATGTCACTATTATTATATGATTATGATCACATCTCAATCTTTAAATACAGTTGTTCTTGCTATGCTGAGGTTGCTTCTTTTTATAGCGAAACATCGCAACCACATGAGCCTCAGCCCACGATTTGGTTCGCGGAGTCAAAATTTTGAAGAAAAAATAAAAATTATTGTCACAAGTTTTTTTTTTTTTTCAGAAATATTCATATAAGTTTTCCTAAATTATAAAAAAAGATAAAAAGTTTAAAAGATTTGTAAATGGGATAAGGATACTATAACTCAATAGATCGTGTGCAGACAAAAATGAAGAGAGAGAGGGGAAAGCCAACTGAGTTGGCGCCCCCTTCCCACGCGTCAACTCAGTTGGCGCCCCTCTCCCGTCCTCTCTCCTCCCTCTCATTTGTTATTATCTATTCACAATATTTATTTGATTTAAAATAAATTTTATATATATATATATATATATATATATATATATATATATATATATATATATATATATATATATATATATTACCAACAAATTCAAATAAATAATATACTAGATAATTTGTTATTATCTATTCACAATATTTATTTGATTTAAAATAAATTATATATATATATATATATATATATATATATATATATATATATATATATATATATATATATATATATATATAACCAACAAATTCAAATAAATAATATTCTTAAAAATATATTTGGTATTATATTTCAGATGATAACAAATATGGTATTATCTATTTGTTGATTTTTTTATTACCATTATATTTATAGATAAAAAAATTAAATATATTTAGTATTATATTTTAGATGATAACAAATATGGTATTATCTATTTGTTGATTTTTTGTTACCATTATATTTATAGATAAAAAAATCAAATATATTTGGTATTATATTTTAGGTGATAACAATTTTTTTTTGCGATATTGCTAATAGATAGTTTGCTATTATCTATTCAAATTTATTATTATCTATAAATTAGATTAAACGGGGGATATCAAATCAAAATTTATTATTATATATAAATAAAATTAGTTTGACTTAAATAATATAGATAATAACATAGATAATTTTAAAGATATTTTATTATTTAAAGAGAAATCAAATAAATAATTCTATGTATTATGGTATCAAAATATAATGGTAACAATATTATTTGATTTAAATTAAATACACAGAAGCTCTTTGTCACTGTTGTCAAGAAATTTCTTCTCCAAGTGTTTGAGTGTTTGCATTTCTTCACCTATTGTCGACTAGTCCAAGGAGTAAAGCGATCGACCGCAGATCAGATCTCTACAGCTATACTTTTTCAGAATTATTTGTACTTTAGATTCTTGTATAGGATTTATTGTACTCTTTTTTCTTTAAAAAAATTGTAAGAACAAAGGTTCGTTTAACCTTTTTGTTTATGGCAAACAATTATAAATAATAATTCATGCTTGCAAAAAAAAAAATAAGACAAACTACATAAATTAAAAATTTGCAAAACATTTTTCTTTATTACACTTCTTTTCCAAACTTGATATCAAGTTTGGGATCCTCATTTTAGCAGACCGGGATGGCAATGGAACGGTGTCATCCCCACTGGCGGATCTACATGGAAGCCACTAGGGGGAGGGCCCCTAGTGGATTTTTTTTTAAATATATTACTATACTAAAAAAAATTAAGCTATTGTATCCGAAATCCTTATAATTATATCCCCAGTGAATTATATTCCTAGATCCGCTAGTGGTCATCCCTCTCCTTCTCATTTTCTCCTATACATATCCAATCATCTCCATGAGTCGTCATCATCTCTGCCGATTGACTTGATCGCCACTTCTCTGTTCCCATAAAATCGCCAGTGCCAGTTCATGGGCTCCTCCATTAGCCTTGTGAACCCTAGCTCTTTCGCACTTTGTCGTAGGCCCCAGCGCCACTAATGACAAGCTAGATCAACTCAATCTCAAGCCCTGTTCTGCCTAGCAACACCACCACGGCCACCGAGCAACCCCCTGCACTCCGTACAGTCACCCGCACCGCCGCATCGTTGATGGACCCATATCAAGAGCCATACAACAATAAAGCAGAGGAGAGGCAATAGAGTATGAAGTCTGCATAGCCTCTCATACCCGTGTGTAACGCCGTCCATGTTGATCCAAATCGAGCGCCATCTTCACCTCTCCATTTCTAGTATAACCCCCTCATTCATTTTCAAATTTTATAATTCTTGACCATTTGATAGAACTTGAGCCCAAAAAGGGTGAAATAAATTTTGTTTTATTTGAACCGTGCATGACGAATTTGGTCTGTATTCGTCGATTTTTGCCATATCGGTGATTTTTGTAAAATTTTAATTACTCTCTGCATGCTCGTCAGATCGCGACAAGACTTACGTCATTGGAATTGTAACGTATGGCTTGCCTTATGGCATAAGTTTCATCTAGTTCTGTGACTGTCGATCAGATTATTGTATTGTGGGCCCCACAATTCGATACCCAGGCAGCTGGCACGTTCGTAAACCGCTCAGCGAAATCCAATTTTGAGAGCGCCAATGAGTGTTCACGATCTTCCTATCATAGTTTGACATATAAATTTCTATGTTATGATACTTGCTAACTTGACTCCTTTTTGTGTACGTGTAGTGTCCCGCTCCTCGCGGTCCACTATGTAATACCTACGGCTTGTTGACTCAGTCATGAACTGAGTATTTGGTGAAACATTTGCCGATATCGATTGATCACGGATGAAATGCAATGAACCTTTCCAATTGATGGATTGGCTTCTATTGAAATGAATCCAAGAGTTTTGCTGAATGTTTTCTCTCGCTGCTTGGTTTTGATGAATGTGTTTTCGTGTTGGTTTTCGATGATTGGTTTTCATTGTTCGCTTTCATCGCATTTCGCATTCATTCCGAATCTTGAGAGAAAGAGACGAAGTATGTGTCACCCTCACTTTTCCAAGTTAGGGGTAAAATGGTAATTTTCTATTTTATAATATTTTTGGGAATTTTATTTCATGAATATTATTATTTAATTATTATAGGAGTCGGGTTCGAATTTTATCGCATTCCGAGTTAATTCGGGACCCCGGGGAATTTCGACTTGAGCCGTAATTAGCATGTTAATTAACCATGGCCCACCATACTTAACTTTTAGGATTAGAAGTTTGGACTAATCCCATATAAGTATCTAAGCTTAATTATGTTTTTTGTTTAATTTTTGCTAATCCCAAAATCCAAAAATTGATTTAACTTAGCCTAGAAGGCAAGGGAGGGACAAACTTGTAATTACAAGTGCCCCTACTCTCCCTTACATGGCTGGTCATATAGTCCCCCTCCACCTCTTCTTTCTTCATCACTAAGTTACCACTCTCTGTCTTCATTTTTTTCTTCCAACTCCTTCTTCTTCCTCCAAATCTTCAAATTAGGTAATCCTTTAACTCTCATTTAATTCCTCTTTTTGTATTTACTCCTTCACATAAATTAGAGAGGGGATCATTCTCTACAAGTTGACCCTAGATTTTGTAGGTTTCCTTAAATTCTAGTTTAAGGATTAATTATGGTTTTATTCTTTTTAGAGTGGTATATATATATACATATATATATATATATATATATATATATATATATATATATATATATATATATATATATATATATTTTTATATATATATATATATATATATATATATATATATATATATATATATATATACATGTGTATTTATGTGTGTGTATTTATATATGTATTTGTGTGTGTGTAGAGGAGAGTGATAGTTGTGTCATGAGTGTGTGTGTCCATGTGAGAGTGTGTGTCCATGTGTGTGTGTGTGTGAGTGTCCATATATATATAGATACATATGTGTGTGTGTGTCTATATATATATATATATATATATATATATATATATATATATATATATAGATATAGATATGTGTAGGTATATATATATGTGTGTGTGATCATGTATATATATTAGTGTGAGTGTAATTGTATATAGAGAGGGGAGAATGAGAATTAGTTGTGTGTGTGTGTGAGTGATATATATTAGAGAGTTAGAGAGGGAGAATTATAGAAGAAGAATAGAGATTATAGAGAGGAATTGAGAGAGTTTTGAGAGAGAATTAGAGGAGGAATGAGAGGAAGAAAGGGGGAGCAACCAAGGCACCAAGGGGGGGCCTAGGGGGCTGTCTCCCCCCCCCCCCCCCAACAGCAGCAAAACAGCAGTAGTAGCAGCAGCAGCAGTTAGCAGCAGTAGGGGCAGCAGAGCACCCCCAAACCACCCCCCTTTTAGCCCCTAAGATCCCCACTATATACCCATATATATATATATATATATATATATATATATATATATATATCCTATATATTAGCTATTTAGACACCTATTTGACCCACTAAAATAGCCCCAAGAACTTGTCCCAGGAGAGTGTGGAAAATGGGTTTGAATGAGTGAGTGAATGTTAAGTAGGATTTTGGTTAAGGGGTGAAATCGAGTTCCGTGATTCGGAACGCGTTGAAACTTGGAGGGGACTTAGATAATGTGATTTAGATTTTGTGGGTAGGCTTCGGAGTGGGAATCGGGGTTGCGTATGGGCTAGGGGAGATGGTATCGTGCCGTACCATCCCGTATCTTGAAATATTCAAGATAACGGGTAAACGGGCAATTCGGACCGTAAGATGGACTGGATGTCCACTTACCCTAGAAAACTTGGTAGGTAATGGTTGTATAGGCTAGTACCCTACTATCCTAGAAAGCACGGAGTGGAATTCCTAAGGGAAAGTCACTTGGCGTCAAGTTAGAACGGTTTAAGGGTAAATGTTAAGGGGTAATCGGGTAATTTCGAGATACGGAGTTCGGGTAGTCGGATTGACTTGAAACTTGGGTGGCATGTTGGGTACACCCTACAAATGTCATATTTGAGCCGATTTTAGCTCGGTTGACCCAGAGTTGACTTTTTACCCAAAAGTCAACCGTGAGTCAACACTTTGTCTAGATTTGACCAAATCCAAACCAGAGTTGACCAGTTGACTAAAAGTCAACTGTTGGTCAACATTTGACCAGTTTGACCTAGGGTTGACCTAGAGTTGACCAGAGTTGACCAGGATTGACCAGTTGATCAAAAGTCAACTGTAGGCCAACTCTTGACCCCGTTTGACTTTTTTCGACTTGTTTTGACCTGTGATGACTGGTATGACCTAGGGTTGACTTGGTCTGACTTAGATTGACTTGATATAACTTGATTTGACCTAGATTTGACTTGATAGGACTTAGTGTGACTCAGTGAGACCTAGTTTGACCTAGATTGCATATCATTTATTGTGAATCATTCTTAAACTTGTTTAAACCTAAATTAACATACAATATCTCATCTTTAGGTTTCTGATTACCGCTCTGAGCATTGATATATCCTACAGCTCAGGACAGCAGGCGAGTACATTCACTGATAGTTTTTATTGTCTTGATATCTGCTATATCCGATTCAGTCGTAGTGTCTTACTTGATTCTCAGTCACGATAGTTCACGGACTAGTATTGTCGGATTCCTGTCATGAGATGTCATTCTTAGATTTCTTGGGATACTGGTACTTGCTTGGTCTTGATTCTTGTACTTGTATTGACACCGATTCCTGAAGAGGACTTGCTCCCCTCTTAGGGAATCCCGCGTCATGACGTGCTATGTCCGGATCCGTATACTATTCGGGAAATGGGGAATTTTATAGATAGTGTGATCAATGCCCACCTTGAGTTACTACTTGTATCATAGCTATACCCTCACCTTACGATGGGTATAGCCTGACCTGTGCTACTACTTGCTCCATAGCTTACCATCCCGGTCGGACCGAGTCCACGTACTTGTAGCCGGTCGGCTGGAAGCCTGATTCTTGACCCATACCGATCACATTAGGCTATAATATTCAAGTCACATTTTATATTTACTTTATCTTATCGTATATCCTGCTCTGTTCTACATTCAGTATTTTCTCACCATGCCATGATATACAGTTACTCACATGCTCTACTTGCCTTTACATTGTACCTTGATTTGGAGACTAAGTTCTGCTCGGAAGAAGAGTTACAACCCCGGTCCTTGTTTGGTTTAAGGGTTGTAACTCAGCTTCCGAACGGTTCCCAAGTCTTCATATATCTTTGTCTTATAGTTCATTATACTGTCTCTTATAGAATTTGTCAATTCACATGGAACTGCTGTTAGTGCTTGTACTTGCTCATTTTCCTGACAGGATACCGTTATAATATATTACAGATGGTTCTGAGTCGGACTGCTCGACCTATTATGGGCTCGAGTCAGATGGAGTAGCCTTGGATCGTGGCCTTATAGTAGAGCCACTAGATTTTGTACTTCCAGAGTAGTGTAGATTAGCTAGGTTTGACTGGACTGCGATCCAGCTAGCTTTATCAGACTGTAGCCTCTACATTATATTTTGAGACCCTGTGATGCTGTATATATCTGGACTTGTATTGGACTCTGGACTTATTTACTCTTTCATCTATCACATGTTCTCTTTCTGAGCTATCTACCTTAGTTTTATTCTGTGATTGAGACTGTATTGATATGTCACCTCCATTCGGAGAGTATATACTGTACAGGTACCTTTATACTGTTAGTCGTAGTATTTACAGGCGTTATATACAGTGTTCTACCGTCGATACTGCGGCGTAGGCTGGACGTACCCACGTGCTCGTGTCCCTCATAAGGGTATGGATCGTGACACGTTTTTGTGGTGGCCCACGCAGGTCCTGTGTCACAATTAGTGCAATCTCGTAATGGTGCTCGACTTAGAGTACTAATTACGAGCCTGCAATTAGGACGTAGGACCTAGGACATGATAGGAGTTTCTCAATCACACCTAGGAAATTTCTGATCTTTTGATTATCATGATTATTCACCTTGAATTAAATTAACTGTCCTTCTTTGATAATCTACTCATGTGCCATATTGATCTCTTTGTTTCAATTCGTCTCCAGGATGACGAAGACGCACCCGCAGGCCACTGGATCGAGTAGCTTGCCTGAGAGATCTGATCAGGCTGAGGAGGAGGTTCACGAGACTGCCCCCAGTGATTCCACTATCCCAGAGGCCCTGGCAGTTGCACAGGGAGGTCTACCACCTCCACCCCAGAGGGTTACGGCCGTTGTTCCAGAGATACTGCCGCCACCACCACCGATACCGACGGATACACATCATATGTTCTTTCTCCTTTAGCAGATGATGGAGACACAGCAGGCCCAGGCAGAGGCATCGCAGCGCCAGTCGGAGGCATCACACCGTCAGATCGAGATGCTGAGGCAGAGTATGGAGAACTCGCATCAGCTTGCACTGGCAGCAGTAGAGAGAGTGGCACCGGGTACAGTGCAGGGCCCTACTGGCCAGCAGCCGTACCAGCAGCAGTCCAGGCCGGGGACAGTATTAGACTTTAGGAAGATGAGCTCCAGGGACTTCACAGGCACAGAGGGCATCCTTTATGCAGACGACTGGCTAGAGGATGTACAGCGGAGCATGGAGCTGGCAGAGCTTCCTAGAGTACTTTGGGTTTCGGCCGTAGCCAGCCGGTTCTTCGACATTGCGCTGACATGGTACCGTACGGATCCTCGTGCGTCGGTGAGAGGGCTGACATGGGAGAACTTCCGGAGGCTCTTCAAGGAGAAGTTCTTCCCGGACGTGGCTCTTACAGCATTGGAGGGCCAGTTCGTGGGTCTAGTGCAGGAGAACTCGTCGGTGGACGAGTATGCAGCTGAGTTCTTCCGCCTTAGCAGGTTTGCTCCCGATATGATCCAGGATGAGGGGCAGAAGGCTCATAAGTTCCGCAGGGGACTTATTCATGCAGTGCGCACCCGTACCTCGGGTCGCCGTGACGCGACGTTCGATCAGATATTGATGGACGCGCATATTGCAGAGGGGGACTTCGACATCAAGCCGAAGAGGAGCGAAGATACTATGTGGGCGAGTTCCAGTACGGGGCCGGCCAAGCGCCTCCACATTCAGCAGCAGTCTCTGTTGCAGATTCAGCAGGCACCGGCGCGTGCCCAGCAGCATCAGGGTCAGGGCCAGAGGCAGATCCAGCAGTGTGCTTTCTGCGAAAAGACGGGGCACAGCAGAGACGTATGTCGGAGGAGGTTAGGCACTTGCCTATTCTACGGAGGGACCGACCACCAGCTGAAGGGCTGCCCTGCTCGGGCAGCCAAGGGAGGCCAGGATAGGGTGCAGCCGGCTAGAGGACCAGCGATTCAGCAGAGGGGTCCTCCACTTCAGACCCAGCAGCAGCGTTTTGTTCAGCACCAGAGGGGAGCACCCGCGGGCAGGGTGTTCGCTTTGGCAGCAGAGGAGGAGGTAGAGCCCGTGGGAGATGTTGTGGCAGGTCATGTTCTCCTAGATTCCTTCCCTGCTTTCGCCTTGTTTGATTCTGGGGCGACCCATAGTTTTGTGTCTGTTTCTTTTGCTCTGAGACACAATATTATTGCTGAATATATGGGTAAGACTTGTAAGATTATGACCGGAGGAGGTATTATCCTGGTTAATAATATTTGCAAGGGACGGAGAGTCACTCTGAGAGGCCGAAACTTGAGTGCGTGTCTGCTCGTAATGCCCCTACCGAGGTACGATATGGTACTCGGTATGGATTAGTTGAGCATGCACCATACTAGCATTGATTGCAGAGGAGGCAGAGTTCTTTTTAGGACGCCGGAAGAGCCAGAGATCGAGTTTGCTCAAGGAGCAGCGGAGCCGGAGGCTGGATTCTGTGGAGCTTTGTTGGCGGGGCAGGATTTGCCACATCCGTTGATTGCTGAGTTCTCGGATGTCTTTCTCGAGGAGTTGCCGGAGATGCCGCCAGACAGGGATATTGAGTTCACTATAGACTTGGTGCCGGGCGCCGAGCCCATTTCACAGCATGTCTATAGGGTGAACAACAGCGAGTTGATAGAGCTGAAGAAGCAAGTCGACGAGCTGCAGGACAAGGGGTTCATCAGATCCAGTTCTTCGTCCTGGGGAGCGCCAGTCCTGTTTGTGTCGAAGAAGGACGGTACGTCCCGCATGTGCATTGATTACCGGGCACTCAACAACCTCACAATTAAGAATAGGTACCCTTTGTCGAGGATCGACGACTTGTTCGATCAGCTGAGTGGGGCAAAGGTCTTTTCGAAGATAGATTTGAGATCCGGGTATCACCAGCTGAAGATGAGGCGGGATGACATTCCCAAGACGGCATTTCAGACTCGGTACGGCCAGTACGAGTTTACAGTGATGCCATTTGGGTTGACCAATGCTCCCGCAGTATTCATGAACTTGATGAACAAGGTATTCCATCAGTACCTTGACAAGTTCGTGGTGGTCTTCATAGACGATATCTTGATCTATTCGAAGACACAGGAGGAGCATGAGAAGCACTTGAGAGTTGTGTTAGAGACTCTGAGGAGGAAGCAACTCTACGGGAAGCTTTCAAAGTGTGAGTTCTTCTTGGACCAGGTGGAGTTCCTAGGTCATGTTGTGACCGAGCATGGGATTTCAGTAGACCAGAGGAAGATTTCGGCAGTGGAGTCTTGGTCTACGCCCAGTTCAGTTGCCGAGGTTCGGAGCTTTCTGGATTTGGCTGGCTATTACCGGAAGTTCGTCCAGGACTTCTCGCGGATTGCAGAGCTGATGACTAGACTCACCAGGAAGGACGTGGAGTTCGTCTGGACTGTTGAGTGTCAGGCTGCATTTGATGAGCTGAAGAGGAGGTTGACTTCAGCTCCGATCCTGACTTTGCCATCTGGGTCAGGAGGGTTCTCGATCTTCAGCGATATTTTGGGGAAGGGTTTAGGGTGTGTTCTTCAGCAGCACGGAAAGGTGACTGCCTATGCATCCAGGCAGTTGCGTCCTCATGAGAAGAACTATCCTACTCATGATCTAGAGTTGGCCGCGGTTATATTTGCTTTGAAGTTATGGAAGCATTACCTGTACGGAGAGCGAGTTGAGATCTTCACAGATCACAAGAGCTTGAAGTACGTGTTCACTCAGAAGGAGTTGAACATGCGGCAGAGGCGGTAGTTAGAGCTGATGAAGGACTTCGATATATCCTTGCAGTACCATCCGGAGAAGGCCAACGTAGTTGCAGATGCCTTGAGCAGGTATCCAGTTGCTATGTTCTTGACGACAGATCGCCATTTGTTGGCCGACCTGGATAGTTTGGGTATCGAGGTCATCATTTCGGGCGTGGGGATCCAGATGTGGGGTTTGCAGATTCAGTCTGAGCTGATGGATAGAGTCAGGTCAGCGCAGTATGATGATATTGCCCTGAGGAGCATCAGGGAGCAAGTGAGGACGGGCTTGCTTGACGATTTCTCTGTAGCCGAAGACGGGTCGTTGCGGCACGGTACTAGGCTGTGCGTTCCGCGTGGAGAGCTTCGGGAGGAGGTTCTTCAGGAGGCGCATCGCTCTCAGTATTCTATGCATCCTGGAGCCAACAAGATGTATAGGGACCTGAGAGAGCACGTATGGTGGTATGGCATGAAGCACGAGGTAGCTCAGTTTGTATCTCGTTGCCTTGTGTGTCAGCAGGTGAAGGCCGAGAGACAGAGACCAGTTGGATTGCTACAGCCGCTACCCATTTCCGAGTGGAAGTGGGAGCACCTCACCATGGACTTTGTATCTGGACTTCCACGGTCGCCAGGAGGGAAGGACGCGATTTGGGTCATAGTTGATAGATTGACCAAATCGGCCCACTTTTTGCCTTTCAAAGTGGGTTTGTCTACGGAGAGGCTGGCTGAGCTGTATGTTCGTCAGATCGTGAGATTGCACGGAGTTTCGGTGAGCATAGTTTCAGATCGGGATAGCCGATTCACTTCCCACTTCTGGAGGAGTTTACAGGCTAGCTTGGGCACCTCGCTCAAGTTTAGTACTGCTTATCATCCCCAGACAGATGGGCAGTCGGAGAGGACCATCCAGACTTTGGAGGATATGCTTCGCACATGTGTGCTAGATCTCGGGGGTTCTTGGGAGGACCATCTTCACCTGGTAGAGTTTGCTTACAACAACAGCTACCAAGCCAGTATAGAGATGTCACCATTTGAGGCTCTATATGGACGGAGATGCCGTACTCCTTTGTCTTGGAACGATGTTGGCGAGCGGACGCTTCTTGGGCCGGAGATGGTTGTGGATGCGGCCGAGAAGGTCAGGATGATTAGAGACAGACTTCGGGTGGCTCAGGATAGGCAGCGGCATTGGGCCGATAGTCATCGGAGACCGTTAGAGTTCGAGGTTAGTTTCAGTTCTTGTCGTGTTTATTGTGATTGTTTGTTAGTTGTGTGTTGAGTTTTTGTCTTGTGTCTAGGTTGGTGACATGGTATTTCTGAGGATATCCCCGACACGAGGCACTATTCGCTTTGGCGACGGTGGAAAGCTCAGTCCGCGCTACATCGGACCTTTCACCATCATAGAGAGGATCGGTGCAGTAGCCTACCGACTGGACTTGCCTACCAGGCTCGAGGGAGTGCACAACGTGTTTCATGTATCTCAGCTGAGGCGGTACGTGACAGATCCTAGCCATGAATTGGACCATTCAGCGATACAGGTAGGACCTATTCTCAGCTATCCAGAACAGCCAGTGGAGATTCTGGATTGCAGGAAGAATGTGCTCCGGAATCGGGTCATACCCTTTGTTCGGGTTGCGTGGAGACATCACTCTCCAGGTGAGTCTACCTGGGAGAGGGAGGATGACATGATGGAGCATTTTCCTTATCTTTTCGCGCCCTAAGGTATAAATCTATTTCTTTTGTCTTTCTGTTTGTGATTTCCTGTGCTTGTGTCTTCAATTTCGAGGACGAAATTTTTTTTAAGGTGGATAGACTTGTCACCCTCACTTTTCCAAGTTAGAGGTAAAATGATAATTTTCCATTTTATAATATTTTTAGGAATTTTATTTCATGAATATTATTATTTAATTATTATAGGAGTCGGGTTCGAATTTTATCGCATTCCGAGTTAATTCGGGACCCCGGGGAATTTCGACTTGAGCCGTAATTAGCATGTTAATTAACCATGGCCCATCATACTTAACTTTTAGGATTAGGAGTTTGGACTAATCCCATATAAGTATCTAAGCTTAATTATGATTTTTGTTTAATTTTTGCTAATCCCAAAACCCAAAAAATGATTTAACTTAGCCTAGAAGGCAAGGGAGGGGCAAACTTGTAATTACAAGTGCCCCTACCCTTCCTTACATGGCTGGTCATATAGTTTAAGGATTAATTATGGTTTTATTCTTTTTAGAGTGGTATATATATATATATATATATATATATATATATATATATATATATATATATATATATATATATATATACATGTGTATACATGTGTATTTATGTGTGTGTATTTATATATGTATTTGTGTGTGTGTAGAGGAGAGTGATAGTTGTGTCATGAGTGTGTGTGTCCATGTGAGAGTGTGTGT
The DNA here is from genome assembly GCA_029216955.1 of Iris pallida. NCBI lineage: Eukaryota > Viridiplantae > Streptophyta > Magnoliopsida > Asparagales > Iridaceae > Iris > Iris pallida. The sequence continues at coordinate 14,222,734 of JANAVB010028196.1, forward strand.
CCATGTGTGTGTGTGTGTGTGTGAGTGTCCATATATATATAGATACATATGTGTGTGTGTGTCTATATATATATATATATATATATATATATATATATATATATATATATATATATGTGTAGGTATATATATATATGTGTGTGTGTGGGGCGATGATGAGTTAGCCTGTGCGATGCGGGGCATCCACAACGTCGGAGGCCTGACGATATAGGACTACGAACTGAGCCTGCGTGGGGCAGATTGAGGCGTCCGTGTAGCAAACTCAGTGCACGGTCGTCGTGCGACGGATCGGGGAATCGGCACCATTCGCCCACGGGTATAAGCGACAGGCTGACCACGCGGTCCGTCGTGCGGCGCTGCTGAGGGCGATGAGAAGACGTCCGCCATAAACGATCGCATGCTCGATCGTAAGGGCGTCGGCTATCGTCGCCAATATGCGCGTCGTGCGCATAGAACGGGCGGCTGGGCGGAATCGGTAGTCGCAGGCGACAAGGAATCAGTGGCCGTCGTACGGGCGGTCACCCTTAGTCGTCGAGGGCGTCTCTTCGGCGTCGTGGGCAAAGCAAGGTGTTGAGGAACTACCGTCGAAAGACGGTGTGCTGTCGAGCGGAGCTCTGGAGCGCGCGGAGTGCGCGGGGTGCGTGTGCACGGCGATGATGACAAGGCCAACGGACAACGTCCGCACTCCAAAAGTCGTTCCATACGACAGGCCAAGAATCGTGTGCGTGGGACACACGATTATACTGAGCCCGCACGCGTTAGAAAAAAAAAAAAAAATATATATATATATATATATATATATATATATATATATATATATATATATATATATATATGTGTGTGTGTGTGTGTGTGTGTGTGTGTGATCATGTATATATATTAGTGTGAGTGTAATTGTATATAAAGAGGGGAGAATGAGAATTAGTTGTGTGTGTGTGAGTGAGTGATATATATTAGAGAGTTAGAGAGGGAGAATTATAGAAGAAGAATAGAGATTATAGAGAGTAATTGAGAGAGTTTTGAGAGAGAATTAGAGGAGGAATGAGAGGAAGAAAGGGGGAGCAACCAAGGCACCAAGGGGCGCCTAGGGGGCTGTTCCCCCCCTAACAGCAGCAAAACAGCAGTAGTAGCAGCAGCAAGCTGCAATAGCAGCAGCAGTTAGCAGCAGTAGGGGCAGCAGAGCACCCCCAAACCACCCCCCTTTTAGCCCCTAAGATCCCCACTATATACCCATATATATATATGTATATATACCCCTATATATTAGCTATTTAGACACCTATTTGACCCACTAAAATAGCCCCAAGAACTTGTCCCAAGAGAGTGTGGAAAATGGGTTTGAATGAGTGAGTGAATGTTAAGTAGGATTTTGGTTAAGGGGTGAAATCGAGTTCCGTGATTCGGAACGCGTTGAAACTTGGAGGGGACTTAGATAATGTGATTTAGATTTTGTGGGTAGGCTTCGGAGTGGGAATCGGGGTTGCGTGTGGGCTAGGGGAGATGGTATCGCGCCGTACCATCCCATATCTTGAAATATTCAAGATAACGGGTAAACGGGCGATTCGGACCGTAAGATGGACTGGATGTCCACTTACCCTAGAAAACTTGGTAGGTAATGGTTGTATAGGCTAGTATCCTACTACCCTAGGAAGCACAGAGTGGAATTCCTAAGGGAAAGCCACTTGGCGTCAAGTTAGAACGGTTTAAGGGTAAATGTTAAGGGGTAATCGGATAATTTTGAGATACGGAGTTCGGGTAGTCGGATTGACTTGAAACTTGGGTGGCATGTTGGGTACACCCTACAAATGTCATATTTGAGCCGATTTTGGCTCGGTTGACCCAGAGTTGACTTTTTACCTAAAAGTCAACCGTGAGTCAACACTTTGTCTAGATTTGACCAAATCCAAACCAGAGTTGACCAGTTGACCAAAAGTCAACTGTTGGTCAACATTTGACCAGTTTGACCTAGGGTTGACCTAGAGTTGACCAGGGTTGACCAGTTGACCAAAAGTCAACTGTAGGCCAACTCTTGACCCCGTTTGACTTTCTTCGACTTGTTTTGACCTGTGATGACTGGTATGACCTAGGGTTGACTTGGTCTGACTTAGATTGACTTGATATAACTTGATTTGACCCAGATTTGACTTGACAGGACTTAGTGTGACTCAGTGAGACCTAGTTTGACCTAGATTGTATATCATTCATTGTGAATCATTCTTAAACTTGTTTAAACCTAAATTAACATACAGTATCTCATCTTTAGGTTTCTGATTACCGCTCTGAGCATTGATATACCCTACAGCTCAGGACAGCAGGCGAGTACATTCACTGATAGTTTTCATTGTCTTGATATCTGCTATATCCGATTCAGTCGTAGTATCTTACTTGATTCTCAGTCACGATAGTTCACGGACTAGTATTGTCGGATTCCTGTCATGAGATGTCATTCCTGGATTTCTTGGGATACTGGTACTTGCTTGGTCTTGATTCTTGTACTTGTATTGACGCCGATTCCTGAAGAGGACTTGCTCCCCTCTTAGGGAATCCCGCGTCATGACGTGCTATGTCCGGATCCGTATACTATTCGAAGAATGGGGAATTTTATAGATAGTGTGATCAATGCCCACCTTGAGTTACTACTTGTATCATAGCTATACCCTCACCTCACGATGGGTATAGCCTGAACTGTGCTACTACTTGCTCCATAGCTTACCATCCCGGCCGGACCGAGTCCACGTACTTGTAGCCGGTCGGCTGGAAGCCTGATTCTTGACCCATACCGATCACATTAGGCTATAATATTTAAGTCACATTTTATATTTACTTTATCTTATCATATATCCTGCTCTGTTCTACATTCAGTATTTTCTCACCATGCCATGATATACAGTTACTCACATGCTCTACTTGCCTTTATATTGTACCTTGATTTGGAGACTAAGTTCTGCTCGGGAGAAGAGTTACAATCCCGGTCCTTGTTTGGTTTAAGGGTTGTAACTCAGCTTCCGAACGGTTCCCAAGTCTTCATATATTTTTGTCTTGTAGTTCATTATACTGTCTCTTATAGAATTTGTCAATTCACATAGAACTGCTGTTAGTGCTTGTACTTGCTCATTTTCCTGACAGGATATCGTTATAATATATTACAGATGATTCTGAGTCGGACTGCTCGACCTATTATGGGCTCGAGTCAGATGGAGTAGCCTTGGATCGTGGCCTTATAGTAGAGCCACTAGATTTTATACTTCCAGAGTAGTGTAGATTAGCTAGGTTTGACTGGACTGCGATCCAGCTAGCTTTATCAGACTGTAGCTTCTACATTATATTTTGAGACCCTGTGATGCTGTATATATCTGGACTTGTATTGGACTCTGGACTTATTTACTCTTTTATCTATCACATGTTCTCTTTCTGAGCTATCTACCTTAGTTTTATTCTGTGATTGAGACTGTATTGATATGTCACCTCCATTCGGAGAGTATATACTGTACAAGTACCTTTATACTGTTAGTCGTAGTATTTACAAGTATTATATACAGCGTTCTACCGCCGATACTGCGGCGTAGGCTGGACGTACCCACGTGCTCGTGCCCCTCATAAGGGTGCGGGTCGTGATAGCATGCTAATCAACTGTTGGTGCCAATGTAGGACGCGTGAATTGTTCGTGAACGGCGCGTGAAGTCCCTCCTTCTCTCAACTAAGATTTATCTTGGTGAGTTGCTTCAACCGAACAAACATTGATCTGTACGCCTAATAAAAATGATCTCTAGTCCACTCTGTTGCCTTGTCCCGATGATCAACGATACCCCATCCACAAAAGATAAGAGAAGATAATTGAATTGAATCAAATGCAAGAATATGTATTGCTACTCCATCTGCTCGATATGAATGATCATCTGTTTGGTTACCAAGTATGCTTGAAAATGTAGACATGTACAGACGAACTTGTACGTGTTGAGTTGAACTTGAAGGCACGAAATGAACGTGTCGTATATCTGTGCATCAGTCCAAATGTGTCTCATCTGATAGAACGGCTAGAGCATGCATTTGGTCTCTGACAACTTGTATATAAGGAAACATTTATCTCTCGGGTGGTATCTGGGGGCACCTGGAGCCGCTCGGCCTAGGAGAGATTAGGGCCTCCATGTGAAAATGGGAGTCGATCTGAGTCCTTAGCGACGAGCTGAACCAAAGAGTCACAGCGGCTAATCATGGGGATAACCCATGGACCAACATGTAGAATAGTCCACCTGCATGACCCGAATTATAACTTCAATATCTGTAAGAATGAACATGAATTACTCGTTATGCAAATTGTGCTAACATATTTTTGTGCAGGGATGACTGCCGGCGTTGGTAAGTTGCTTATGATATATTTCTACTATCATGTTCTTATGAATTGTTAAAAAGAACCTAGACAAGTAGAAAGATCACTAGTAAATGTTAGCTTCACATGTTGATTTAGTGCAGAGATTTGCGAGTTTGGCCAAAAGCTGCTCGTCAGTACATGATGTGTGCTGACCCACGTTGTGGGCATCCTTTTCAGAAAGCAAAAGAAGACAGGAGGATTTCAAGTGAGGCACTAAAGCTCGTCTAGCCCAGTAGAGCTGCGGACTGCCTCGAAGCTTCATTTTCATTCCAGTCAAGTTTCAAGTTTTCTTTTCCTTTGAAGGTGTCTTTTCAATTCCAGCTTGTAATAAAGGGATATCATGTATGGGCATTGTGGCTATTTTCAAAAGAGAGTTTCAAAAGAATCATGTAGCCAATATAAGACAAATCTGAGTTGCAAAGCTTTGTACTTGTATTCCTATCAAGTTATCAATAAAAAAAGTATTTTCTATTTCAAATCTCTGTGTCCAATATTTGGTTTTCTGTAATGAATGGGTGCGTGCGTGTGTTTTTGCCTGACTAGTTGTTTTGTGCAGGTATATGGCCTTGTGCAAGCACAACTTAGGCTTACACGGCATCACGTCTTAGCGAGGATGATCGATCCCGTAGGGATCCAGGCAAGACGGACGACCCTAGCGGGATCGGGGTGTGACAAAGTGGTATCAGAGCACGATTTTACGTCCTTGGCCTCTTGCAAATATCATTTTCGAAAAAGCATATAAAGTATTTTGATGGCTTTCAAAAGAGTCCCGATTTTGAGTTATGAAAACCAATGCCCCATACAATAAGTCCATAATATTTTATGACTGACAGAAGTTATACTCTTTTGTAGAGAAATGGCCCCTACTCGACCAGCTTCCTCAACAAATCCGATAGAACGGATCATGACATTGTTGGAACTACAAAGGCAAGACAATGAGGAACGTGGCCAATTGCAACAGGCCCAAATTGAGGTACAACAGAAACAGTTAGAATCCTTGACCCAACTTATAACGGCGCTAGCGGCAAATCGAGATACCACCGCAGTGACCAAACCAACGGGAACGCCCGAGATTGAGCCCGTGGAGGGTGACGAATCCCAGCCAGCGCAAAGGCACACTTCCTTTAGGCCAAAGGACTTCTTAGACGCGAAACCTCCAAAATTTGAAGGCAGGACATCACCCGATAAGGTGATGGACTGGATTGATAAAATGGAGAGTCTATTCGCGTTCGTAGGAGTTCCGAGTAGCAAGAAGGTAGTTTGTGTCGTTCTGCTTCTACGACTGCGGGCAAAGGATTGGTAGAAGGCGAAGAAGCCGGCGCTGCTCGCAACGGCTAGAAATGGGAAGATCTCATGGGTCTCGTTCAAGAAGGTATTTCTGGATCAATATCTGCCTCCAGCCATATCACGTCCCGACCCGGAATCACCTGAATCATCGTCCTCGCAGGGGCGTGATGCCGCACGAGCCTGGAGTTGCGCTCGTGCAAGGCAAGATGACAAGTTCTCAAATGGTTATCTTTTGATTCGATATTAACAACGAAAGGAAACAGAGTATACGAAACAATTCTCTTTATTGATATCTGAAACTGAGATTACAATAGCTTTCAATAGCCTAACAATATATGCCAGATTGGCTACAACACTCAGGTTCTCTCTTGCCCACAAAGGATTTTACCGTTCCATACATCATGCCTTCTATATCTCGGCCGCATCAATCCAGCTGCGTAGTCCGAGCGTCAATACGATAACACGCTTCAATGCGCTTCGGCATTCCAAGCCTTAACACGTTCAAGCAACGTTTCGCCGCGAGCAATCCATTCCCTACACCCTGCATGAAGCTGGTGGGGGATCAGTACGTTCGTCCTCGCATGTACTGAAGCAAAGATCATCTTTCCAAACCGATATTTTAATATTTATGTTAAATCATACAACTTAGCTTATGATCTTGCTATGTTCTCCTTAGGGTCAATTTCATGACATCTTCGAAAGCGTAAAGCATGTTATCATAGCATCATGTTATCTAATTGAATGTACAAGCAAGCAAGCAATCTCGTGTTTGATTCGTGGCACGACTTACTAAGTCGACACACTCGCCCTTGCACCGACGCAAGGTAAATACGCCGTAATCCTTCCCTGTCATGTTATATGTGCATCTCTAAGCAGGATCTCTATGCGGGACGCATATGCGCCTACACTTTCAATCCATCGTTCCTTAACTATATGAGGGCCGTTGGCGTATCCGCGCCGGAATGGACTAAAGGAGTTCCTTTCTTTTCTCTCCTTCTTTTCTTTCTATTTGGTTGGGCTGCCTGGCGTTTCACGGGTTGGGTCACCTCCCAAACAACCGAAACGTTCCCGCTACATGCCATCATTTGCGGCTTCTTCCATCTTGTTTAAGGATGTGCGCCTACAAAGATTATCCATCCCTCTACGGCAAAATCGGTTCCGAAGACCTCCGGCATTTAACCGTTTGGGGGGATACTCTTGCACGAGTTATTATCACATTAATCTCGAGCCCATTCCAATCGACCATGCAACGCCCTATCATTCAACAGTTAAATTCAAACAACCAAACATAGTCTTGAGTCCGAGACTCAGACTTATCATCTCGTATTTCTTCCATTTAGCTTTCTATGTTCTTTCGTTTCGCACTTCATTTCGATGATTCAATGGCATCGTGCCTCAACTCAATGCTCGTCAACCGAACGACCCGAAGGTCTCGAACACCTTTCGAGACAACATGTCATATCCGACAGTTCCGCCACATTCATACCGCAACTGTATTCTCTCGTAATGAAGCCATCTTTTATTATCCCGTGCATGTAGGCACGTTTCGACCGTACTTCCAATGTTCTACAACTTAGCATTCAATGTTCGGGGTTTGCGCGCTAGGGCGCTCGTCTATTGTCTTTCAATGTTCTAGCCGTTCTATCTCGTGCGCAAAGGCACGGTATGGTTCGTGCACTAAGGCACTTGCCGATTACAGTTATCCCATGTTCTTGCGACTTGCGCACCGAGGCGCTCGCCTTAGCGATATCCAATGTCCCATAGTGACTCGTGCATATTGATGCACATTTCATTTCAATTATTCTAACTTAGTGTTCGACTCACACTACGATTGCATCTCCGATCGGCCACGCCCGTGGCGTCGATAGGTTAACTTTAGCATACAATGATATATTTGACTTATCGAATGAAGGAGTAAAAAGAAGTCAATCCTCCCACCTTGAGTCGATACGCCTTTGTTGTTTCGCCGAACCGATGCGGCTCGATTCCCTAACTTTGTTGCACGGCCACTCTCCTGACTTAGCCATTCGAGCACTTCGTGCTTCATTGAATCATACGTCCGATTTGCCTTAGCGTGCCCAAGTCTCGGCCCGTCGCAAGGCGACGATTTCATTTTGCGGACCCCTTACTAAATATTGCAAAAGATCGACCTCTAATATTTTCCCGTCAAAGTATAACCTGCACACGAAACCAACTAAAATCAATACTTGCATCGATTCGGACTTGCGCCTTGGTCGATTCGATTTCTTAGAATCTTCGAGCCGATTCAACGCACTTATCCTTCGGGGCAACGCGGTGCTTCGCATCGATTCACTCGAGGCATTCTTTCGGGGCAAGGCAACTCTTCGCATCAACTTAGTTTTGATGCGTTGCTCGGGACAACTTAACTCTCTTATCGTTTTGCATCGATACATTCCCTTGGGTCAACGCGACTCGCTGAGTCAACGTTTCAGCATAATGTGCCGTGCGGAGCGGGGCATTACAGAATATACCACTCAAAACAAGGTTCGTCCTCGAACCAAAACCAACACTCTGACTAAGTGTTTTATAGATCGTTTTACGATCTCGTCCCACCAACGTTGTTCAGTTTCATATTATCTCGCAAGCTTTTCACTAACATTTCAAAGTCATCCCAGCAGCTTGATTTGAATTTTGTATACAACTCGATTTGGATTTGTACCTATATTCAAGGCGTCCCGAAGATATGTGTATTTCGACCAAGTCCAGTTGTAGCAAATTGGAACAAAGCTGACAAGTAAATTTCAATCCTATGCTTGCCATCTCCGTACTCTCGATCGGACTTATCCTTAGCAACCGTTCTAGAAATTTTATCGCATACGTATATTCAATACATACGTGATTCATTCAATAAAGTCACTGCACGCGACGCGATTCGTATGTTTCATTTGGGACTATCCATTCTACGCATTGCGTCAAGCCGTCGTGCATCCAATCACAACGAGTCTCCGCAACGCCTTGCGTTCGAAGTCGCTACCCAACTATTTTCGAAGTCTTACTTATGCAACTTGTCTCGATACGATTTTTCTTTATTGACTTGCAAATGCATCAACATTCAGGGCTACACCCGCTAGGTTACTTACATAGTCCCCGTGTTTAGATTTTCCCGACGCAAGTTTAAATTGACATTGCACAAAGGCCACAATCTATCCGACATGAAAGTTTACAGCAAGGCGACAGTGCTCAAGGCAACGATCGCCTTAGCATGAAGGTCTTTACGACGCGTCTTACATTCAATTTCCTAACGAGTAGGATTCGATAGCCAAATTCTCAACTTATCCATCTCGCAACATCGAATGTAAATTTTGATTCACGCAAGCTCAATTGCAAGGTGAATCCGAATCTAACGACATGACTCGTAAGTCATTCCCTTATCGTTCCCTCTCGTGCATAGCACGTTTCTCGCAATCGCCTATTCTTATCGTCAACATGCACCGTGTTATATTTGTTATCGGTGCAATCTCATATGCGATATCGCATGGGTCATCTTACGGTCTGCAGCATTCAATTTGATTTGGCGGTCAAGTCTTCTAAGGTCAGCTGCCGCGAAGCTACGCTCGATAATTGTAGATCATCACCGAAGGACAGTTTAATACGAACCATGCTATATCTTATTTCGGAGCCAAATCACGTTCCGACGATTCTATGCGATTACCCAACTTCGGACAAAACCATTTCTATCGGCACAACTGATGCGCAATTACCCTCCGAGTCAATTCATGCACTGCCGTCGATGATTCCGCAATTTATGAAACATCTACTCGCATCAAGTTCGAGTCCATCTTATTTGCGGGTCGACACACGAGATGCTATACGCATCGAGCAATCGTCGATGACTTATAGTCTCGTCTTTGATCAATCACAAAATTTACGATCAACCAAGTTCGTTTATTCTCGTATCGTTACTTACAAAATTTTGATAGCGCAAGGCGCATTCCATTTTGTATTCTCACATCGCTTACGTTTTCTTACGTATCGATCTCGATACGCCGTATCCATTTCGACAACGTAAGGGTCAACTTTGAATCTGTTTCAACGTCAACTTAACTCGCCTCGTATACATCCAAGTTCGCAACAAACTTTTCCATACGCATCTACTCGTTCTTCGATTCACCGCATCCCGCTATACTTTGATCGCATAACTGAGTTACCGATTATCCAACATCGAACCCTCGAGTTATACGATCACGCCCTCTAAGTTTCGCGTGTTTTCAGTCGTACTCAAATGAGTGTCGCCGTAACGTAACCAACTATTTCTTAGGCACGATTACTCACATCAACCAACTCTTCACCGAAGTCGCACATCGTGCGATTCGATTACAATTCGCATCGCCTAACATTTCTATCGAAATCGCAAGTCGTGCGATTCGATTCGTCTCGCCCAACATTTCTACCGAGATCACAAGTCGTGCGACTCATTCGTAAGCTCGAGTTTTCCTTTCCCGTCGATCCGATTATTGCCTCAAGGCTAACCGTTTCGCTAGTTTCGATCGTCCGACCAACTTATAACTTTCGTTCGACGTATAGTTCATCGATACAAGTCTCGCCTTATCGTCCCAACCAATTTTTGAAGAACACTTGCATCAACATATCGCCATACAAATTTTTAACGAGTCTCGGTACTCTCCCGTCCGTTGCGGACAAACCTTCCGCAATTCTCACAACGTATCGATGAAATTTATCGCACAAGTGCTATACCATATACCACTCGGAATCGAGTCATTCATCGCCTACGTGGTATGGCATATACCACTCGGAATTCAAGCCATTTCCCTCGCGCTATACTTAGTATAAACCAACGATCTCTTCTGACTCACGATTTCCGCAGTGATCGTGCTTGATCACAACCGTAACTTTGATTCTATCAAATCCGACGCAACTCGGTCAATGTTCTCGTTTGCTAACATAAGTTTGGTGTGCAACCGAACGATTCGTTCTATCGATTTACGATTTCAATTCTTTTCTTACGTTGCATCTCGTGCAACAATTTATTTAGATACGCGTTGCATCCCGTGCAACAAACTTCACTTTTGATACGCGTTGCACATCGTGCTACGATTTATTTCCAATACTTTCATTTACTTTGTACAATGATTCATTTCCAATTTCCCTTACACTTCGTGCAACGATTAATTTGATATGCGTTGCACCCCGTGCAATAATTTTTACTTTCAATATGTGTTGCACATCGTACAACGATCATTTCCGACATTTACCGCACCTCGTGCAACGAATTACTCTCGACTTTCCAAGTCAATGCACAATCCGTTTTAACACATTCGGTATTGGCTTATCACATCTCACTTTCATTTTAACGCATATTCGCCATTACTCGTTGCACTTCGTGCATCACTTTATTTCTCATTCAACATGTTACATTGCGACAATATCTCAAATCGTATTTCACAATTTGTTGCGCTTGCAGCAACTAACATTTTTACGGCTCGTTTGCATTCAATGCAATATACCCCTCGCGACTTCCTTAGCAAACATCGTGTAATTTCCAAAACACATGCGGCAAAATTACACGATTTGTATTAGACTTATTGTATGGAACATCCAGTGCGGCATCGAGTAGAGTCAAGAGTGATATCAAGTGGTGGTGGGCAACTTTTCGAATTGTAATGAAGCAAGCGTCCAGAGAAAATTGAGCCTAGAGCTCTGATACCAATTTGTCACGCCCCGACCCGGAATCACCCAAATCATCGTCCTCGCAGGGGACGTGATGCCGCACGAGCCTGGAGTTGCACTCGTGCAAGGCAAGATGACAAGTTCTCAAATGGTTATCTTTTGATTCGATATTAACAACGAAAGGAAACAGAGTATACGAAACAATTCTCTTTATTGATATCTGAAACTGAGATTACAATGGCTTTCAATAGCCTAACAATATATGCCAGATTGGCTACAACACTCAGGTTCTCTCTTGCCCACAAAGGATTTTACCGTTCCATACATCATGCCTTCTATATCTCGGCCGCATCAATCCAGCTGCGTAGTCCGAGCATCAATGCGATAACACGCTTCAATGCGCTTCGGCATTCCAAGCCTTAACACATTCAAGCAACGCTTCGCCGCGAGCAATCCATTTCCTGCACCCTGCATGAAGCTGGTGGGGGATCAGTACGTTCGTCCTCGCATGTACTGAAGCAAAGATCATCTTTCCAAACCGACATTTTAATATTTATGTTAAATCATGCAACTTAGCTTATGATCTTGCTATGTTCTCCTTAGGATCAATTTTATGGCATCTTCGAAAGCGTAAAGCATGTTATCATAGCATCATGTTATCGAATTGAATGTACAAGCAAGCAAGCAATCTCGTGTTTGATTCGTGGCGCGACTTACCAAGTCGACGCACTCGCCCTTGCACCGACGCAAGGTGAATACGCCGTAATCCTTCCCTGTCATGTTATATGTGCATCTCTAAGCAGGATCTCTATGCGGGACGCATATGCGTCTACACTTTCAATCCATCGTTCCTTAACTATATGAGGGCCGTTGGCGTATCCGTGCCGGAATAGACTAAAGGAGTTCCTTTCTTTTCTCTCATTCTTTTCTCTCTATTTGGTTGGGCTGCCCGGCGTTTCACGGGTTGGGTCACCTCCCAAACAACCGAAACGTTCCCGCTACATGCCATCATTTGCGGCTTCTCCCATCTTGTTTAAGGATGTGCGCCTACAAAGATTATCCATCCCTCCGCGGCCAAATCGGTTCCGGGGACCTCCGGCATTTAACCGTTTGGGGGGATACTCGTGCACGAGTTATTATCACATTAATCTCGAGCCCATTCCAATCGACCATGCAACGCCCTATCATTCAACAGTTAAATTCAAACAACCAAACATAGTCTTGAGTCCGAGACTCAGACTTATCATCTCGCATTTCTTCCATTTAGCTTTCTATGTTCTTTCGTTTCGCACTTCGTTTCGATGATTCAATGGCATCGTGCCTCAACTCAATGCTCATCAACCGAACGACCTGAAGGTCTCGAACACCTTTCGAGGCAACATGTCATATCCGACAGTTCCGCCACATTCATACCGCAACTGTATTCTCTCGTAACGAAGCCATCTTTTATTATCCCATGCACGTAGGCACGTTTCGACCGTACTTCCAATGTTCTACAACTTAGCATTCAATGTTCGGGGCTTGCGCGCTAGGGCGCTCGCCTATTGTCTTTCAATGTTCTAGCCGTTCTAACTCGTGCGCAAAGGCACGGTATGGTTCGTGCACTAAGGCACTTGCCGATTACAGTTATCCCATGTTCTTGCGGCTTGCACACCGAGGCGCTCGCCTTAGCGATATCCAATGTCCCATAGAAACTCGTGCATATTGATGCACGTTTCATTTCAATTGTTCTAACTTAGTGTTCGACTCACACTACGATTGCATCTCCGATCGGCCACGCCCGTGGCGTCGATAGGTTAACTTTAGCATACAATGATATATTTGACTTATCGAATGAAGGAGTAAAAAGAAGTCAATCCTCCCACCTTGAGTCGATACGCCTTTGTTGTTTCGCCGAACCGATGCGGCTCGATTCCCTAACTTTGTTGCACGGCCACTCTCCTGACTTAGCCATTCGAGCACTTCGTGCTTCATTGAATCATACGTCCGATTTGCCTTAGCGTGCCCAAGTCTCGGCCCGTCGCAAGGCGACGATTTCATTTCGCGGACCCCTTACTAAATATTGCAAAAGATCGACCTCTAATATTTTCCCGTCAAAGTATAACCTACACACGAAACCAACTAAAATCAATACTTGCATCGATTCGGACTTGTGCCTTGGTCGATTCAATTTCTTAGAATCTTCGAGCCGATTCAACGCACTTATCCTTCGGGGCAACGCGGCGCTTCGCATCGATTCACTCGAGGCATTCTTTCGGGGCAAGGCAACTCTTCGCATCAACTTAGTTTTGATGCGTTGCTCGGGACAACTTAACTCTCTTATCGTTTTGCATCGATACATTCCCTTGGGTCAACGCGACTCGCTGAGTCAACGTTTCAGCGTAATGTGCCGTACGGAACGGGGCATTACAAGCCATGAGCAAGAAGATGGAGGATGACTTCATCACACTAAAACATGAAGATATGTTCGTAGAGGACTATGAGTCTGAATTTGCTAAGCTGACAAATTTTGCTGCTGTGATGCTACCCACAGAGCAGACTTGCATAAATTGATTCGTTGGAGGTCTGAATGACGACATCCAGTTAAGTGTGCTGAATCGAGAATGTGGGTCGTATTCTCAGGCCTTTGAGGCGGCACTACAGGTGGAACAATTTTGCCTGAAGAAAGCGTCAACTAAGGTGCAGTACGGTCGGAATCAGCCCGCCAAGAGATATCATGACGGAGAGAAAAAGATCGATGGGGAACCACAAAATGAAATAATCTGTACCCACTGCGGTCAACGAGGACATGCGAATGAAGACTGTCGCTACGCGAAAGGTTTGGTATGCAGTCACTGTGGAAAGCATGGACACACCAAGGAAGTTTGTCGTGTCGCAAATCACGCTTGTTTTAGTTGTGGCCAATAGGGTCACGCCATTAGAAATTGCCCAAAGAAAAATCGAAATAGAGATGATAATGAAGAGCGTGGGCAGCTGCCAAGCCCACCGCCGCTCTGAGATAATCCGCACAATCAGCAATTACGGAATGCCAACACCGCGACAGCGCGCGTCTATAATCTCTCCACCTTACTTGATCCAGAAAGTGGAGGTGAGTTTGTATCTTAAGTTTTGAGGACAAAACTTTTTCTCAGTGGGTTATTATGTAGTGCCCCGCTCCTCGCGGTCCACTATGTAATACCTACGGCTTGTTGACTCAGTTATGAACTGAGTATTTGGTGAAACCTTTGCCGGTATCGATTGATCACGGATGAAATACAATGAACCTTTCCAATTGATGAATTTGCTTCTATTGAAATGAATCCAAGAGTTTTGCTGAATGTTTTCTCTCGCTGCTTGGTTTTGATGAATGCATTTTCGTGTTGGTTTTCGATGATTGGTTTTCATTGTTCGCTTTCATCGCATTTCGTATTCATTCCGAATCTTGAGAGAAAGAGACAAAGTATGCTAATCAACTGTTGGTGCCAATGTAGGACGCGTGAATTATTCGTGAACGGCGCGTGAAGTCCCTCCTTCTCTCAATTAAGATTCATCTTGGTGAGTTGCTTCAACCGAACAAACATTGATCTGTACGCCTAATAAAATGATCTCTAGTCCACTCTGTTGCCTTGTCCCGATGATCAACGATACCCAATCTACAAAAGATAAGAGAAGATAATTGAATTGAATCAAATGCAAGAATATGTATTGCTACTCTATCTGCTCGATATGAATGATCATCTGTTCGGTTACCAAGTATGCTTGAAAATATAGACATGTACAGACGAACTTGTACGTGTTGAGTTGAACTTGAAGGCACGAAATGAACGTGTCGTATATCTGTGCATAAGTCTAAATGTGTCTCATCTGATAGAACGGCTAGAGCATGCATTTGGTCTCGGACAACTTGTATACAAGGAAACATTTATCTCTCGGGTGGTATCTGGGGGCACCTGGAACCGCTCGGCCTAGGAGAGATTAGGGTCTCCATGTGAAAATGGGAGTCGATCTGAGTCCTTAGCAATGAGCTGAACCAAAGAGTCACAGCGGCTAATCATGGGGATAACCCATGGACCAACATGTAGAATAGTCCACCTGCATGACCCGAATTACAACTTCAATATCTACAAGAATGAACATGAATTACTTGTTATGCAAATTGTGCTAACATGTTTTTGTGCAGGGATGACTGCCGGCGTTGGTAAGTTGCTTATGATATATTTCTACTATCATGTTCTTATGAATTGCTAAAAAGAACCTAGACAAGTAGAAAGATCACTAGTAAATGTTAGCTTCACATGTTGATTTAGTGCAGTGATTTGCGAGTTCGGCCAAAAGTCGCTCGCCAGTACATGATGTGTGCTGACCCACGTTGTGGGCATCCTTTTCAGAAAGCAAAAGGAGACAGGAGGATTTCAAGTGAGGCACTAAAGCTCGTCTAGCCCAGTAGAGCTGCAGACTGCCTCGAAGCTTCATTTTCATTCCAGTCAAGTTTCAAGTTTTCTTTTCCTTTGAAGGTGTCTTTTCAATTCCAGCTTGTAATAAAGGGATATCATGTATGGGCATTATGGCTATTTTCAAAAGAGAGTTTCAAAGAGAATCATGTAGCCAATATAAGGCAAATCTGAGTTGCAAAGCTTTGTACTTGTATTCCTATCAAGTTATCAATAAAAGAAGTATTTTCTATTTCAAATCTCTGTGTCCAATATTTGGTTTTCTGCAATGAATGGGTGCGTGCGTGTGTTTTTGCTTGACTAGTTGTTTTGTGCAGGTACATGACCTAGTGCAAGCGCAACTTAGGCTTGCACGACATCACGCCTTAGCGAGAACGATCGCGTAGGGATCCAGACAAGACGGACGACCCTAGCGGGATCGGGGCGTGACAGTACGTTTCGGACCCACCTAGAGACCATCATTGTCCCTAAAACGACAATTTTTTCAACTTTGGACAAATTGGACTTATGGTCATGATTTCTTCTCATGTGATATCATGTTGGACTCGTGGACATATCACTTTCAACATTCAAAGACAATTGTTCATCTTGATGTTCGTGTCTGATACATCGATGTTTTACCAACTGTCATCCGACAAGATACTTTGCCATATGTATATTAATTTCTCATATACCATTGCTAATAGTTTACTATTACTTTATGTTATATATATTGTTTTTTGTGCGTCCGAGACTGATTCGGGTGCGATTCGATGATAAGCGCTGATTTAGTTATATATTGACCTAGTTTTAGTAGACAACCAGAATACTGTTTTAGAGATATTATGATGTCTCCTAAAACTATACACTTAGATGGATTCATGACACATATATATATATATATATATATATATATATATATATATATATATATATATATATGATACTCATGATAAGGTATGTACTTTCGTATCTGACTTATCCTCAATATGATCGAGTCGTATGCCGGTATAGCTCATACTCGGTTTCAATATCATGATTCTTGTGGTAGTATACTCATACTGGGTACATGATACTTAGACTCGGACTGTATGTGTCGTGTATTCGACCCGAACATTAGCATTGGGTGGCTAAGAACACTCACTAGACATAAGGCTACTTTTACGCTCTCCTTGTATACAAGATGGTGGCTAAAGACTCTGATGAAAGCTACTTGCTTCATGTTACTGTATATATACTTGATGGCCGCTAGTGTCTCGGACAAATACTACTAGCAACCCGTTTACCCCATAGATGGAGAGCCCTTGCATGCGAACGTTGCCTTTTTTATATATCACCTAGCCGTTAGCATAGTTGTAACTTAATTTTTGTTGTTGAGTAGTATTCAATTTAATTATATTAAGGCATGATTCCATGTATCTTGTTGTTTTCCCCTGAGGATCCGGTTTTCTCTCAGGCTTAGATGATTAGGCTTATCTCGAGGAGTACGAATCGGGCCCTGGCACTACAGTCGTCTATGCCGAGGACAAGGAGATCTTGCCTATCGAGTACCCCTGAGCTAGGGTAAGGCTCCACCCTTAATTCAATAGTCATGTTGAGTCTAGTTATCTTACTTTATGCATTTGTCAGCAGTTTATTTGCAGTGGATTTGTCTCCACCAGACCAGTTATATTTATGTTATTTGGATATGTTTATTTTGTACTATATTATTCAGTTCCCTTACTCTGACTAGTTGATGCACTTTATCTATGTGGATGCGATTAGATACATATACGTGATTTGTTGATCTGTAGTATAGGTTGGAGTTCACTTATTGACTTACAACGTAGATGCTAATTGGGGATTCGTTAGATTGAGAATCTTTGAATACGTATCATCTAGCCATTGTCACATGCCCCGATCCCACATATTTTTGAATTGGGGTGTGACAATATGATTGGGACAACCCAAAGTGATAATCTAGTCTTTTTCATAATTTATGGCACTAGATCAATTAGTTGTTACAAGTGCCAACTCTTCCGAGTTGTCACAAGCTTCCTCACATATCATTGTAGTGGCGAAGGATGCTTAAAAATCCTACTATTATTCACCATCTTAGTGATTGTTTGATGTTTTGCTTTTAGCAGACTTCTGACCCTTCTTGTTGTAATTGTAGTGCATGATGAATTGGTAAGATCTTCCGCTTTACGAAGTAAGCTTGATCTCGGGCCAACTGACTTCACATTCTGAATTGTGCACCGACAGAACCTTCCAGTGCCTCGGGCCCGACCGCACCCGCTATGATACCAAATTATTGGATATTGTAGAAGAACTAGCACACTTGGAACACTCAATTACAATAGAGTTTTATTGATACAAAACTATACAGATGATACAAGCTCTGAAGATAACACTAACATACATGGAGAAAGTCCTAGAGCATAATTAAAAATAGGGTAAAGTGCAAAAAATCCCTCATTAGATTTTTGCTTTTTGCACTAAAAGATCGCATGCTCTTAAAATTTCTAAAAGTATAAAATCTGCTCATTTTGCCTCCTTTCCGTTAACTCCTGTTAAGTGAATATGTAATGATCATTTTATCCCTCATGCACTCTTCCCCCCCCCCCCCCCCCCCCCCCTTCCCCCTCTCTCCGGTGGTGCGGGGAGGAGGAGGAGGGGGGTTGAGGGGGGCGGGGAGGAGGGGGGCTGGCCAGAGTGAGGATGCGGGACTGGGGGGGAAAGAGGAGGAGGGGGGGGTGGGGGCGAGGAGGAGGAGGAGGAGGGGGCTGGCCGGAGTGTGGAGAGGGACTGAGGGGGGCGGGGAGGGAGGAGGGGGGGGGGGGGGGGGGGGGCGGAGTGAGGAGGGGGGGCTGAGGGGGGAGGAGGAGGAGGAGGAGGGGGGCTGGCCGGAGTGTGGAGGGGGGCTGAGGGGGGCGGGGAGGAGGAGGGAGGGGGGGCGGCCGGAGTGAGGAGAGGGGGGGGCTGGCCGGAGTGAGGAAGGGGGCTGAGGGGGGCAGGGAGGAGAAGGAGGTGGGGCTGGCCGGAGTGAGATGGGGGGCTAAGGGGGAAGGGGGGGTAGTTTATGTATTATTATTATTATTTTTTAAATGTCATTAACGGTCAAAGCTAATGGTCAACAGATGGTAGGGGACTTTTCGAGCAAAGTCGTATATTGGGGGTCTTATTTGCTAAATTTGACTAAAAAGATCTTTCTAAGCAAAAGGTACAAATTTAACGAGGAATTTTTTGTAATTTATCCTTAAAAATATGATGAAAATATCTTGATAGAACAGAGGATGAAGATAATTCTAGATGGATAGATGGATGAAGATTATTATAGAAGGAGAAGGAGAAGGAGAAGGGAAGGAGAAGGAGGTGAGATGTTTGGTGCTGACTTTCAACATATGCTTGTATATATGCGTCCACATTTGACTAATTTGCAGCTTATATCACTTTGTCTGTCTTACTACTATATATGTGTTTGTGTTTCTGTATGTACTTGGTACTACTATATATGTGTTGTGTTTCTATATGTACTTGGTAGCTAGTGTAATAACCTTTTAGGAAATAGTTATCATTTTGATTTCTCGTCTACATGTTGTGCCTACTGGGAGTTTTACATTGTTCCATTGATGCTAAATAATTTCGTATGGTGTTGAATATATTATTATTCACTTTAGCTTTGCACGTGCACTTTATTTTATGTACATTAGGTTGGAAAAAATTAAAGATAGCTTTCAATAATCAAATCCGCAATCCAAAAATGCAGACAAATTGCAATGAGATATTTTTAAGAAATTGTGAACTGTTAAGATAATCATGGTAGATCGATGTTGCATAAACGATACATATATATTGTCCTTATTTATATAACGCTAGAAATAGGTTATTTGCACGAGTACAAATGAACCGGAGTATATTGACTGTTTAGAATTGCTTGTTGATCGATATGCTTAATACCTAAGTGAAATGCTTTTGAGGAATTTAAGAAATTCTACATGCATGGGTTTACTAATGTGTTCACTTTTGTTTTGGTGGAATTGCACGAGTCATTTCCATATGTTTTGCGTTTGACAAAGTGGCAGTGAACTCTTCCCTAGAGTTCCCTTCTTTTGGGAAGGGAAATTATATTGGTGATCAAGTGTTAGAAAATATTCTTTTATTTTTTGTAAGAAGAATACACATTACAAGAAAAAAAATTAGAGTTACGGGTCTACGAAGATGAGTCGTGTACGAAATACTACCCTAAGAGATTATATATTTGAGATCTATGTGCAGATTTATCTCGAATTTCTCCTAGAGATAAAATTCCTCTTCTACCGACTTTCCGTCACTGCACACAATTTCGGAAGAGTGACCCATTAGCTTTGTCCAGAGAGAAATGGAATAAACAATGAAAGGAGGAAGAAGATAATTTTGTGTAGTAGAAAGGAGGAAGGATATTTCATGAGCCAAGAGTCTTTGTTTTTTCCGTATGTATATATCGAAGCAAAGACCCCTTCAAACAAACCATAATATACTACATATACATAGGGCCCTCTCTCAACAGGATTTAATAGAAATAAATAGAATTTATTGGCTGATTAATTAGCCGTTAAGCATTAACCATTGCCAATAAATTTTCAACAATCAGAATTAAACAAAACAAAAACAAAAGGTCGAAAGTATTGAATAACAAAAAATTAAAGACATGAAGAGAGCAAGAAGGAAGTTGGGTTTTTCCACATTTTATACAACACCAAGAAGGGATCTTTATCATCACATGAAACCCACACATCCTTTTTATATAATTATATGTAGTACTTACTTAATATGTGAAGTTAGGCAAGTTTGCCTTAGATTAGTTTGTGAAAATAAAAGATGTCAAAAGTATATATATATATATATATATAATATATATATAATATATATATATATATATATATATATATATATATTGAAACAAAAAAAAAAAAGGGGTAATTGTTATATATATATATATATATATATATATATATATATATATTATTTTGAAACAATGGGTAATTGTTACGAACTCGTCTTCACTGGGGCTCGAATTCCGACCACTTGGGTCGCATGCATCTCTCTTAGTTTCATGTGCATAAATGTGCACATATATGTCTAATTTGCCTTTGGTTTCTCTTTCCTATCTACCTTCTTCTTTTCTCTCATTATATCTTTATGGTTTCTATCAGAAGCATATGTCTACCTTACCTTTCGGCCATATCCCTCCTCCTTTCCTATATGTCTTGCTTGTTTGCTAGCAGGCAAGTGGGGATTGTTGGTGTTGGTCCCCCTTTTGAGTTTTCAGAATAATACTGATGTGCTTATATGCTCCTTAATGCTTCCCACCCATCTTACCATATTTCCACATAAGTTAAATTTCTAGGTAGGGAAGGAGGAAGTTCATGGTGGGAATTATTGGATATTTATATATATGTGGTACTTAAGCAAGAACTCCATCAATGGTTGCAGATGGCTATGGCTGCCACAAGTGATGGAGTTGTTGGGCTCCAATAGCATTGTATGAATAAAAAACTTTGCTAGCTGACTGTGATGGTCAAAGATTATCAGGAACTTAACTGCTTATGAACATTACTTTATACTGGTAATTCAACATAATTCAATACCTGTAAACAAATTGATAGAAATTTATGTATCTCAAATATTTCTTTATTATGTGGTTCTATTTTATATCGTGGTTAAATTAGGTAACTGTTGAAATAATAAATATTTGGTTAATTTAGAAGATTCCTACCATTTGCAACTTTGATGGACGGTTGTATTTTTTGTTGAATGGTTGCACCTTTGATGAAAGGTTGCACGAATAAGGAGATTCGTTCCTCTCTCTGCCTATATATATGAACTCAAATTCCATCATAAGGGTCATCTTAAGAAACACAACTCCTAAAATAGGCCAAGAGAGAAAAGGTGAATTCCACATCAAACAAACTATGGATTCTGGTTATAATTTATAGTGACTATTATATGATCAGATCCTATATCGATTTACATGTTTTAGATTTACATGTTCGAATAAAGATTTGTTTACACAAAATTACATACCATATTTATTTGAATATGACTATTGCTGGCAGGGCCGGCCCTAGTTAATGGGGGCCCTAGGCAAAATTTTAAAATGGGGCCCATATATAATATAAAAATTGAAATAAAAAATGATAAAGCCAAGGCCTAGAACCTAGGACCTCTTGTGTACAAGTATAACAACTACCACTATACCACAAATATTTTGTGATAAAGAAGGATCATAATATATTAGTTCTATTTCAATATAAGATTACTAATAATATACATTTAAATTAATTTTTTTGGGCCCCCAAATTTCATGGGGCCCTGGGCGGTCGCCCTGGCCGCCCTGGGCCAGGGCCGGCCCTGATTGCTGGTTAGAGACTAGAAAGATAGTCCCACATTGCTCACACCAAATGGTGAATATCTCTATATAAAACTTTGCTTATGTTGAGATGTGCACATGGGGGTGTGGTGGAGCACATGGGTGCCATGTGGGGGTTTTTTTATATAAAAAAAATGATAACTCCTCAATAAAGCATTTATGTGTTTGTCATGCTCATGGAATTATTCCCTTAGGAGCTATGGCTAGAATCGGACGCAAAGTAACGCTTTGTTGGCGCACTTAGCACGTCAGCATCGGCGCATGGCGCTGTTGTTGCGCTCGTGCGCTCGTCTTATGCACGAGTCGCATGCGCTAGGCCATGGACGAGGCGGATGGGCAGGCGCTGGTGCAGGTGCGGGGGCAGGCGCGCATGGGCAGGCGCGGTGCAGGCTCGGCGCATGGGCAGGTGCGTGTGCTGTTGTTAGGCAAGATTCAGACGGTTATGGAAAGATTATGTCAGTATTACAGATCCGATTTTTGTGAAATTTGAATTTGATTCAGTTAAATCTATCCATGATTCGTTTCTATCTTTTTGCAGTCAGTGTACAGCCAATTTAGAGTTGTTCACTCTATAAATACTTTCTTCGTGTGTTCTTTGATGACTAACTA